>CM053624.1:21062492-21104831 GCA_028646595.1 Phalanger gymnotis | reverse complement strand
TGTTTTGTAATAGTAAATGCTTAATAAATGTGTTTTTTTAATTCACTCATTTTGGAAATTTAAAACTGTCCTATCACACAAAGTTCATCCTCAGATAACAGACATATAGCCGATCCCTAAATTACTATCTCTCCAGCAACTGGAATTTTCATCCCTCAGATCAAGAAGTTTCAAAATGAGGAAGCATGTTCAGTTTCTCCCCTCCATTTTTATTCCTTCATTTTGTGGTGTATACCTTTCCAAATGAGTGGTAGCACTGAGTCTACAGTAGGGAGGAGAAAAGGAATCTTATGCATAAGACTTAGGTATATAAAACAGATTTATTACAGCACATTCTATATATATGGATCAAGAGCAAAATCTCTATAAGTGTTGGGAAAATATAATATTATATATATATATAATATTATATATGTATAATATTATATATGTATATGAAAATTATATATATATATATGTTGCCTGCAATGCCAGGTAATCAGCTCTGAATATCACAGGTGCTTAATTTTTCTTGAACTGAACTGATGGTTCATAAAACCATAACAAATTTACTTCTTTAATATATTTTTGGGCAGGAATCCATGTATGACTGAAGATTTCCTTTGTATGGTGCCCAGCCTAGTACTATATTGGCTTAATAAATGCCATTTTTTAATTCTGAAAAAGAGTGAAAATGTCATAATTTTACAAAACTGGTATATCTTGAGCCTTCAAATGCATGTTCAAATTTGGATAATGGTCCAGCAGTTGCCAAGGCTGAGGGCAGTGGTAGAACAGCTTTAAAGATGATTTCTCAGCTTTCCTTTATTTTAATATAGGAAGAGTCTCATCTCTGGTGTGTGTTAGATGCTCCTTCATTTTATGAATTCCAGGATGATGGTTGTTGGAACAAAGTGTTATTAACTACCTCTGCTTCCAGATGTATGCCTTGGGATCATTGAGGCTGGGAGTTAGTTGAGGAGGATGAATGGAAAAAAGATGAAATGTTCTGTGCTTTACTCAAGGTTGACTAACAAAGAAGGAATGTTGGTGATTCTTATTTGTTATGCTAGGTTTTACAGTGTTGGGCCCATATGGACAGTTTATTTGTGAAGTTATTACTGGGAAAACATGAGAGGGGATATTCTTAACCTGTTTTAGAGGTGAAAGCAAAAAAGAAACAATTACTACTTATAAGGTATATGTAAATTATATGTCACGTGCCAGGCAAATGACTAGGTTAATTAAAAGCCTCATAGAGATGCTCCCACCCCTCGTACCTCACTTGAAATTTTACATGTGAAATACTAACTCTCGAATACATTCCATAAGGGATGGCAAAATAAACTTCTCATAAGTAATGATCCTAATAGGGGAAGAAAGTTCTTACTTATTAATGTAATTCTGTGTAAAGATACATACACGTATCTATTTTATAGCAAACAATATTGATTCATTTACGTTTCTCACTTTGAGAAGAATAGCACTCAACATTTACTAAATTCTAAGAAGCAAAACCACGTTGCTAAAACATATAAGAGGAAAGAGGTATAGAACCTTGGGACCAGCCATTTTGAAAAGCATTGCCATGGTTGAAGCTTTGTGCACTCTCTCTTCATCTTCAAAGCCTTTCTATCTGGGTGGGCAGGACTTCCCACAGCTTACAGTCTACTGATCTAGTCTGTCAAGAACCCAGGGTCATATCCATGTCATTAAGAGTCTTCAGAGGAAGATATTAGTGGAGGAAGATGTTAGCTCCAAGTGGAATTGGATCCTTCTGATGATGAAAAATGAGATGCTTGGCTCTTGGAATGCTTAGCCAATGAAAGAGGGTACTGAGGTGGGAATTCTTAACACACCTGAATTAAGCAGATTGTCTTTATGTAAGCAATATAACACAAGTTATGTGGCTTATTTTTCTTATCAAGCATCTTATTAAAACTTAATATTGAACATTATTAAAACTAGCTGAACTTGTTTATGAAACATTCACACATATATTACTGAGTGTCAGTGTAGAAAATATCTTATTTCATCAGTTTCATCTTCTGATTCTCCATTGTGATTTTGTCTATTAATTCTCATTAATTTCTCCCCTAATAAATAATGTGGGTGCTGTCCTGGGTTTCTGGGAGTTTTGTCACTTTGCATCTTGCATAATGGTTGCTTTAGGTTTTATTGGTCTTAATGGCATTATAGCATTCCTTTGTATCCTGACTTGTTAACCTGGAAGGCATGAACTTTAAAATAAAGTTAATCTTATTTCTCTAGTATTTGGTTTCATTTATAATTGTACGTATTTTACTCTAATCATTAAAGTAATTATTCAGAGAGCAATCCATAAGATTCATTAAACTGCCATTGAAGTCCAGGACAGAAAGAAAAAAAATGTTAGGAAGCCATGTTTTACATCAATGCATTCTAGTTTATTTAATCTATTTCCTACTGTTGTATATTTAGGTTATTTTCAGTTTTTTGAATTAACCTATAATGCTTCTATACAAATCTTTGAACCAGCACCTTTTTTCTCTTGATATTCTCCATAGCACTTTCTTTGCAAGAATGAAATTCTTGGATCAATGGTTATGATTATTTTTTATCCATTTTATAGTGTTCTGCCAGATTATCCTCCAAAAAGATTGCACAAATTTACAATCCTGCCAGCAGTCAATGATTATACCTATAGCTCTACGGCTCCACCAGCATTGAATTGCATTGTTTTAATTATTTTTGTCAATTTTATGGATGTGAAAGAGAATTCAAAATTGCTTTAATTGGCATTACATTGGATTGTGGGATGTTAGAATCTTAGATTTATAGTGTCTGATTCCTCCAGTGAATTTTTCAGATGATGATACTGAGGTCCTTGATCATTAATGAGATTGGACATTTTTTAACTGATTACCAATAATTTGTATTCCCTCATGCTACATAGGCACTTATTAAAAGAACATCTTGAATGCTTTAGACAGGGTATACTCTCTCTATAGTTCCTAGGATAAGGACAGATCTATATGGCTGTATCTAGAGGGATCATAGAATTAGCAAAATGGAAGACTAGAGCCTAAAAACCTGAAAAGAAGGAAAGATACATGAAATTGATGCCACCCAAACCTTGAGACACGGGATAAGAAGAAATTCACAGCCTGCACCCACCCAACAGGATGGCTATAGCCAATGCAAGAAACCTAACAATATGTGTTTCAGGATGTCTCTGGGAGACTTGACCTAGTTTGCCAGTGGCTGTAATGCAATCTGACCTTTTACCCTCTATCACTCACACCCCAGAAGAGACAGACTTTGAGTGTGTCCTGCTGTGGGAGAGTGAGGGAATTCGATAATCACATGTGGTGGGAGGATGTGGAAATGTAGAGTTGGCCAGAGGAGAAGGGGTTCACATGTGCAAAGGAAAGGGAAATAAATACATAGCTCGAGCTATACCTCTCTCCAGAGGATTAATCCTAGTTAGGAAACTCATGGTTGAAGCCCCAGATTCAAGGAAACTGAAGGTGTATAAGCATGGGGTTCTACATAGAAGAAAAGAGATATGCTATACAAGCAAAGGGAAGGGGTCAAAAGTGAGGAGACAAGACAGAGGTATTATGTGGGGAATATAAGGAAAATGTCATTGTTGTTGAGTCATTTTAGTTGTATCCAACTCTCTGTGACCCCATTTGGGTTGGATTTTTTATGGCAGAGATACTGGAGTGATTTGTCATTTCCTTCTCCATCTCATTTTAAGATGAGGCAACTGAAACAAACAGGATAAAGTGACTTGCCCAGGGTCACACAGCTAGTAAGTGTCTAAGGCCAGATTTAAACTCAAGTCCTCCTGATTTCTAGGTTTTCGCTCTATGCACTGCATCACCTAGCCACCCATTATATGGAAAATAATCAATGATGAAAAGTTTAAATTCAGCTTCTACACCTGAGTATAAGACTAGCCTGCAAATAAACCAGCAATGGAAAAACTGAAAATTAGATCAGCATAATATACTAAGAAAGAATTATAAAGAAGCCGAGGAACCCAGCTATAGATGACTGCAAGACAAGAACATATTTGGGATAGGAGTACCTGGTGAAAAGAACTTCCAAAAAGCCTGAAAATCAGTTTGGCAAGAAAAAATGTTTCAGACTAGCATCTTAAACTACGTACCATAAGAAGTTCTAAGCATATATGTCAGATGAATACAAAAGATAACATTGTTTTAATGAAGTAAAAAAAAGAAAGAGGTACATCTCACAGTTTTGGCTAAGGGAAAATTCTTAACCACGCAAAGAAAGGATAGAGGAGATGACAAGAAAGAAGATGTACAATGTTAATTACGTGAAATTTAAAAAAAAAGGTTTTAAATTAAAATGTCAATGCTGATAGGATATTGGGAAAAAGTGATTAGCAAAAAAATTATACCTGAGAAGAGTCCATTTTCCTGATATATGCAGAATTAACACAAATATTTGAGACCTAGAATCATTAACTGGCAGCCAAAGGGTACCAACCAATATTTCTCAAAATAATTGAATGCTATAATATGAAATAAATTCCAAATCACTAATCATTAGAGAAATGCAAATTTAAAAACCAACAGGTTTCACCTTACACCAAGCAAATTAGCAAATTTACTTTTAACTTTAAAAAATTTGGGGTTCTTAATTATCTCTTTCCCTTCCTTTAGCCACATCCCCACCGAGATAGCAGACAATGTTATACATTATAGCATACATGTGAAGTCATATAAACCATATGTGTATACTAACCATGTCTCCAAAAAAGCAAGCAAAATAGAGTAAATGAAAACCATGTACTTCAAGCTGCACTCAGAATTCATCAGTTCTCTCTATGAAGCTAGGTAACATTCATTCTTGCCTCATTTCCTATTCCCTCCCCATCTCCTATGTTTCTTCTGTTTCAGTATCCATCTTCCCCTCCTCTTGTTCCTGGGAATGTAGGATGACGATGAATTGATTTGCTGGGGTGTAGAAGATAAGAACAAGAGTCATCCAGTTCCCTTTTGTTTCTCACCAGCATCCCTGAAGTCCACCTTTTGGTATTCTTTGAAAGGTGGAAGTCCCATTATCTAGTAGTTGAACAAACATAGATTGGATCATCAGCCTATTGTGCATGGTTTTCCTCATGGAGACTCCAAAGTGTCTGCTCTATACAATAACTACTGTAATGATAGTATTGTACTTCAAAGAAGTTCCCCAAATTATTTTCTTTTATTATCCTTTATTCGGCAGAAGTTTATTTCCCCTTCCCCTTTCTTTGTGATGATTAAAAAAACCAACCACACAGTCCCGAATGCATCAAGAGGTCTAAAATCAATCTTTTCTTTGTGTCTTGAGTTGCAACTGAGGTGATAGTTTTATTATATGTACCAGTTACCTAGGGAGGTGATTTACTGGTGAGAACAAAAAGTCAGTGTATCCTATTATTTCCTCAACATGTCTTTTAACAGACCCTATAGAAATGAAAGGGCCAGAGTACTGGAAATAAGATTGACACAGACTGGATCTTTGCATCTTGCTAATAGCAAAAAGAAGAGAAGGGGAATAACTAGTTTGTGGCAAATATGGATTTCATTATATTTAGTCATTTTCAGTCTTGTCCAGTTCTCCATGATGCCTTCTTGGGGTCTTCTTTGTAAAGATACTAGAATGGTTTGCCATTTCCTTCTCCAGCTTATTTAGGCAGATGAGGAAACTGACGCAAACAGAGTTAAGTGACTTGCCCAGGGTCTGGTGCTAGATTTAAACTCAGGTCTTCCTAATTCCAGGCCAAGCACTCTATCCACTACCCTGCCTAGCTTCCCCTAAATAGAGATTTACTCCACTGCAATTCCATCCAGGATGAGGCTAGCTACAATATTATTCCAGAGAAGATAAATTTTCTTTTTGGTTTTTGTCTTCATATCTTTGCCACATAGTAGGTGCTTAAAATGCTTGTGGAATGAATGAATGAATGAATGGTTAGTAATCCATATCTGAGCCTCATTTTATTACTTAGTACATGTACCTGTGACAAAAAATATTCGCAGCAGTTATTAATCTCATCTCCCAAAGAAGCTTCACCCTTGGGGGACAGTCTCTATTCTATTCCTCTCTTCCTATTTCCTTCTCAACAGTAGATGTTCAGTTTCTTAAAAGTATGGCTATTTTCTTTTGTATCTTTGTATCCTGAGTATTGATTACAGCACTTTGTATGTAGTAAGTACCTAATACCTAATAAATGTTTGAGTTTAATTGATTGAGGATTTGAACTGATGACTTGAATTGACAACTTGATTTGAACTGTTTTCCTCCTAGGAGAAACACAAGTCTGCTTATTGCTCAAAAAATAGTAAGACTGAACAGCTGAACCTACAGTAAAAAGGTATCTCTGCTAAAGAGGCCCTCTCCCCTTTCCCATCCTGCTTGTAGTTTGCTGCAAGGAAAGGAATTTTATAAACTGTACAAAATCGTTGGCCCTAAGCGATCAAGGCCCTAATTAAAAATCATATCATAATCCATGCTTCTGTCTTAATGAAATATGTTAATGAATCGGGCATAGTGAGTGAAAGCGGGCCATTAGGAAGTGTGAGCATGCCAGACCGAAGAGAAATGACTCATTTCAGCTCCATGTGTATTACCAGTAACATAAGGTCAGCTGCAAAGCATTTAGACTTTGTCACCTTGTATATTTGAGGGAGTCGAAGAAAATGCCCAGAGTGTAGTCTCTTGAGCCTCCTTTTTCTGCGTACAGTTGGTTAGATCTTGCCAGGGGGTAAATGACTGACTCTGGGTGGTAAGCTAAGGCTTTCAAGCACTGAGGCATTCTCTAATCCCTGAAACAACTTGGGGGAAGGAACGTACCTTCAATGCAGTGTTTGCTATTCTCTCTCTCTCTGAGGGGCAATTTGCTCCGTGTAACATTATAAAGGAGGCAAAGCTTTTGTGACATGTTTCTCTTGTTTTTCCTTTCTTTACCCAGTCTTCTGTTTCAGGAACTTACCAGGTTCAAATCCCATCTCTTACTGTTTACTACCTGGGTGACCTTGGTCAAGTGACTTCACTTCTCCAATTATCAGTTTTCTTCTCTGTAAAATTGATGGGGTAGGGCTGAGGGATATTATATTAGATTGTACTCATATTCTTTTTTGGAAAGTGTTTTTAATTATTTTAATTTATTAGAACCATCTATTTGGCATTATGAAGAATTAACTTCATTACAGGTAGCTGTGAAAAACTATCATTTTAGTGAAATTCCGAAATGTGAAATTTATCTGATCAATTTTGAGGATTTTGTAGATAATAACAGACTCAAACCATATTCCAATCCTTGTTTTTTATTGGATGATTCTTCCCAGGCACCCTGTTCCTGGATCACTGACTTCTTGGATATACTGTATGGAATCATTTATTCATTTAACAATTTTTTTTATTCAGAATAAACATTTTGTAATAAATGTTTCATTTATTCATTTAACAACCATCTGTGGAGACTCCCTGAAAGCTGCAGACTACTCAATACTTAGTTAAGACAATTTACCCTATCCTCATGCTGTTTATGATTTAGTGACCTTAAGCTACAGGTGGAACCCTAATGGTGGGAACTCAAGGATCATTGGCAGGCTACAGCCTAAGGTGGGATCGGATAGGATCCTTTCATTTAGAGTTAGTTGGGGCACTAGATTTCATAAATTCCACTTAACTCTTAAAAAAAACGAAATGAGGTCACTTTCACAAAGCCAAACATCAGTAAATAGATCCAGGATAAAAACTTCCATAGTTTGGCTCCCAATACAGTGCTCTATCGTTTTTGCTAGACTGTGTCACCACCATTGCTCCAACATCACACCATAAAACCAGGCACCTATTGAATAGGCACCTGAGAGTATAGACCTGAGTAGCTGACTCGAGGGTAGGAGCTGGCCAGTTGTCCATTTCTATGGCTTGCTGCTTTTACTCCTCAGTAGAATATGATCCTCCTATGAGTAAGGGGTTTTTTTTTTCATTTTTGACTTCATACCCCCACAGTCTAGCACAGTGCTTTGCTAGAGTAGACAATTAAAAATGCTTGTTGAATTGAATTAAAGCAGGTTGAGAATAAATTAGACCAAAGTAAATGCACATTTATTGGAGAATAGTTAGAGAAATACTTTGTTGTGCATGCATGAAACATAAAAATCAGATGAAAAAGAAGAATGCAGAGAAGCATGGGAAAATAAACATGCAGAATGGAGTAAGAAGCAAGAAAATGGTATGCACAATTACAACAGCATAACTTAAGATAGCAGCAACAAAACTCCCAAGCTAAATGCATTTTAGTAAAAATGGCCAAGCTCATGCTAAGAAAAGAGATGAGAAACGTCACCTCTCAGCCTTCTTAGCCAAGGTGTGGGACGATGAGTACAGAAGATCGCACAGACTGCAAGATGGAATTGATAGGTCACTTAGTTTTCCCAATCTCCTTTTTTTCTTGTTTTTTTCAGCCTTTTATTATAAGGATCATAGAACTAATGTTATAAAAGTATTTAGAGGATATCCCGTCCAACCCCTTTGTTTTACAGATGAGGAAACTGAAGTCCAGAAGGCTAAGTGATTTGTCCAATACGAGTAGTATGCATCAGAAAAAGAATCTGAAGTACAGCTTTCTGGTTGGAGAGGTATGAAGAATAATTTAAAAAAAAAATAAGGCAATCCCATAAGAAAGAGATAGAAATTCTGTTCAAAATTGCTATAAAATGTATAAATATTTAAGAACTCACGAATGCACACATAAGAACTATATGAATGCAGCTATCAAACTTTCTTTATAGAAATATAGATGGACCTAAACAAGTGGAGAGCTAATAACTATGCATGGATGACCCATAATAATATGAGAAGAATGACAATGCTATGTAAATTAACTAACTTATTCAATCTCATGCAAATGAAACTACCAAAGGATCACTTTAGGAAGTGAGAAAAAATGATAAAATTCAACTGGATGAATAAAAAGTCAAAATTCTCAAGGCAGAAAAAGTGGGAAGGAAGGAGACTGGCAGTATCATATCTGAAAATGTGCTGCAAAGAAGAGACCACTAAACTTTTTGGTAGTAGCTAAAAATATGAAAAGTCAATCAATGAAACAGATTACCTATACAATATACAGAAGCAAATGTGCATAGCAGCATTAGTGTTCAGTATCCACAAAGACCAAAATGTATTCAAATAAAAACTAATAGTTCTACAAAAACTGCTGGGAAAATGGAAAAGCAGTAGGGTAGACGCTAGGTATAGGTCAAGAACTCACAGCATAAACCACAAGAAACTCTGAATGGATATATGACATATGTAAAAGATAAAATCATAGTAAAATTAGAGGAGAAAGGAAGAAATTAGCTTTCGTAACTATGGACAAGGAAAGAACTCATGACCAAGGCATGATAGAGAGGATCAGAAAAGATGAAATGGACAATTCTGAGGTTTTTTTTTTTCAAGGTGAAAATCAATATAGTTAAAATTAGAAGGAAAAGAGTTAACTGGGGAAAAAAGACCTTTTCAGCAAGTTTTTATGACAAAAGTTGGATAAATAAGGAACAGATTCAAAGATATACAAGGAAGAGATTCAAATACATAGGAATGAGAGCTATTCCATAATAGATAACTAGTCAGAGCATATGAATGGGAAGATCTTAATGGAAAAAGTGCTTATGATCAACTGCCATGTGAAGAAATGCTCCAAATCATTAACTAGAGAAATGCAACTTAAAACAGCTCTGAGGTTCACCTTCACACCTAATTGGCAAAGTTAGCAAAATGGAAAATAGCAATTATTGGAGAGGCTCCATTGAGGCAGAGACTGATATGCTGTTGATGGAGCTACGAATTAGTCCAGCCATTGTAGAACATAATTTGGAACTATGCACAAAATTGATTGGCGCATAGCCTTTGAGCCAGTGATAACACTAGCAGGGCTGTACCCCAAAGAGATCAAAGAATGGAGGTAAAGGGCCCTTGAGTCAAAAGTGATTTTTAATAGAAGTTCTTTTTTAATTTCCAGCAAAGAACAAGAAACAAAAATATTTCCCCCAAATTGTGGAACTAGTGAAAAAATATAACATGAATGTAATGGAATATTATAAGAACTTAAGAAATGATAAAAGGGATAGTATCAGAGAAGCACGGGAGTTTCGTATGACTTAATATAGAGTAAATTGAGCAAATCAGGGAGAGTAATTTATATAGTAACAACAACATTGTAAAAAAACAAAACCAAAAAAATTGAAAATATCTAACAACTCTGATCAACACTTCTTAAGACACAGGTATTGGTTTAAGATGCAAAGTAAGACATTTATTTTGAACATAGTAAACAGTGTGGACTTTTTTTTTTTGCTTGACTGTAATACTTATTTTAATATTGTGTTTTCTCTATTTTAAGGGGGGAATTTGTGGAAGAAGGAAGTCTAATGATAGTTTTGGGAAAAATAAAGAAAAGAATTAAATGGAGCCATTGAAGTGTCTTTTTAAAAAATTACAAAATTTAAAATTTATAGAAGGGAGCAAAAGGAATTTTAGAGAGAAATGTAAACAAGTGGGAAAATTTCTAAGTAGCATTGAATTGATCACTATTTTTAAAGCAAGCTATAACATCACCAACATTTGTGCTTTCCTATAGAACCTTTTTATGTTCTACTTTGTATGTGAAAATGTTCTTTATTTTAGAGAAGAATATTTGTTAAATTCTAAATTAAAAAAGGCAAAAAATCCCAAAAAGATATTAATAAAAGTGGAAAATAAAATGAATTTGAAGTTCCATGAATGATAATCATTTGTCATTCTTATTCCAGTATTACTTCCTTTTTCTTACCTCTATGATTTCTTTTATGTAATTGTAATTATTGCAAATGTAAATGTAAATATTATATAATTGTTCCTTTTGTCTGGAATCCTTTGATCCCCACTACCAAGTCCCTAGACTTTTCTCTCATTTACAGCCATCACATTCTACTTCTATAACCATCTAAGAAGGCAATGCATGGCATAAACTCATATTGCTACTCTCAGATGGGAAAAGATTTCCAACAGGAGAGATGACATAATGTTACTCTTAAGGAAGTATGTAAATCCTCTATAAACACTGCCTCTGCCCAATGCCATTGGCACATGACATTATGGATTGGCAAACGGGCTCTTAACAGATGGGAATGAGTGTCGGCAGTCAAGTGTTCATGCCCTGGATCTGAACTGACTAATGGCTTTGATGGCAAAAATTCAAGTCCTGCTCCTGCCATCACTGCATCAGATCAAATGCTTGCAATTAAAGCAATGGGGCCACTCCCTTTCTGCTCTAACTCAGGTTTAATTTAATTTGGAATTAAAACAAACAATTTCCTTGAACCAGGCAAGGAAGGCATTTTGTTGTCTAGCTAATTAGGATTAATGTCATCAGGTCTCCACCCCTCGACAAATTACAAAAAAGCCCATAAGTAGTTGGTTTACTACATCCCACAACATGGTACATGGCCACTTGATAGTGGCATACATAGAGGGCATCCTCACATCCGGCCCCTGTGTTGAAACCAGTTGGTGTCCTGGTGGAAAATGCCAGTGGCCTAATGTAGCGTGGCATCAGCATGAGCATTTGGCCCCTGTCCACCACTCTCAGAAGGTCATTTGTCATGCCATTGTGGAGTCATTAGAATCAAGGTTCTGGCTTGAAACCAGGATGCTATGGAGGCCAGGCTAGGCCTGGCAATTGGTTGTGTCTGGCTATGGTTCCTTGACCGGGGCTCATCTGGTTAGAACATAGCATGAATCAGTATGTGATCAAAGGTATGATTCCCATGAAAGCCAGATTGATTCAGCCTATTCCATGGCTCCTGGTGACATCCCTTGTTGGTTAGGCTTTTAGCTAATGCTAGATTTTGGGCAAGAGCATGGAGAGACTTCCAAAGAATATTGCAAAATAACAGCAATATACCTAATAGTCACATAACGCTTAAAGGTTTATAAAGTACCTTTCCTCAAAATTTAGGCAAACACTATTTGTCCTTCCTTCCTTCCTTCCTTCCTTCCTTCCTTCCTTCCTTCCTTCCTTCCTTCCTTCCTTCCTTCCTTCCTTCCTTCCTTCCTTCCTTCCTTCTTTCCTTCCTTCCTTTCTCCTTTCATTCCTCCTTTCCTTCCTTCCTCCCTTTCTCCTTTCATTCCTCCTTTCCTTCCTTCCTTCCTTCTTTTCTCCTTTCCTTCCTTCTCTCCCTGCCTTCTTTCTTTCCTTCTTTTCTTTCTCCCTCTTTCCCTTTCTCTCTCCCTTCCTCCTTTTCATTCCTCCTTTCCTTCCTTCCTTCCTTTCTCCTTTCCTTCCTTCTCTCCCTGCCTTCTTTCCTTCTTTTCTTTCTTCCTCTTTCCCTTTCTCTCTCCCTTCCTCCTTTTCATTCCTCTTTTCCTTCCTTCCTTCTTCCCTTCCTTCTTGCCTTCTTCCCTCCCTCTCTCCCTTCTTTCTTTCCTTCCTTCCTCCCTTCCTCCTCTTCAGTATGGTATTTTAGTTCAAAGATAGGAATGCAGCACTCTCTGCTTCTTGCAATTTGCTAGATGAAGACATATATCCTCCAGGTGACAAGATGAGTCTCTGCCTTCGGACCAAAATCTCGAATAAGAGCAAAAGAATCATACATTCTGCCGGTGTCGAAGTGATTGCCAGTGTCCCTTCTGCTCAAGGTGGTTCAGGAAATCCTGGGAGATTCTCTTATGTCAGAGAACACAGAAAAACAACCTCACACTCCGATTCTAGTTCAAAACTAAGACAGTTTGACTAGTCAGGCTATAGGACAGCAAAAATGCCAGATCTAGTGGTATGAGACACAGGTCCCAATTGTCCTTCTGATATTTATTAGTTTTATGACCATAATGAGCTATTCATCATACCTTTTTTGAGACTCAGTTTCTCTCAGGCATACTTGCTTGCATTGTTTACTTCACAGAATTTTGCAAGGTTCATGTGAGATAATGTATACTTTAAGAACCTAAAATTGCTATATTACATATGTATACATACATGTGCATATGTATATATGCACATAGATTAAATATCTGTACATATATACTATATGCATATATAATATATGAATAAACTTTGCTCTGGCAAAAAGAAATAGTGAAAAGTGCTCTGTTCTTAAAGGAACAGTGGAAAGATCACTAGATTTAGAATCTTAGGACTTGGATTCAAATCCTGACCCTACCACTTATTTCCCACGTGACCATGCCCAAGTCATATACTAGCTGTATGACCTTAGGAGACAATGTGGCAGAGTAGATGAGTGCTTTCCTTGGTGTTAAAGAGGTATGGATTCAAATTCTGCCTAAGGACAACTGAGGTCACTTCTTTGGACCTCAGTCTCCTTATCATCAAAAGATAGGGTAGATTAGATGGCTTTAGTGATCTTCCCCACTCTAAATCTGTGATGTGGTAATAGATGCCTTGGAGATGTAGTGGCCAGAGCACTGGCTATGGAGGCAGAGCGTCTGGATTTGAAAACAATATCTGGAGCTTCTTAGATGTTTCCTTGCATAAGTCATTTCTCTTTTCTGAACCTGTTTCTTCATCCAAAAATATTGCAAGGATAATAGTTACAGGGTCTACTACTTCACAGGGTTGTTACAAGGCATGCACTTTGTAAACATTAAGTGACTTTAGAAATATGTATTATTCTTAGCATTATGCATAGTGGATAGAATATTAGGATTTAAAGAATCATGAGGGAATTGAGAAATTGTGCAATCTAGTCTCTCTCTCTCTCTCTCTTTCTCTCTCTCTCTCTCTCTCTTTCTCTCTCTCTCTCTCTCCCCCTCCGTCCCTCCTTCCTTCCCTCCCCCCCTCTTGCTTTCTCTCTCTCCGCATCTGCTTTTGTTTATCAATATCTATCTTTATCATCTGTTTATTATCTCTGTTTCTATCATCTAACAATAGCTATCTAGATCTATTCTCTGTCAGTTATGTATGTCTGTCTATCACCTATCTAATTTATGATCTCTTTATCTCTCTATTATCTATATTTACCATGTGTATCTTCCACCTGTCTATTATATCTGTCTGTCGATCTATCTGCCTGTCTGTCTGTCTATCATTTCTCTGTTTCTTTCTAGTGAAGAAATAACTATATATTGACTCTATGTAGATCATTGGACTAAGTAGTAAAGGAAAGTAAAAAGAAACCCTTTCTTGTTTATGCTGTCTTATTTGGATGTACGTTCAAAAGGAGTAGCTGAGTAGGAATTGAATTTGCTGGGAATGCTAGCTCAGGACTGGGGCATAGATGGAATTTCCAAGCATTTCCAGGCACCATGAAGCTTGCCAAGCTGGACGCACTGCTCAGCTGTCTAAATTCGTATGAATGTGATCCCTTGTTCCAACAGTGGGATTTGAGGATGTTGTGAGCAAGAACAGGAACTCAAAATTATTCGAAAAGATTGAACCATTGTATGTGAGTTTTATGGTGCAGGAGGAACTCAGAGCGAAACTCCACATATTGGACAGAATGTCTATGCATTCTCTATGTAATCAGATTGGGCAGAATGCCTCTGCCAGTAGCCATGGCTGCAGGGGCTGGTAGGTGACAAAGAGAAAAGGAACAAGCCGGGAGACATGTTTTAGTCACTGTCTTCTTGGACTCCAGGTTCAGAAGTTCCAATCCAGAATTTTCAAAATCCAATGCTAAAGGGAAACACCGATACTGTCTTGATTCCATTCAACAAACCGTTTAAATCTCCTGCTATGTGCTAGTCACTGGGGATATAAAGACAAATAAAAACAGCCCCAACCTCAAAGAACTTACATTCCAACATTAAAAATATAGAAGGATTCTGGGTATTTTTGCAGCCAGAAATGGTACTGCTCCAAGTAAACCTTTAGCAAGTAGAATGTAATATTCACTAATCAATTGATCAGTTGCCCAACCAAGCATTTATTATGTGTTTAGTATGTGATAGTCATTGTGTAAACAATGGGTATAAATAGACAAAAAAAACCAACAGTCTATCTCTAAGGATTTTTTTTTCAGGGAAAAAAACATGTACATATCTAAGTTGTTGTTTGTCCTTTGTTTTCAAAGAGGACTAGTGACACCAAGGGTGATGTCTTCACTTGTGCCTGAATTGGATTTAAGTGAGGCACATCTGAACAAAGTCAACAGCCTCACTCTCTGTTTCTGAGACATTGAAGTCCAGTGGCAAGACAAATCAAGACAACTAGTGATAGCTTGGGCTACAGTGCATGATCTTGGCGTATTCAATGTCTGGCCATGGTCTAAGTGCTCCACAGTGCCTCAATGGCCTTTGGAACAAACTGTTCTGATCTGCCTGGTCCTCCAAAGGAAGACTTCATATGTTTGGAGTGGATCTAGCCAGCGAACTCGTCAATGGGTTTGAGGCATGTTAGTTATCCTCAACCTGGTTTAGCCTGTCTGCTGCGACAATTTCCTGGGATGTGATTGCTTTGCATGATACAGCTTCTTGGAACCACAGGTGAAAGTTGGGTCCACTAACGGTGGATGAGCAGCTCACTTGGCAACCCTCACACTAGAGGTGCTAGTCCTCCCAGAACACCCAATGTACCCCATATCTAAGTAAGTAAAAACTAAATGTAAAGTCAGTATGAGATAACTGGAGTTCAAGAGGCACTAATATCTCAGGCACCCAGGAAAGACTTCATGGCTGAGATGAGCTTTGATGCACAATGGAGATTCCAGGAAGTAGAAGCAAGGAGTGAGTAGATTCCAGGCATCAGTGACAGTCAGTGGGATTGTATTGACTTAGTAGTTGCAGTTTCTTGTGTTAAGAATAATAAGGACATTGTGGTCCTTGTAGAATGTGCCATGCAATGTTTAAAGTAATGCTGTAAGGGAAGCACTACAGGCATCATCATCCCATTTTACAGATGAGAAAACTTTGTCCCAGAGGAGTAGAGTATCTTCTTCACAGTTACGAAGCTAGGAAGCTGTCAGAGGAGCTGTTTGAACCCAGTATCTCCTTACTCCAAGGCAACACACCATCCAGAACACCATAATGCATCTGTTAGTATATTTGCATAGGGAAGATGAAATTGTTTTAAGCTTGAGTGGCATTTAGAATTGTTATGGGGCTAATAGAGAGAAGTTGGCCATTAAAAAATAATTCTAATTATTCTACTTTGAAAAAAAAATCTCAGCGTGGCTTTCATTACTGAAGAGTTCTAGAGCACGCTAATATCCTCTGATTGGGCCAGACAGACTCTTGCAGTAGTGATGCTCAGAGTTATTCAAGCTAGTTGCTGGTTAGCTACCCACAACCCACCCCGCTATGTCATTCTTCACTGTTATTCCTGGTCTTCCTCCTCACTCTACTCTTACTTTTGTGTTTCTGGTTTACCTTGACTGTGCCTGTGACCTGCCAGGGACATGGTCCCTGTCTGGTGTTGGAACAGGGTTGAATTCAGGGCTCTTGAGCTTGTATTATTTCTTCCAGCATTTCATGTTAAGGATTTCCTTAAGGCAAGGATACCTTTGCAAACCTTAAAGTACCCTCTAGATGAGAGTTATTGTTAAAACATAAATAACTGGTACCAATACTGGTACCAATAGCTGTCAGTGTTTTCATAGGATCCAGGAACCAGAGATCAAAGGGACCTTCCTTATTGGTCATCTAATCTACGTTCCTTCACTTTTCAGATGAGGAAAATGGCTCTCAGAAAGGCTAAGTTCCTCAAGTGAGATCACACAAGTATAGAAAATGACAGAACTAAATGTCACCCACTTAAATGACAGCTGCCAAGTGCCAAAGGCCTCTGAGTCCTCCAAATATGTCCCCATAGTATTACAAATTATAGGGGTGTGTCAGGACCTTGGAATTCATTGGTGTAGGGGATTCCTGGCATGGGAACTCTCCCCACCCACACAGCTTGGCCTCTCATGTGTGACTTAGATAATTGCATAGGAAACTGAGAGGGGGAGTTACTTGCTAGCAATCACACAGCTAATATGTGTCAGAGAAAGTATTTGAACCCAGGTTTTCCTGCCTCTCAAGCCATCCCTTTATCCACAGTGCCACGTTGTCACTCCTATGCCAAATTATGCATTCTTCACAAAGGAAAAGCCAATCTTATGGCATGCAATTTGGAATTAGAAGAGACTTCAGAATTCATCTAGTGTCTAATCCTGCCATTTTGCAAATGAGGAGACTCATTTGCCCAGAGAAAGTGATTTTTTTTCAAGGTCCAGAGTGATCACAAACTCCTTTGGCACCTGAGTTAGTGTCAGTCAAGTGATGAGGTCAGGAGCAGGATTATACAGGGTTGAGGACTGAGCAAGAGAAGAGGAAACTGAGGCAGTTAGCATAAACATTTTTTCTAGGAGTTTCACTAGAGGAAAGATAGAGGGTAATAGCCTGAGGGGCTATTAGTAATATAGCTGAGGGCATAGTGTTAGTGAAGGGCTATCAAGAATGTAGAAAACTCAGTTCTCATAGAGGTCTGGATTACAATGACAGGTAAAAGAAAAAAAAATCTATAGTGGAATGGGGTACAATGTAGATGACAAAGAGTTGGCTGATATTCCAAAGGAGTTTCTAGCCTTTGAAAATCAAGATTAAAAGTAGGAGTGTTTCAGCCTTGGGTTTTCTGTAAGCCTTTTTCTTCTGTTTGGGGGCTTAGCCTACAGCGGTTAATCTGTGCACAATTCACAGTGCACATGGCTCATTTTTGCGTTAGCATTTCCCTTTTTATTTCCTATGCAAGCATATTTCCTGAGAGAAGCTCTGTAGAATCACCCTGCACACAGTCAAAGCCGTCCCAGGAGACTGAGGGCTGAGGAAAATACTACAGTATATCTTCAGCAAAGGAGGCAGACATTTACTACAATATCTGGCTTCATAATAGTACTCCCCAAGGCTCTGAAGACAGGGTCAGTATTTACCTTGAATAAGACTCAGATACTTCATTTCTCTGGGCCTCAGTTTCCTCATCTGTAAAAAGAAAATTAGATAGATGACTTCTTACATCCCTTTTAGCTCCAAGTGTGTGATTCTAGGATGCTTCCTGGTGCCTCAGTTTCCAACTTTGTAAAAGACCTCTAAAGTTCCTCTGGCTCTTAGTCTATGATCCTATGATAGGTCCAATGACACCTGTGGGGTTTAAGTAGAGGAGCCAACCAGCCATGTGTCACACATCTGAAGGCATTTTAGGCAAAACAGTTGAGGATGTCTCTAGCACAGAGGTTCTCAAAGTGTGGTCCGGAGACCACTGGGGGATCCCTGGGACTCTTTTAGGGGGCCTGCCTGCAGGTCAAAATATTTGCATAATAATGATAAGATGTTCTAATTTCTACTTCAGTAAATATCAATAGATTTAACCCACAGAAACAAAAACTTGTTGAGAAGTCCTCAATACATTTTAAGAATGTAAATGGATCATGCAACTAAAAAAGTTAGAGAATCACCACTCTAGTACATAAAGGCCCTGGGTGATTTTTTTCCCCACTATTCCTTTAAAGGCTTCCCTTCTCCCATCCAGGGGGTGTTTCTTAAAGACACCCATAAGCTCTGAGCTGATGCTTGACTGTTTCTTGTCGTTACACTTTTCCCTCAATAACTGCAGAAGTTCCAATGTTGTGCCTCAGGCAGTGAAATTGTGCACTGATGACAATTGCTCATCATTGGTAGATCAAAATATATTTTCCTTCCTCCACTGCAATAGAGAGAATAAAACAGATTGTCATATATATATATGTATACATATATATATATACACACGTACATACATATATGTGCATATATGTATGTATATGTATGTATTTGAATATATATAATATGTGTGTATATAATTTTCCAATATGCAGCATTATATTATTGGGAAAAAAAAAGTGCTGTCCACAGAGAGCCTTTGGTCAGGAAGCCACTAAGTTTAATTCTTAAAATTTTTTTTGAGGGGAAGGCAGGGCAATTGGGTCCAAGGTCACACAGCTAGTAAGTGTGTCAAGTGTCCGAGCCAAGATTTGAACTCATGTCCTGCTGACTCCAGGGCCAATACTCTACTCACTCACCACCTAGCTGCCCCCAAAGCCATTAAGTTTAAAGATGAAATGTTAAGTCAGAGATGTGGTAGGGTGAAAGGGTCAAGATGGCATAAGATAGTGGACAGAAGGCTTGTGTTTTCTGCCCCTTTCCACCTGCTGTGACTTTGCACCAGTGACTGATTGAACAACTCCACTGTGTAAAATCCAAACTTCAGAGAATTTATTGCTCTGAGGAATCTTGGATATCATCTAATCCAAACTCGTTTTACGGATGAGAGAGCAGACCCAGAGACAACAGGTACAGAGATGAGTTAAGAGAACCAGAGACTTGCTGGTAGAGAGATAAGAGCCTTAGATTTGGATTCAGAAGACCTGTGTTCAAATCTGTACTCTGACAGTAACTGCCTGCATAATCTCAGGAATTTGGTGAACCTCTGTAGGTCTGAGTTTATTCTTGTATAAAATGAATGATCTGCATTGGATGGCTTTCAGCATCCTTTTCAGCTCTGAATTTATTACCCTGTAATCCCATGGCCTCAGGTTACACGATAAGAAGCAGGGTTTAAACCAAGGTCTTTTGACTCTAAATTTTGTGCCATTTTCCTTGTACCACAGCTGAAAAACAAAAGGGATGGATCCGATGACGCCTAAGGTTCCTTCCCACCTTAGAGCCTACAATCTTAGTCATATTTTTGGTGATATTCAAGTTCTATTGAGTAATTTTTATTTTTTTATGACAGGTTCCGTGACTATTTATTTACTGATTTCCCTGATTTATGAGAAATACTATGGTGTAGTGGATAGAGAGCTGACCTTGGAGTCAGAAATACCTGGATTCAAATCTCGTTGATGATACACACTGGTTGTGTGACCCTGCGTAAGTGACTCAGTTTCACAGTACTGTGGGCATCTGACATTATACTTTTCAGAGAAAGTCCTGGATTGCACTGGTAGAAAGAGAGTCCTTCATCAGGAGCTCCAGCTCCCCAGATTAGTGAAAACACAGGCATAGTCCCTATCCATACTCAGGATGAAGTGGGAGAAATAGATTTAAAGTCAATACACCTAGGTTCAAATCTTAGCTCCTTTACTTGCTACCTATGTAGTGTTTGCTGTTCAGTCATCTCAGTCATGTCTGACTCTCAGTGACCCCATTTGGGGTTTTCTTGATAGAGATACTTCAGCGGTTTGCCATTTCCTTCTCCAGCTCATTTCATACATGAGGAAACTGAGGCACACAGGGTTAAGTGACTTGCCTTGGGTTACAGAGTTAATAAGTATCTGAGGCTGGATTTGAGCTCAGGTAGTGTAGTGCTGGACCTAGAGTTAGGAAGTGCTGGACCTGGAGTCAGGATGACCTGAGTGTGACCTTGTGTGACCTTGAGCAAGTCACTTAAACCAGTGTGCTTCAGTTTCCACATCTGTAAAAAGAGGTGGAGAAGGAAATGGCAAACCAGGCCAGTATCTCTGCCAAGAAAACCCCTAATGAGGACATGAAGAGTTGGCCACAACTGAAATGATTCAACAACAATAAAACTTCCTGACTCTGGGCCTGGTGCTCTAACCACTGTGCCACCTAGTTATTTCCTATCTCTGTGCTTCAGTTTTCTTTCTCTGTAAAATGATGGCCTTGGTCTGCATGACCTTCCAAGCTTTTTCCAATTGTAAGATTCCAACTTCTAGATCAGTTTCCCAAATTTATTTGGCCTATCACCCCCTTATCAAGAAAAAATACTCAGTACTCCCTAGAAATCTACTTTCTTTAGCTATTTCATGTTTTCTTTTGAAATTTGTGTCATTCCAAAAAAATATTAATTTTTAAATGATGCATCTTAAACCTAATAATTTCTTGTAAATTTGTTTTTTCTTGAATTGAAATTTTAATGATGCAAAATTGCATCATTTAACTGCATAATACTGTGTTGTCAACAAATCGTTACATGCCCATATTCCTGCTGATGCATGCTGAACTTCCTGACAATGCATAACATGCTCTCCTGCCAGCACTTGCTAATTAAGACCTGTCAGTGGACTTGACCACATAACTTGCATTTTGTGTGTTTATTTGGAAAATAATATAATTTTTACAACTTTAACTGTTACACAAAAGATGAAACAGAGATAAAAAGTTTTTCAAAAGTTTCTTAGTTTCTCTTTTGTCCTTATGCTTCCAATGCCTCCTTATTTTTATTGAAACTCTGCCCCTGCTCCATTACACTTGAGGCCACTACTGTCCCCTGGATCATTCTAGCACCCCCAGGGGGTGATCTTGCTTGCTTTGGGAACCTGTTATTCTAGATCATTGGGTAAAAGTGAATATGGCTTCTGTGTCAGTGATTATCGGTTGAGTGTGACCTCAGGTGTGTTTTTTTTGCCACATTTGCTTAGATAGATAGCCACCATAGTCACCTGAAGAGTAGGTGATCACATCTTTGTCTGATTAAGAAGTTTATTCCTCATTCTACTCTTCTTATGGCTAATTATATTTAGGATCCGTTTGGCGTAGAAGCTTTTTTTTTAAGTTGGGATGACCCAGAATTGTTGAAGTATGGTATAGTAGAAAGAATACTAGTTCTGAGATCAAATGATCTGTATTTAAATCCTGCTCCACATTACCTCTCACCTAAAGTCTCTGGGTCTCACTTTCCTCAGCTAACCAAAAGGGATACTGGACTACTTGGCTTTTGAGGTACCTTCTGATTCAAAATCTGTGCTCTTTGGCTTAATGGCTATGCCACTGGTGTGCAAGTGTGGGCAGATACCATTCGGCTGAAAAAGTTCATAGACAGAAGTCTAGGGCCATGGAATACCCCTAGTCTAAGCTTTTCATTTTTTCATATTAGGGAACTGAGGCCCAGAGAAGTGACAAGAGGTCCCCAGGTCATACAAGTAGGCAATGACAAAGCTCAGATTTGAATACAAGCCTCCTGGTTATAGATCTAAAGGTCTTCGTGCCACACCATGCCAACTTCACCTTAGAGTACACACTGCACATTTGTGGTCAAGGAATTATCCACCCATGTTCTTAGGGCCACATTACCAAATTGGCTAAAGGGTGAAGAACTGTTTTGGTCATAGTAACTCTTGAAGACCATCAACTAAGTTATACGAGAGGTTGGCCTTTAGAGGGACTACACAGAAATGAAATTGTTAGATCTAAGAAAGTATTGAGTGAAAAACAAAGAAAAAGAGGGAAGATAGACTTGGTGTTCCATGTGCTACTAGAATTATTCCAGAGAGAAGATACTAAGCCTACAGATGTTTCTGTTACTGCGCTCAAATCTGACAGCGAGGCAATAGTTTCTATTCATACATCTCTCGATGCTTACATATGCGTGCATATATAAAAGGATGGTACTGATAAAAATCATGGCACCATTTCTTGACTCCTGTTTCCTCTGAGAAAAAGGTCAAGTTATTTCACATTTGAGTGAGAGCCACAAATAGAAATTAGGAGTGGGAAAAAAAATCTTGGCAATTTTTTTTAAAGCTATTTAAACCTAGTGGGCTTTGAGATGCCAATCTTATTTGAGTCTTTTGATATATACATGAATTTGTTTTTGGAAATACATAACTCTTACTTCCTAAAGGGAAAAATAAAACCATGAAAAGGTTGATTTGGGGCATCTCAATGGTTCAGTAGGTATTCAATAACTCCTCCATTGAAACCAAATGTTTGTTAGAGTGTATTTCAGCATGGCAGGTTTTTAAAAAAAGAAGTGTTTCATATTTACATTGAACCACAAAAATGATTTAATTTGAGGTATTTGTTCGATAAAAATTTTGAGTGCCACTGATATGCTAGTGCATCAAGCCTCTACCAAAGACTGCAAAATCAATACAACTGTTTTATTTGGGCAGTGCTGAGGAAACCTTCAGCAGGAATTCAGCACTCATATATGCATTAGGATTGGGGGATCAAGAGCTGAAATGAATACAGTTGTGCCGTGATTTTGCCAATGAGAAATCTGAGTTCTGGAGAAGGGAACTGGGGAGGGAAAAAGAGGAGAAGACCTAGGGAATAACCTAAATCATACAGCTGATGAATCACGGAATAGGACCTAGGAATGCGTCTGGACTAAAAAGCTGATGTTTCCTACATTGTACTACTTGTTATGAATTTATCTTTAAATGAAGCAAAAACAAACATAAGAAGCAAATAGTCAAGGGAAATTAAGTTCTTCTAAACCCTGAGCCTTTGGAACTAAGTCCGACTTCTTGTTGAGTGCCAAATGTGAATGAGCTTGCCTGTCTGCCATATATTGTTCATCGTTGTCCAACCAATATATGCCAAGACAGTGGGAGTTTCTTAATGGTTCACTTAATTTTGCAAGTTTGGCCTTTTCATCTCAGTAACTTCAGTGGCATTTTTTTCAGCCATTAGACATTAGTTTATTAAGATTTCTCATTTTGTAAGTAGAATCATTCATTACAGTAATTTTCTTCTGTGTATGTTGCACTCATGGAAAGCAAAGCTCCTGGCTTTTCTGGCTTCTATCCCCACTCTACTCCCTACCTCACCCATATGTATTACACAAACTGACAAGATGTCCTATTATGAAAAGAACAGGTACCAAGCAGTAAAGGACTGATATTTCTCTGATGAAAGGAACCTGCTTGCTCCCATTAAGTTTTTGTCGTTGGTTTTTCATTCATGTCTGACTCTTCGTGACTCCATTTAGGGTTTTCTTGGCGAAGATACTGGAGTGGCTTGCTCATTTCACAGATAAGGAAATTAAGTCAGACAGGGTTAAATGACTTGCCCACAAGATTTGAACTCATGGGAATGAGTCTTCCTTTCTCCAGGCCTGGCACTCTTTCCACTGGGCCACCTAGCTATTGCATTGAGTAGGTTGGGTCACTCCACCTACACTCTAAAAAACAGTTGAAGTGACAGAGAAGTCTTCGATGTGGGAGACAGAATATTCCACTCATTTATGTGTCCTAACATCAGACCGACCCTAACTCTGGAAGCCATTTTTTTCATCAATTACCACATTAGTTTCCCAAATGTCCCTTCTTTCCCTTAATCCCTCTGCCTTGTCCCTATCCTCTGCACCAATCTGGTACAGTTACCAGCCTGGTGAGTTAATACATCTACCATTTTCCTTAGCACCGTCGAGAAACCAGTTTGTCCACCCTGTGGCACACATTTCATCCTCTTAAATGCAACAATTTATCATTAAAATTTTTAATGAGTTAATACGTTTTTTGGCCCAGTCTTTGTACTTATAGCACTTCTCTGACAATATAACATGAATGTGAATGGGTATTTCTTTAGGTCTCAGGAAGCCGAGTTTGGAGGCAGGAATGTTTAATCTATGAGAGAAATGAGGTACTATGGATATGCAACTGTCATCACTTGGTTGAGATTTATGACTTAAGCCCTGGCCTGCAGATTACATCCAACAAAGTACTTAATTGTTTTTACTTGTTGTTTTTGGTAGAGGGAATTGGAGAGGCGATATAATGGGATTGTCAGGGGGTCAGATTGATTGCTGGTCAAGAAGAAAAATAAGAATCCTCTTGAATGGTGCAGGACCTCAAGATAAGGATTCTTTAACCAGAAATATATTTTCTGCTAGTTTCCATCTTCCCCAAACCTCAGGAGAAGAAACAGTATTTTAGCTTCATCCAACCTAATTAAAGTACCATGAAGGGAGCCTTCTTTGCTTCTTCTTTCTATAACTATTTAAAACAAAATCTGGGTATTTTATTCTCTTTAGCATTTATCATTCATTTAAATGGAGTCAGAGCTTTATTAGGAAAGGACCATGGTCTGTCTATAACCTTGAGTAGAAACGAGTACTGGATATGGATTCAAGGGCTGGAGTTTGCATTCCTACTCGTCCACTCAACCACTTGAGTGATCTTGGTAAAGCCATTTTATTTCTACTGATCTAAGTTTCTTCAGCTATGAAAGAAGGGACTTGTATGAGAAGGGAGATGACTTCAAGGTCATTTACAGCATTAGAATTCCATCTCTTCCCTTCTCACCAGATGAAAGCAATAAGTATTTATATGGCACCATGTGACAGGCAGTGTACTAAGCCCTTTACCAATATCATCTCATTTGTTCCTCACAACAACCCTCCAAAGGTTTTATTGCCATTTTTCTGTCATTACAAAGCTATTATTGTCATTTTACAGATAGGGAAATAGAGGTAAACAGAGTTTCCTGGGTTCTTTTTAAAGTGCTCAGCTATTGAATGTCTGTGGTCATATTTGAACTCAGGTCTTCTTGGCTTCAGGCACAGTACTTTATCTACTGTACTACCCAGCCACCTCAAACCTGCCTCAAATAAACAACCACTTGGAACACACAAAGATGATTTATCATATAGAAGTTGATGTCTCATTAAAATTGAATTCCTTCCTTATATGTCCTGTCCCCTTCCCAGTTCTACCTTGACTGGTCTTTTAGCATCTAAGAGCAAAGTTGGGCCTCAGTTATAGTTATTAGGGCCTGTATGAGTGATATAATCCAATGTCTTTATTTTACAAATGAGAACTTAATTGATTTACCCAAGATCACCTTGTAGCCATTGAATCCCTCCATAGTCTGGCCCCTTACTCTCTATCCAGTTTTCTTAAACCTTATAGCCACCCCTTGTCCATCAAGTATTCAGTGACTCAGTGATAGTAGTCTCCTGGCTGCTTCATAGACATGACCCCCAGCTCCCAAGTCCGAGTATGTTTACTAGCTGTCCCCCATCTATGTCCCTGTTTGTACCTAGTTGTTTGCACATTGTCTTCCTCCGTTAGGCTGTGAGCTTCTGAAGAACAGAGCCTGTTCTGGCTTTCTTTGTAGCCCTGGCTCTTAGCACAGTTCTTGGCACATAGTGTTGCTGCTGCTCAGTCATTTCAGTTGTGTCCAATTCTCCATCGTCTCCTCTGAGGGTTGTTTTGTTGTTCTTGTTTATTTGCATTTTTAGTTTTTTTGTTTGTTTGGTTTGTTTGTTTTTGTTAAAGATACTGGAGTGGTTTGCCATTTCATTCCCCAGGAGTCAAACAGGGTTAAGTGACTTGTCCAGGGTAGGTACTTTGTTTTAACCTTTCTTTGTAACCCTGGTGCTTAGCACAGTGCCTCACACATAGAAAGTACTTAATACTATTAATACATGTTTGTTGACTGACTGTCTCCAGAACAAGTGCACAGATAGATACCCTATCCTATCACAGCTTCCCATACTCCAAAGGGCTGTGTGAATAAGATTCTTAGAATCCTAACCTACTCAGCCCCAGTTAATTTGGGGGGGGGGAGGGAATTTCTCTAGCTCTTCACATTGGATGAGCTGCCCTTTGATTTACTAGGTGACACCTCCTTTCTAAAGGTGTCAGTGGGAGATTGTTCAGGAGTCAAATTTAACTAATATTTCACTAAATTTTAAATCAAATTCATTTAAACTAAATTTAAATTAAATTAAATTTCAAATTAACTTGAATTTAAATTAATATAACTTAAGTTTAACTTTATATTTAACTAATTTTCTGCCTGCACAATGGGGAAGAAACAGGGAAGGACTTTCTTCCTGTCTCCCTTCTTTAGGTGGAGAGGTCAAGTTACACAGATTCTCCTAAAGATAAGGAATAATGAAATAGAAAGAGGAAAAAAAATACCAGATACCTTTATGTAACTCTACCCTTTTTATTGTAATCAATCAACAAACATTTCTTAAGAGCTTACTGAGTGAAGGCATGCGGCTAGGTACTGGGATATAAAGACAAAGTGTACCCAAATCAACCCATCTTATACTGGGCCTATTTCACATTGTATACAACTAGGAAGAGAGTATTAGGGTGTCTTCTTTTTATCAGGATGCCAGAGAAAGGCCAGGATGTTAATTTGATTTGGCAACATTTATTAATTACTTGAGTTTCATTACTTAAGCTGTATGACCAGTTGTAACTGTCAGGTTATGTCAAACAGATCAGACACTGGGAATGCAAATTTTTTTAAGGAAAAATTAAAGATTCCTACACTAAATTGCTTCTATGTTATTAAGGAGATAAACTATTCAAATACACAGGTGTGGGTAATTAACTAACTAGAGGAGTAAGAGAACACTAGAAACTAGAAGGGCAACTAGGTGGTATACTAGGTAGAGTGCTGGGCCTACAGTTAGGAAGACTCATCTTCTTGAGTTCAAATCTGACCTCAGACATTTATTAGCTGTGTGACCCTGGGCAAGTCACTTTACCCTGTTGGACTCAATTTTCTCATCTATACAATGAGCTGGAGAAGAAGTGGCAAACCTCTTTGCCAAGAAAAACCCAAATGGGATCTTGAAGAGTTGGACATGACTGAACAACAAAGCAAACTGGAAATGTCAGGACAAGTGTCTGAGGTGTACTGAGATGAGAATCAAAGTTGGGACTGAGTAGTGAGTGTGCTCTTGGCATGGGGATAGCTATTATAAATGCATGGTAGAAGGAAACTAGCCATCTACTTTAGCTGGAATATAAAGTACATGGAAAGATGTAATGGAAATAAGGCTGGAGAGAGAGGTTGGGACCAGACTTTTATTTTATCCCAGTGCTAGAGTTTATTTTTTTTGTCCCTAAAAATAGAAATCCCCTCTGATTTGAGATTTGTTGTATATTTCAGGATTCTCCATGTTCAAACTATTATGACCTCAGATTTAGAACTGAAAAGATCCTAGAGATAACCAGTTCCTTCCCCCTCCTTTTGTGTGTGAAGAAGCTAAGGCCTAGAGAGGGAAAATGAATTTCTTTTCTTCTTTTAAATTAATTTATTTATTTTTAGTTTTCAACATTGATTTCTATAAGATTTTGAGTTCTAAATTTTGTTCCCTTCCCTGAGATGTGTGCGATCTGATATAGACTCTACATATGCATTCATATTAAACATATTTTCACATTCGTCATGTTGTAAAGAAGTAGAACCAACGGGAGGAACCATGAGAAGGAAGAAATAAAACAAAATCAAAAAAAAGAGAGCGAACTAATAGTATGCTTTGATCTGCATTCAGACTCTATAGTTCTTTTTCTCTGGATGTGGAGAGCATTTTCTATCATTAGTCTTTTGGAGTTGTTGTTGGTCCTTGCATTGCTGAGAAGAGCTAAGTCTATCAAAGTTAGTCACTGCACAATGTTGCTGTTACTGTGTACAGTGTTCTGCTGGTTCTCCTCCCTTCGCTCAGCATCAGTTCATACAAGTCTTTCTAGGTTTGTCTGAAGTTTGTTATTCCATTACGTTGATATACCACAACTTGTTTGGCCATTCCCCAATTTATGGCCATCCCCTCAATTTCCAGTCCTTTGCCAACACAAAAAGAACCGCTATAAATATTTTTGTACATGTGTGGTTTTCCCCCATTTTTATGATGTCTTTGGGATACAGACTTAGAAATGGTATTGCTGTGTGAAAGTTTATGTGCAGTTTCATAGCCCTTTGGGCATATTTCCAAATTGCTCTCCAGAATGGTTGGATCAGTTCACAATTCCACCTACAAAGCATTAGTGTTCGAATTTTCCCACGACATTTATCATTTTCCTGTTTTGTCATGTTAGCCAATCTGATAAGTGTGATGTGGTACCTCAGAGTCATTTTGATTTTCATTTTTCTAATCAATAGTTATTTAGAGTATTTTTGTATGATGATAGATAGCTTTAATTTCCTCATCTGAAAACTGCTTGTTCATATAATTTGACCATTTATCAATTGGTGAGTGACTTGTATTCTTTTAAATTTGACTCAGTTCTCTATATTTTAGAAATGAGGCCTTTATCAGAGACACTGGTTGCAAAACTTGCTTTGCTTTCTGCTTCCCTTCTAATATTGGTTTCGTTGGCTTTGTTTGGGCAAAAAAAAAATTTCAATTTAATGTAATCAAAATAATCCACTTTGTATTTCACAATGTTCCATATCTCTTGTTGGCTCATAAATTCTTCCATTCTCCATAAATCTGACATGTAAATCTTTCCTTGCTCTCCTAGTTTGCTTATAATATCAGCATTTATATCTAAATCATGTTGGTCTATAATTTTCTTTCTCTGTTTTGCCTCTTCCCGGTTTAGGTATCAGCACCATATTTGTATCATAAAAAGAATTTGATAGAACTCCTTCATCTATTTTCCCAAATAGTTTATATAATCTTGGAATTAATTGTTCTTTCAATGTTTGATAGAATTCACTTGTAAATACATCTGGCCCTGGAGATTTTTTTCTGAGGGAGTTCATTGATGGTTTGTTCAATTTCTTTTCCTGCAATGGGGTTATTTAGGTATTTTATTTCCTCTTCTGTTGATTTGAACAATTTATATTTTGGTAAATATTCATCCAGTTCACTAAGATTGTCAAATTTATTGGCACGCAATTGGAAAAAATAACTGCTAATTAATGTTTTAATTTCCTCTTCATTGGTGGTGAATTCACCCTTTTCCTTTTTGATACTAATAATTTGATTTTCTTTCTTTTTTAAATCAAATTAACCACAGATTCATCTATTTATGATTTTTTTTTATTAAACCAGCTCTTAGTTTTATTTATTAGTTCAATAGTTTTCTTAATTTCTCATTTGGTTTTCAGAATTTCTAATTTGGTATAAAATTGGAGGGAAGTTGACTTTCTTAAAGTCACCAGGGTAATAAATAATAGAGATTGATGTTGAACCCAGACTCTGTGACTCCAGAGCCACCATATTTTTCATTCAAAAAACTTTGAGTGCAGAAATGAGTGGGATTGTATTGAACCCCACAAATATGTTTAAGAAACAAAATCATAGGAAATTTTCCTGTAAACACCAGCACAGTTTCAGTCAATTAGAGACTTTAAAATCCTGGCTGACTGTTTCTTAGGCCTTCTATAAGGCTTTGGCACCTATTCTGCTATAAAGGATGGTCAACTTTATTGGGCACTTGCCACTTTGGCCCCAGGACTTCCCCTCACCCCATTAGTTTGTAAAAACCTTGGGCCATGTCAATGAAAAAGATAGTTTCTGAAGCCCAGTTCACAATAACCCCAATAAAAGTCTATCTCGGGCCATTGTTGTGTCCAGTTTTTTTATTAATTTTCCCATGATTAAGTCTATGTTTGATTGGTTAGACCTTTTCATTGGTGCTTGTTGTTAGAAGTGGGGAAGAGCAGAACTGAAGATTAATCATTTGTAATTTGAGGCTGAAAATCAGATAAGATTTACCATGGAGAGAATCCGTATAGAGAAAAAAAGGCACATTCATTGTCAATAATACTAATAAGAGTTATGGTCATTGAAACACAAAATACTTTAAAATCTTTGTAACCATTATCTCATTTGAACTTCCCAGCAGGAAGGGCCACAGGTATTCACATCCCCACATTATGGATATAAAATTGAGACTTAGAATAGGTCATCATTTTCCTATGGATGCAAAGATAGTATCAGACACAGGATTTCACCATTCTTCCTCCTAGTCTACCACACTTAGGATCGTAGTTTTAGATGTAGATAGGGTCCTTGGAAGTGGCTCAGTCCAATACCCTCATTTCATAGAAGAGGAAGATGAGGCTTAAAGAGGTTATTTAACTTACCTTAAGTTCCACTAGTAGTTATTAGCAAAATTGGAATTTGAACCCAAGTCCTCTGATGCCAAACCCAGCTCTTTTCACTGTGAAATGCTGACTTTCTCTTGAAACTATCACATGACTTCTAAGTAAGGAAAATATTCATGTAAGTGTCCATGTTGAAATAAAGCTGCCAAACCATCAGGGATTCCCCCAAATGGAATAGACTGCCTCAAGAGGCAATGGCTGCTCCATCCCTGGTGGTCTTCATGCAGAAGCTGGCTGGTCATTTGTCAGGGATATTATTGAAGGAATTTGCCTTCATGTATGGGATAGATGAAATGGTCTCTGGAGTCCCTTGTGGGTTTTAAATACTGTGATTCTGCAAAGGACACAGAAGAGAAAATCTTCTGAGAAGGCTTTAGAGGCATGAACTCTCTAGTCAGCATGGTTTTCCCTACATCATGAGAGAGTTTTCTGCCAGGGAGTACAAATTGGTTCATAGCTCTGGCTCATGTGATACTTGACTTGACGGAATACTTAATAAAAGCAAAGTTAGAGATTATGCGAATGTGCTGGCAGTGGGGTCTTTATTTGTTTTACCCACAGGACCGGGGAAATTGAATAGTATTAGATTGGGTGGTATAATGCATGCTGTCAGATATTCCCAGGGATTGCTGTAAATCCAACATTACAATGAAATAAGGTTTGTTGATCCTGGCTACAATAAGACATTTGCTGATACTTTGTACTGCATGGTTTGGGTTTTGCAAATAGTATACAAGGAATCACATAATAATGGGAAGCATCAGACAGTATTTTATTGTTAATTTCATAATTTGCATATTGTATAATTCAGTGCACAAAGCCAAATGTTTCTATGCTGAAACCAGAGGGAGTAAGGAAGAGACACCACAAACTAATATAAAACATGATGTCATAGCAAAAGATGGAAAGTTGAGCCTAGGGAATAACCAGCAGGCCAGTTTGCCTAGAAAACAGGTCATGTGAAAGGCAATAATATGAAATAAGGCTGGGAGAAGTAGAATGTAGAGGGCTTTAAATACTGGCCTAATAGTTTTATATTTTGTCACGGCGAAGATAAGAAAGCATTGAAGATTTTTCAAGGGAGGGTGCTTTAGTTTGGCAAATGTATGGAGAATGGACTGGAGAAAGAGAAGAATGGGGGTTGAGGGACCGGTTAGAAGGCTATCAGCCTAGTCTAGGAGGTAATAGATGGTTGGATGGGGAGGACCTGAGCTAGGCCGAGAATGTTGGAATGAAGAAAATATGAGTTGAATGAGAAAAATATCTGTGATATTTCTCCTGGGGAAGATAAAAATAAGGGAGAGACATCATTATTTCCTGTCTTCAGATATACAAGGGACTCTTAAAAGTAGGAAGACTAAGGTATATCACTCGGCCTGTCTTGATTTCGTGATGACCCGTGATTTATCTGATATGGACATTCCTTTCAAGAATATCCATGGTAACCTAGCCTTGCTTGCCCATCCTGTGAGACTCATCTATTTAATGATCCAAAGAAGGTTCACCAAATGTAATTGGGGCCTCACTTTAGTTCTCTTAATATTAGGCACATGCCAATAGGATGTCCTAGATTTCTAGCAATTATTTCTTGCTTTTGCTGCATGACAAGCTTATTCCCATCCCCCCAATCATACATGTAATGAAATCCTTCAGTCTAAATCACCATTCCAGAATAATTCTCTATTTTTAATGTGTTGTTCCTTCTTCAGAACCACCATATAAACTTCCATTGTCATTTGGGTGACATTCAACATAGCTATTCAGTCAGTTTTATAAGAAAACATAGGAAATTTCTTATCTCATTAGAATGAAAAAAACCCCACCACTTTTTAATGTAGCTGTCCCATTATGAAACAATGGAAGTATATATATATATGTGTATGTGTATGTATGTATATATGTGTGTGTGTGTGTGTGTGTGTGTGTGTGTGTATACACACATGGTAACGCTGGGCTTTTGTGCCATACTCTCATTGATAAACTCCATTTATTCCAATCCTTCTTTCAAAGACCTTTCCTTCAAAGTCCCTTCTCAATTTCACTCTTTCGCAAAGTATCCTTTGCCTTCCTCAGCCTTCGGTGAGCATATCCTTTTCTGATATGACTTATGATCTTTCTCATTCATCTATTGTCCAGCTTACTCCCTCACATTTTCTGTCTTCTATTGTTATTATTTTTTCTTGGAGGAGGGAAGGCAAGGCAGTTGTGGTTAAGTGACTTGCCTAAGGTCATATAATTAGTAAGTGTTAAATGTCTGAGGCTGGATTTGAATTCAGGTCTTCCTGACTACAGGGCAGGTACTCTATTCACTGCACCACCTAGCTGTCCCTTCTTCCATTGTTATTTATCTGGTCACGTACACCCTGCCTACCTCACTAGACGACCAACTTTTTCAGGTTAAGGTGTATCTCATATTTCTGTGTATGCTCATAATCTAACATCCTGACATGGTGTATACAGTATACACTGTAGAAATCATCACTATTGATTGTGACAATGATAATGATCTCAATCATTTCAAAAAGCTTCCAATGTGGAAGACTGACCCCATATTTTAACTTACATTCTAAATTGGAAATAACCTGCAAGTAAGGAATAAGTTTGATTCTAAGCCATTCCTCCTCCTAACTTGATTTTTTATGATAATCACTTGGCCTGATCTCCAGCAGAAGGAGGCTGGGTCTGTGGAAGAGGAGATAGGGAATGTGGAAGGAATGAGAATTGGAAAGAATCTTTTGAAATGTAAATACAAATTTCCACACCAAAAAAATCACTTCAAAGGAACAGAAATGCATGTTGCATGTTTAGAGTATTTAGTTCATGTTTTCATTGATATCTGTTGGCTGCCCCAACCAACACCAAAGCTAGGTTTTGACTCACTCATAGGATTGCCACTCTCTCTTCCCTCTTCATCTTCCCCTACCCCACTGGCTTTTTGTATGTGAACTGAAAGTGACCCATTCCTTGGAGAAAGAAAAGCAATAACCTCACTGACTTGTCTTTTGATGATCTGTTCTTTCAACCCATGGTCGTATGGACTACATTTTCCCCCAGAATGTAGAATCTTCAATTACAGAATTCTAAAACTAGAAAAGATATTTGAGATCACGAAGGGACTGATTCCCTGCTCTCCCCCAGACTTCCCCATGATTCTGTTTAATCCTTATAAATGTTAAACATTTGCCTAGGCCCTCCTTCTGAAAAGTCATATAATCTGGAAATTCCAAGGAACCAAGAAATGGAGGGCTCCTAATAGCTTCATGCTTGGAATGTTCTCTCCCCTTGGCTCCCTTCCTTGGCATTCCTGATTTCCTTCAAATACCAGCTTCTACAAGAGGCATTTCCCTATCTTTTCAGCAGCTAGTATTCTCCTCTCTCAGATCACCTCCTATTTATTCTATTTATATCTTGAATTTACATGGTTATTTGCATATTGTCTCTGTATTAGAATATGAACTCCTTGAGGGCGGGGCCTGTTTTGCCTTTTTTTTTTTTTTTTTTTTTGCACCTCCAGTGCTTAGCACTGTGCCTAGGGCATAGAAAGCACTTTGATTAATGGACTGACCATTTATTGATGTTGGTGCCAATTCACCAATAGGAATATAATTTTAAAATTTCGCCACATGACTTACAGCTGATACTGAATGAAAGAACATAAATTTAAAAATACACATATGTGATTTTGGTCAAACAGCTATTTTTAAAGGACAGAAAGAAGGTTGTTCTCCTGATGGCCTTGTTTCCAGCTCTAGGGAGGGGTTGGCATTCAGCTCGAATGTGCTTTTTCTTTCTCTCTTCGCTAGTACTTGGTTTGGCATAATTTTAATATAAATGAATGTTAGTAAAACATTGTCAGCATTAAAGAATGCTGGCATGAGAGTGCTACAGAATTAATATACCTAAGGTATTTATCTGTAATCCGCTTTTAAATTGAATCTAGCTAATACTAGCCATTGTCATTCAATGAAAGATGCTGTACATAAATATTTGGTATTTTTTTTTTGCTGTCTAAAGCTAAATTAAATCTTACCTATGCACCACCATATGTTTAATCTGCAGGAAGACATGAGGCTGTCAGGCTGTAATTCAGTAAATATTATTGAGTGCCCCTATGGTGGGTGAGGTTACCAGGGAAATAGTAGATTTAGGCATTGCTTTTTGAGAGAAATTCTGATTTAGCTGAGGTCTTAAAGAAATGCCCAATGAAGTGGAAACAGCCCTGTGTAAGGGTCAAGATGATAGGATTTTTTTTTCTTAACTCTACCACTCACTATGTGACTTTGGGCAGATGACAATTTCTATGGGACTCAGTAGCAGCTTTGTAAAATGATGGGGCTGGACAAGATTACCTCTTAGGTCTCTTCCAGCTCTGATTTATAACCTCTCATATACATGTGAAATAAGTCAAGAATACCTAAAAGAGAATGTATAGATGGATGAATTGAAATAAATCCAAAGTTCAGAGCAACCCAAAGAGAGAAGACTGACTGTCACTTCCACAGTGAGCTGTTTCCATTGCCCTTTTTTTGGTTAGTGTCAAATAAAGGTGATGGCTCTGACAAGTTCTGCTTTTCCCCAGGTTACTTCCTATTGAGGTGTGTATGAGTGATCCCTTAGAACCCCACAACCCAAGCATACCCCTAGATAAAGGTGGGCCCAAGGCCAATTTGCATCACACCTTGATCTTCCCTTCCTTCTGCAAATCTAACTCATACACAAGTGCACATGCACTAGTGGGGAAGTAGAAGAGAAAAACTTTGCTGGGAGCAGAGTTCTCTCCTGTCCAACAATTCAGAAACCTGATATTGAATGATAGGATAATAAGTTTAGAGCTGGAAAGGACCATTGAGGTCTTTTAGCACCTTTTATTTTACAGATGAGAAACTGGAAAAAACGTACTCCAAGCCCTAGAAATTGCAGGAGGAATTTTTTTTGAGGGGGGAGAGAAAAAGATTCCATCAAGAGCATTTATACATAAAAGACATTTAGCATATATTGAGGGAAACACCATAGGTAAGCCTACAAATACCTAGGTTGAGATAAACAACCAAAAGACTGAGATTTTGTGTTTGTTTATACTTAGTGTTTAGCATAGTGCCAGGCACATTGTACTCCATAAATATTTATTATTATTGCCTAAGATATTTCTGGATGATGAGATTACCACTTGGCTTATTCTTTTGTTTAATGTGTTATCTTCTTTAGTATTTTGTTTAATGTGTTATCTTCTTTAGTATTTTTTCATGCCTCCTTTAACAAGTTTTTGACTCATTTTTTTCATGATTTTCTTACATTGCTCTCATTTCTTTTCCCAGTTTTTACTCTACCTCTTTTAGTTGACTTTTAAAATCCTTTTTGAGTTCTTCTAGGAATTCTAGGAATTCTTTTTGATCCTAAGACCAATTCACATTTTTCTTTGAGACTTTGGATGGAGCTGTTTTGATTTTGTTGTCTTCTTCTGAGTCTGTGTTTTGACCTTACCTGCTACCAGCTTTCTATGGTCATTTTTGTTGTTGTTGTTGTTCACTTGTTTTCCTACCTATTTCTTGACTTTAAATTTATGTTAAAGTTGAACTGTGCTGCCAAGGTGGAGGGGCTTCAAGCTTCAGGTTTTTGGTATCACTATGTTCAAAGTGAATTCTAGGGGTCTGTACATTTTCAGTTTTTCCAAGGTGGCACCATCTAAGGAAAGATATGGTCACTGCTCTCTTAGCATGTGCCCTGCTCTGTGAGCAACCACAAGCATGCTTTTCAGCCCTGGAACTGTTACAGGTCTGCACTCCGCTGTCGCTGCAAGCTCTGGTACACTACTATTTTATGAAATAGAAAACATGAATGTCATATAACAAAGGGGAAAAGGGGCCTTGCTCCCCCAGCTCCTCCAGATCCCCTGCTTTATGGGAAGGGTCCTTTGAGTCTGATGACATTTCAGTCTAGAACTTGTGGGAGTCTAAATAACGTTTGAAGTGTCTGGATATATAGATATAATAATTAATAACTGGGAAGAGACATCTGCTGATTCTATAGTAACAACAATGAAAAAGTCATAGAAACTGACTAGACCTTAATATCCATGAAGGTTAAGGTCTACATATGTATTGAATCTATCTATCTATCTATCTATCTATCTATCTATCTATCTATCTATCTATCTATTATGCATAGAAACATTCTATATATATTGATTATATGCATATATTCAATATCAATACATACATGTTTTAGTCCATCTTCATAGAGATTAAGGTTCTATGACTTTCCCATTTTATTACTATAAGTTATTATTTTATTTATATATATTTATTATATATTATTATTATAAGTTATTATAAGAATCAGCAGATGGGTCTTCCCATTTATTGACAATTGTGTGTGTTTATCTGGACACTTTGGAGGCTATCCTGGCTCCCACATTCTAAACTGAAATTTCAAAGTGACTAGAAGACATACACATGCACGCATGTATGCATACATATATGTGTGTAATGTATATACACATAAATACATGTATATAACATGGGAGTGTGTGTACATGTGTATATATGTGTATAAGTATTATTTATTAATTATTTGTTGAAAGTGACTAAACTTATTTAGAGTTAGAAGGGACTTTAAAGATAATCTGCCCCACCCTCATCCATTTTACGGGAGAGGAAAGTGAGGATTGGGGGAAATAACTAGCTTAAATTTACATTGCTAGTATAATGTTAAGCAAGTGTGATGTTAAGCAGAGTGGGACTTTTTGTTTTACCATTTTTTTTCTGAGAATGCTAAAATAATCAAATGCCTTTGATTAAGTCTTACTAGGTGCAAAGTCCCAGGCCCGTACCCTTTTACTGAAGCCTTTATATGAAGTCTTTAGGCCCTAAGATGGGTATATAAACTCAGAGGTTAGCATTTTGTTTGGGGCTCTCACTCACTGGAAGAGTGTCATGTGATTTGACTAGACAAGACTCCACCATTAAGAACTCCCCACCCCCTGCCCCCTGCCCCCTAGGCTTTGGAAAAACACAGATGTTGGTGCTTCTTTGGTAACTATGTATTGCTATGGATAGACTGGTTTGTGTTATTTCCTCTCTTTGTATAATGTATGCTAGTAATTTGTTTGTATTTGCTCTGAAGTTCAAGGTGCTGGCTTTTCTCCTGAACTAAGTGAATGATATGCGCATGTTTGATTAAAGCGAGATTGTTAACCCCTTAAAGTTGCTTTCCTCAGAAAAGCAGATCAAAGAACCTATGCTAGCAGCCTTCCTGTGTGCTGGTGTTATTGGTCTTACACAGCCACAGTAGCAGCAAGTAGCGTTGTTGTTACAGCTAGTAAATGTTGTCATTTCCTGAGAGGGAGGGTGGTGTAGTGAGATAATCCCTGGATCTGAGATTGGATGACCGTGATTTGAATCTTGGCTCTCCCATTTACTAATCATTTCTGATACTCTGTTTCCTCATGTATAAAATGAAGGCTTTGGGCTGGATGATCTCTAAAGACCCTCTCAATTCTCAATCTATAATTTTATGGATGGTTGATAAAGTAAGTTCCCTGCAGAGAAGTTCTATCTCCATTTTGCCTCATGCTAAGAACTGGCTCTTCTTAAGAAAGTAGTAAGGGACAGGAGAGAACCCAGAAAACTTGTGCCCAAGACATAGCATGTCATCCAGAAGAATCTTTTATTAGGAATGTGTAACCTGCTATATTTCATTTTCTGGGGAAAAGTAGAAAATATTTTTAAATATTTGCAGTACTCACGATCACTGTCCCTATCCAGTAGTATACTAAATATCTTGGGAACTGCTACTGTGCAGGCCACATTCAAAGGCATGAAGCTGATTTGTCAGAATTCTAATCATGTCTAATGATATGGGGACAAAAGGGAAAATTTCTCTCTGTCAAAACCAAACCACATTTGTGTAAGAACATTAAGTAACATGGGTTGTAGATGGATAAACAAAAGAAAATGCCATCAATTAATGTGCTGCTTATTTTTTTAAACATCGTTTCCTATAATATAATTATCCATGGCAATTATTTGATTACATGTATTTATACCAAGTACGTAATTAGTTGTAATTATGAAAATTATATGCATAGCATGTGTGATTAAAATTTATTTAAAGGAAATGAGAATATTCAACAACAAAAAACATATTAACAAACATTGCATTTGTAGTACATGGTGACACCAGCCAAAAATTTTATGATACAGGACTCATTCTTTGATTTGTGACTACATGATGATGGTGCCTGGACAAATATCTTCGGGTCACAGGGCTAGACATCTCCATTATGGATACACTCCTCTGTTCAGTAGGCATGAAACATATATTTCTTCTTTATATCTCCATCATCAGCTGTGGGTTTGTACCTATTGATCTCAGAGATGTTTGAATACTCAGTTTACAAACAGAATCAGAGCTACACCTGAATGTGAGGGGCTCCTAAACTCTATAGGTATGACCGCTTAAAAAGTCTTTGAGCTTCAGCTTTCTTGTTTATAAAATGGTGATGAACATAATGCTTACACTAAAGTTGTCAGAGGTGTATCAGATACCATGGTGTGACATGGCAGTGTAAAATGAGGGGGTTGGCATTGATGGCGCTGTGATCCTATGTTTTCAATTATTTTTCAGCACTGTTAGAAATGGGATTCCTAATTTCAATACGGCTTGAAGCAGAAGAATTTCTGACAGGACTTTCAGCTCTGCATGCCTGTTTAGTAGAGAAGAGTTCCTTGAGGGCAGGGAGTATTTCATTTCTGTTTTTGTTTTTGTTTTCATTTGCAGCTCTTAGTATAGTGACTTACAGGTATATTTGACAAAAATTTGAATTGTTAATTCAGTGATTTTTTTTGAGCTAGAAATAACCATAACTAGTTTCTTGACCACTCCTTTTACTTTATAAAGTAAGTGCTCTGGGGCTTATTCATCTTATCTAAAGTCGCTCAGTTCATTTGGTGCCCTAAATAGCTCCCTAAAATATGCCACTCTTCTTCCTGATGAGGAGATACAAATAAATGCAGAAGGACATATAGACATATCTAAATTTCCCACCCTCACATGTCAAGCAAGGCACTGAAGTCATAGAGGTATAAAGATTATAATCATATTATGATTTTGTCATTGACTACCCTGTATGTCCTTGAAGTCTGGTGTTCTGGAAGCCATGGTCTAGAGAGGTACATTCTAGTAATACTTTGGTGAATTGATTCTTCCAAATGAGGTTCATTTCATTCAATTCATTCATGAATTTCATCCATTCATTTCTTGGCATGTACACAAGGCATTCCATCATGTGTAGACACACCTTTTTGAAAAGCATAATTTTATGACTCCTTTTTAAGGTTTTTAAATAAAGTTTATCTCTTAATTAAAATACACTAAATAGATATATTTAAAGCATGTCCTTTATAATTGAGTAGGCAGTAATTGTTGGATAAAATTCTCTGGGTGCCCACACTAATGAACAGCACTGCCCAAATCTATTACAAACTTTAGCTTTGACTATGGTCAGAGACTTTTGGTGGATTCAGGGGAGTATACAAATTGTACATAAGAATCCAGTGTTCATCTGCCTGGTATGTAGACAAATAGAGGCATATACCCTATGCAGCTCATTTTACAAGTGAGGAAACTAAGGCAAACATAGTTAAGTGGCTTGCCCAGGGGTCACACATCTGAGGCCAGATTGGAACTCAGATCCTCCTGACTCCAGGTCTCTGGCTCTATCCTCTGTACCACCTAGCTGCCCTTATATGTGCATAATACAAATGTATAGACAGGAAAAGATATAGATACACGTGTGTTTACAATACATATATGTGTGTGATACATGCATACTACATGCCTGCACACAAACACATATGTGAAGCTAAGTGGCACAGTGGATAGAGTCCCAGGCCTGAAGCCAGGAAGATTCATCTTCCTGAGTTCTAATATGGTTTCACTTACTAGATGTGTGATCCTGAGCAAGTCACTTAACCTTGTTTGCCTCAGTTTCCTCCTCTGTATAAGAGAAGGAAATTGCAAACCATTCTCGTATTTATGCCAAGAAAACCCCAAATGGGGTCAGGCACAACTGAAACAACTGAATAACAAGAAAAATACACATACACACACAGTGTTCAACCCTTTAGAAAGTCTGCTGGTGGCAGTTCAATATACTCCATGGTGTTTATGTAGTCATTATGTAATGAACATACATATATGTATATTTGTGTGTACGTATATATACACACATACATACATATATTTTTGTGTATACATGTGCACAAACATACATACACATGCCTATATATGTGTGTGTATGTATGTGTATAAATACATATATACATATATATGTATGTATTTATATATATATGGTATTCCTAAAGTCTGGACACATAGGCAAAAACGTATATTTTCAAGAAATGAAATGAATGAAATTTTCAACAACATTTAATTTGAATATTAACAAATAACATCTTCAATATGATTTCCATCATTTGTGATGCAAAGGTTGATGCGCTTTGCAAGATTCATGTGAACTTGATGCAATAACTCCACATTTCAGTCAATTGCCTATGTGCTCGGACTTTAGGAACCCCTTTTGTGTGTGTTTGTGTGTGTGTGTGATTGCTTCTGAATCTTTTCACATCTTCCTTCAAGTTGACTCTTCTAAGCAGAGCCCCAGTTGGCTTGTCACAGGCCTTTCCCTTCTAGAGTTTATAGTCTGAGAATGAGGGCTCATATAATTCGAGGAATTCATTAAGTTAAGGGTCAAGAGAGCTTGGCACATTGGAGCAGTGAGAGCACTAGAGACCGAACTGTTCTCTTCTCAGATCCGTGAGACGGACATTGTTGTTGCTTTTGTGCCGTTGTTTTGTTAACATTGTCATTATTGTCACTTAGGATTGTTTATGATTAGGCGATAGACATGGCTCACAATGTGCTTATACTGGGATGTTACATGATTTGGAATGTTTGCAGAAAATTTATTTGCCGGTGGAGCTGGATAGATGCAATCTTAGATTCTGCCTATAAAATTTTCATGTACTCTCTGGGTAAACAAATAATTTATATAACCACAAGGGAAAAGGATTAGAGACAGTTTAATGGTGAGGATTGTCTTATGTATAGTAAATACTGGGATGGCAGGGTCTTCTATGGAAAGGCAAGGGCCATTTGTACACGAGGCACAGGGAAATGGTGCTTGGAATAGCTGCGCACCCGAGAAGGTACCTGCCAAACCTCCAGTCATTCAGAAGCTGCTGGTGACATTTTAATACCCTTGTTTCTTGTGCCTGCTGTGGAATGCACCATCTGTTTATTAGATCCAGGAATTACATTGATTCTTGTCAATGCCATGACAGTCCTCTATGATGAATTGAAGGAGACCTCTTATACTGGTCACCATTCTGGACTTGTAGGTAATTGATTCTCATAATGTACTAAAACAGATCCTAATCCAGAATTGGGACTTCTTAATAAGTAATAGTCACATTTTTCTTCATTATCTAATTGCAATGAGATTCTTAAACAGTGCAAAAAGTTGAACTCAGTGACAGAGAGAGAGAGAGAGAGAGAGAGAGAGAGAGAGAGAGAGAAGACAGAAAGAGACAGAGACTGAGACAGAGAGAAAGACATAGTCACAGGGAAAGGAGGAGGGAGGAAGAGGGAGAGGGAGGGAGGGAGGGAGAGAGAGAGAGAGACAGAGAGAGACACAGAGAGAGAGAGACAGAGAGAGAGAGACAGGAGAGGAGAGAGAGAAGACAGAGACAAACAGAGACTGAGATAGAAAGACATAGACACAGGGAAAGGGAGAGGGAG
>CM053624.1:21056250-21061992 GCA_028646595.1 Phalanger gymnotis | reverse complement strand
GAGAATGCAGAGGGCAGAGGCAGCTTTAGGGGGAAGGTAAAGTGAGGAGGTGGGAGGTGGGGAGGAGAGTGCTCCGGAGGGTGAGGAGTTGAGCCACGTCTGCATATTTCCACTACTGTTGCTTAATTTTCCTTTGTCTTTGTGTTTTTCTTTTCTTTCTCTTGGCATATAGGTATTCCTTCCCCAGCCTTATTTTCTTGAATTTAGGAGGAAGATGAAGTACGATATATGTTGAGAATTATTAGTCCATGTTACTCAAAAATTTCTGGTTTCATCAGTGATGATAGTCTCTCCACTGATGAAGATTGCAATTCCTCTACAACTCTGCAGAGTATCTCATATTATCCTACTCCCCAAGGGATATAAGCTCCTTGAGGGCAGAAATTGGTTTTTTTTTCATTTTTGTCTCCCCCAAATTTAGCGTGATGCCTGGAATTTAATAAATAACAAATGCTTGTAGAATGGAATGGAATCAAACCACCCCACGGCCAGTCCATCGGAGAGCTCCACTGAATGCTGCCAAGCTGGTGCTCTGGTGGCAGACAAGCCACCCATCACCAGGCTCCTAGGAATTCTCACTCAGTGTGTTCCATTGAGGTCACTTTCAAGAACCCAGGGTGACATTCACACCAAGTTGATGTAGTAAGAAAAGGCATGAGTCGAACATTAACCAACACAGAAGAATAAAACATCCATTCATTGTCCTGAATACTGTTGTTATGGGGTATTCATAATTGCTTTCTTATTGTCTAGTGAGAGTAACCTTTTAAGCTAATTTCAGAAAGAGAGTGAAGGACTATTGGAATGAGATGCAGGGAGAGAGGCCATTCTGTAGAGTGGGGGAAAACAGCTCCTAGTAGGCAGATTGTTGAAGAGGATGTTTTAGCAATTACACTAAATCTTGTTAGCTGGGAGGCAGAAAAAAAAGTTCCTTGCTGACCTTGAACTTTGTCTTGCCTATTTTGGCTCATGGCATTACTTCAGGTTTGAGCAAATACCTATTGTGCCTAAATGACACTAATAATCCTGTTTTTATACATTTACTTCACATAATGAGGTAAATTCCCAAGGAATATGACTAGGGAGGAAGAAATTAAATAAAATGAGTAATGACTCCATCGCGAATAGGGTTGATGCTATCTATCTAACCCTGTTTGGCTAATTTATGCCATTGAGGGATGCTGAAAAATGGCGACCAAGCCTCAATAGGCCTTGTGGAGTGTAGACTGGAGAGATCCTGGGGAAGAAGCTAAGAAAGTCATTGCTGTGCCTGATAGGTTAAAATGTTGGGCTACAAATGATCATTGAATTGGTAATGCATTGGGTTTTGCTGCTTTTCTGGCCTGATTTACATTTGGTCCTTAGCCATCAGGATCTCTGTGATCAGTGTCTCTGCCTCAGAAGCAGCAAGTAATGAATATAAGCTTTATGATTGAAGGGTTTGTCACATCTTCGTATCCCTAGCCCCCAGCACAAGTGCCAGGTATATAGTAGGTACTTAATACAAGTATGTTGATTAGGGTCAGGCTAGGTGGCACAGTGGATAGAGCTTTGGGCCTGGAGTCAAGAAGTCCTGAGTTCAAAATGTGACCTTGGACAAGTCACTTAACCTCTCTTTGCCTCTGTTTCTTTATCTGTAAAATGGAGATAATATCTATCATGGTTGTGAGGACCAAATGTGATGATAATTGTAAAGTGTTTAAGATAGTGCCTGGCATACAGTAAGTATTATATAAATGCTAGCTATTATTAGTATCATTATTATCATTTCAAATGAAGGATTGGGCTTTGATGAAGTGGTTAGTGCATTTTCAGTAGAAGCAGGATGGCCTGTTCCTGAGATCTAACCCAGCAGAGCTCACAATACATTTAATTCCTCCGACTAGACTTCAGATCTTACAGGTCTAGACATAGTCCTAGAAGACTCTGGATTAGATGAGGAGAGACAGTGTGGTAGAATTGAAATATCACAGGCTTTGGAACCAGAGGGCCTGGATTCAAATCTCACCTCTGACACTTTGCAATTGAAGGGCATTGGACAAGTCACTTCAACCATCTGACCCTTATGAGGATTGCCTCTAAATTCCCTTCCTGTGATGCTGTCATTTGAGCTCTTTGTACCTTATTTTTCCCATCTGTAAAATGGGGAGGTTGGATTATATCTCTGAGTTCCTTCCAGATCTAAATCTAGGATCCTTAGTTCTATAAATACGTTTTATACAGTCATAGTATTTAGAGCAAGAAAGGACTTTGGAAACCATCTCATATAAATGACTTTGATTTGATAGAAGTCCAGTGAGGTTAAATAATTTCCCTAAATTAAGTCATATAGGTTCAGACTCACAGAGTTATAGATAGGTGTGGGATGGTAATCCCCATTATCTCCATTGAAACCTGTTGTTCAAAGGAGGGGAACGACAAATGGTACAGACCTGGATAGATCAGAGGTTAATATAGTCTTTTGTTGATTTTCTAGTCTTAAGAAAGAGTTAACAATGCCGATTAAACTATAAAATATGTCCTGGTCACTCACTTCTCTGTCTGACTGTCTGTCTCTCTTCTCTCTACCCCCCCATCTGTATCTCTGTTTCTGTCTCTCTGTCTCTCTGTCTCTCTCTCTTTCTCTCTCTCTCTCTCCCTCCCTCCCTCCCTCCCTCTCTCCCTCTCTCTCTGTCGTGACACAGAATCTCTAGGCAGAATATGACCTTGAGATTCAGATTTGAGATAATGTCAAATAATCTTTTTGCATATGAGTATGTATCTTGAGGGTTAGTGTGCAAATATATGTTGTCAGTTTATAGAAACTATTTTCAATAGATTTCCATGTATGGTTTGAGCTAGAAATTTCCCCAACGGTTCATGTGTTTATTAGTCTTACAACTCATTTAATGTTACAGTCTTTCAAGAGAAGTTGTATTGGTGGTTTATTTAGATTTGTTTCACCAACAAGGCTTTACTGACCAAATGCAAGGAATTCCACCAGTGGAGATTGTGGTTCATCCTTCATTTTCAAAAAGAAGAGGCATGAAAAGGAACCTCAAACCTCTGACCATGGCCCTACTTTTACTACTTACCTCTAGCAAGGTCAGGCCTGAGCAATCCAGGTTCTTAGAGGCTGACCTCACTTTCGCTAATGGTGAGGAATAAAAAGCCTCAGAAACCCAGAGACATCTGTAGCACCAGGCATCTGAAAACACATCTACCTTAATTTTATCATTTGGGCTTGGTACTGACAATGCCTTTTTTAAAATCACAGGTTAAACTCATAGGCTGGAGGGACCTTAGGAGTCCATTTAGCCCCCTCATTTTACAGATGAAGAAACTGAGGCCTTGAGATTTTAAATGACTTGCCCAAGGTCACACAGGTGGTAGATCTGAGATTTGAATTCAAGTCTTCTGATTCAAAACCTACAACTCATGAGAACATAATTTTAGAACTTCAGGGGGCCTCGGAAACTTTCTAGTGGAATCTCTTCATTTTACAATTGGAGAAACTGAGGCACAGAGATAAGCGACTTGCCTGATAGCATGCAGAAAGAATCTGAACACAAGTCCTCTGATTCTATTGCCAGTGTTCTCTGCTCTCCGTGGACTATGTTCCTTGGCTGTCTTGCTCAGTGGCATGCTTACACAACTGACTGCATCTGGTAAGCAGTACTTTTGAATTTGATTTGACAGGAGCACACTGATTTCAGAAGACTGATATTGTGCAAATTCCAGGCAAAAGTGAAACTTGTTTATCATATACTATTTGGACATGAAGCATATGCTAGTGGAAACAGCACTGATCTGGGGAAAGGATCTGGGTTCAAGTTTCTGTCACTTAGTAGCTGTGTAGCCTTAGAAGATTTACTTTCCCTCTCTGATCTTCAGTTCCTCCTTCTGTAAAATTAGGTGTTTGGACCACATGTTGTGTTCTTAACTTGGGGTCCACAATTCTGAAAAAGATCTGTGTGTAGATTTCAGGTGGTTTGTGAATTTGGATAAAAAAAATGCTTCATTATTTTTAATAACTTCTCTCTGAAATTTAGCAAATTCCTTTCAGTTATGAATGGAAGCAGTAAATGTTATTCTTAGAAGATGTCCATCAGCTACATCCAACTGCCAAAAGCATCTATGGCATATAAAAAAATTCATGATCATTTCTTAATTATTTCTCAGGATCCTTTTAGCTCTGAGATCTGTGATTCTGTGAAATGTAGTGCGGCGACTCTCCTTCAAATACAGGATTCACTTGCTGGCAGTGAAAAGGAACAAATTTATCTGTGATACTCAGTGGCTGTTAGGATGGCCATTGATTCGGGTGTATGTTATTAAGCCACACTTAATGGAATGCACATAACATCATAGGATATTTTTGTCATTTTATTTTGTTTTGTTTTTGCATGTATTGCTGTCATAATTTCCTAGCACATTATCATTTATTTTCAAAACTTTTTTCTGCTGTAGGAAGAGGCCACAATTCTTCCCTTTTTACAATAAAGTTTTTTGTTGTTTATCCTTCATTCTTGAAAAGGACCAATGACATCTTGACTTGCAAGTGTATTACATTTAACTGAGGCAGGGCTATATAAAGTCACCAGTCTCACTCTTTCCTCTGGAGCCGTTTGGATCCAGTGGCAAGATATAGATCAGGATGATTGGAGATGGCCCTGGATGCAGTAGGGGACCTTGGACTTTTTAAGCTAAGGTTTTTCCTGGGACTCAGTTTTCATAACAAACGCACTAAGAAAGGAAGGTAACTAGCTTCAGTATTAGAATCAGTATTAGAAAATACACTGATAATAGTTTAAGCGTGCTGTTCCTCTCTTCATGTGAGGGATTGATAATCAAGCCTGCCCTCCCTTTAAGGGTTTTTATTAATATCTTTTGGTTTTACATTAAATCTTTCTTCCTTGTATCCTCTCCCCAAGATTAATCTATTTTTACAAAGAATTTTGTTAGAAGAAAAATGAAATAAAAAAGGAAGAAGGTGAAGGGTCAAGCAAAAATTATATATGTATACATATATAATATATACATATATGTAATGAAATCTGAAAATGTATGCACTGTTCAACATCTGTGGCCCTTCTACCCCTACATAAGAGTGGTGGAGGTATCTTTTCATATTTTCATATTTCCTTTCTTTGGAGCCAGACTTAGTCTTTGTAATATTGCCACATTCATTTTTGATAGTTCTGTGTTTGTTGTTCTTTCCATTCCCATGATCATAGTCGTTGTATGCTTTGTCTTCTTTTCTTGGCTCTCTTTATATCCTTTCCTGTAAGTCTTTTATTGTTTCTCTGTATTCATCATATTTTCTGTTTATTACAATGCAGTAATATCTGTTACACTTATGGACCATAATCTGTTTAGACATTACCCAAATGATGGACATCTACTTTTAAAATGTCAATTTTAAATAGAACCCTGTAAATGCCTTTTAAGAAATGTTTTATTGATGCTTTTTGTTTTTATTAAGTGGTTATTTCCATCTCCCTACACCAATGACAAACTTTTAAACCTTAAACCTGCCTTGTATCAAAGAAAAAAAGAGTAGAATAAACTAAATGGATGGTGACGATATGTGCGTGTATACAACATTCTGAGCCCATGGACCCATCCCTCTCTGTGGAAAGGAGGAATGTATATTTCCTTGTCTTTTCTCTGAGGACCAAAACTGGTTATTATATTTTCTCAGAATTTAGTTCCTTTTGATGTTCCTTTCTTTTACTTTAATGTAATCGTTGTAATGCAATC
>CM053624.1:21036250-21051250 GCA_028646595.1 Phalanger gymnotis | reverse complement strand
TAGACTTTTTTACTTGCCACCTTTGAGACCAGGGGTTGCATACTAGAGGATTGACACAGTCTATTCCATGTCATCTATTTCTTCTCTGATTTTCGAGATCTCTTCTTCCATTTGTGGGTTTGGTAATTTGTTGATTCTCTAGGTTGTTTTTTTCCCTTTTTCTTGTTCTCCCTCCCCTCCCCCCCCCCGCCCTGGAGATGGCTACCATTAGACACAAATGTGTGTATGTATGTATATATATTATATATATAATATATATAATATATGTGTATATATATATGTATACATGTATATGTATATATATGCAAAGTTATTCTATATGTACTTCTATTTGTCATTTCTTTCTCTGGATGCAGATAACACCTTTCTTCATATATCCTTTATAGTTAATTTGAGTATTTCTAATAGACAAAATGATTTATCCTGTCAAAATCATTTTTAAAACAATATTGAGCTTACTGTATACAATGTTCTCTTGGTTCTGCACACTCCACTATGTATCAGTTTGTGCAAATCTTTCCATATTTTTCTAAGATCATTGAGCTCATCCTTTCTTATGGCACTGTAGTATTCCATCACAATCATATACAACAGCTTGTTCATCTGTTCCCCAGTTGATGGGTATCTCTGCAACTTCCAGTTCTTGCCACCACAAAGAAAACTGCTAGAAATATTTTAGCAGGCAATTCTAAAATGCTGGCACATAGTAGATACTCTATACATATTAGCTAGTGTAGCCTCAGTCATGAGGTCTTTTGCAATCTATGGGCTCTGCTAACCAGTACTTTGTCATGCATATTCAGAGATTCTGGACTATTTTCTTTTATTATTTTTATGGAATGATATTTAAGTTTTAAAACCAATTTTTTTCTCTTTCTGAGAGGCCTATGATTTTTAAGTTATTTCTGTATATTGCACCTTCGAAGTCAAGGCTATTCTTTTTCTTAGTTGTAACTGCTTTGCATGCTCTGTTTTCTACCATTATTTCTATTATAATATGTTATTTTACAAGTATTAGACCTCTTTTTAACCACTCTAAAGTTTCTCGTTGTCTGGAAATGCACAGAACGCTCTTTTACATTTGGGTTTATGGAGCCGGAAAAAAAAAAAAGATGAGGAAATGCATCTCTCTTTTTTTGTCGAAAAGGTGGGTGACTATGGTATTAGAATGTTGCATATGGTGCAGATAGTAATAAAAACAATGATATTGATAATAATAATGATATTAATAATAACCAACATTTCAATAGTGCTTACTTTCTGCCAGGTACTATGCTCAACATTTTAAATTTTGTTCCTCACAACCATCCTGAGAAGTATATGCTATTATGATCCTCTGTTTACATATGAAGAAACTGAGGCAAATGGGGAAAGTGATTTTTCCAGAGTCACCCAACTAATAAGTTTCTTAGGACAGATTTGAATTCAGATCTTCCCAACTCCTGGCGCACAGTTGGTCGTTTTTTTTTTTATTTTGCCAGCTGTTTTTTTGTTTGTTTGCTTGTTTTTTTTACATTTTACTTTCTTGCTATAGAAAGCTCATTGGAAGGAGGAAGGAGAGGAATAGGGATATATTTGTACATGACTGGCATGTAAAAACAAAAGACATCAATAAAACCTTAAAAATGGAAATAGAAGGAAGGTACAGATGAACACTCCTCTAGATAAGCTATGACTTAGTGCTTCTTTTTAATAATCTGAAGGCAAACATGGTGCTCTCTTAGGAGGATGACAAATCTTAAAAGTCAGAAAAAGACAGGAACTCATCTCAAATTAATTTCATGAAAAATTGTTTCATTTAAAATGACCTGAGATTCTAAAATGTTCTAGGTTTGATAATAGTTCTCCAATTTCAACCTTGTCTTTAATTAATGAGGATCGCTTTCATGCTGTTCACATATGGCAAGATTGTAGAAGAGGGAAGAAAAGCAGCTGTTGTGATTCTCCAGGAATGAGTAATAGAAATAAAATCGTGTTATGGGGCAGTTTAAAAAAAGTCACAATATTAGATACCATTCAATATTCAAATATGTGTCCCTCTGATACTGTATGGTATTACAGTTCTCTTATCAAAAACAACCCAAAGAATACACTAAATATAGAGAATAATAGTCAGAGACCTGAAAGAAATTGAGGAAAAAAAATCCTAGATAAAGAGAAAATTCCAGGAATTCCAGCTTCAGAGAATCCTCTGTTTCTTCCATCCTCTTTCCTACCTGTTCCTTTGCAGAAATATTTCATTTTAAAGTCATTGCTATTATTTAAATTTCCTATGATTACAATTCTGGAACTTATGGACAACTCACAGGATTTATTATAGATATTTTTAATAAATTTCCACATTTTAAAACATTCTCTATGAAATAAGAAGAAAGGTTGACAAGAAATAAGCATTAAGTCATGATATTAGCATTTTATACATCTTGGGGAATGGATGGGAGGGTGGATCTTTGAATTGATTGTTTTTTTTTAACTGCATGTAAGAAACTCCCTTTATCAATGTCATGTAGCAACTGTTGTATAAATTTGGGGCCATAAGATCATTGATTTTGAGCTGGAGAGAGACTTTAGGATCTTGGAGCTCACCTAATCTAACCCCCACATAGAACCCCCATGTAGAAATTGAAGAGATGTGGAAATTGAAGCCCAGAAGTGTTAAGCTGGTTGATCAAGGTAGTAAGTTGCAGACAGAATTTAAATCAAAATTATCATATTCCAGATACACCATTCTTTCCCCTACACTATGTTGCTTGCTTTATGGTGTCTCTTGGGACACTTAGATGGGACAGAGATTCCCAAGGACCCTTGTCTTCCTAACTCTAGCTAGGTGGTACGTATGTAGAGTGCTAAGACCTGGAGTCAAGAAGACCTGAGTTCAAATACAGCTTCTGACATTTGTTATGTCACCTCCGATGGCCTCACTTTCTTCAATTGTAAAATATGGAAAATAATAGCACCTACCTAGTAGGGTTGTTGTGAGGGCCAAATGACATAATATTTGTAAAGCATGTAGCACAGTTCCTGGCACATAGTAGGTGTTTAATAAAGGCTTTTTAAAAAAATTCTTTCCTTTTGCCAAGGCTAGTCCTTTCTATTCACTTTACCATGCTGCCTTTCTTTTAAAAAGCTTGCGTAAGAAAACAGGCCAGGTAGGTGGTTCAGTGGCCTGGAGTCAGAAAGATTCATCTTCCTAAGTTCAAATCTGGCCTCAGACACCTACCAGTTGTGTGACCCTGTTTGCCTCGGTTTCCTTATCTATAAAATGAGCTGGAGAAGCAAATGCCAATTCCAGTATCTTTGCCAAGACAACCCAAAGTGGGGTCACAAAGAATCGACACAACTGAACAACCACAAACAACTAGGAAAATAGACAAACACACAAAAACACCATAGTTCTTGTTAATGTTTTAGTATAGAGTCAGAGATCTCAGGCTAGAAGGGCCTTTAGACACCTTCTAGCCCCATCCCCTCTTTATGCAGTTGAGGAAACTGGAGGAACTTCAGTGACTTGGCCAAGGCCTCACACATAGGAGGTGTCAAAGGTAGGACTGGAGCCAAAGGCCCCTGATTCCAGAATCTGTCTTCTTTCAATTGTCTTCTTAAACCAAGAGACAGTTGGTTTCCTTCACAATGGAGCTTGCCACCTTTTTGTTTCCTCTAGAAATGCCAGAAGTGTTCATTTTTCTTCCTACGTTTCCATTGTTACCTTTTGTTTGCATCACAATTATCCCCAGTTACACCTTCCCATTCCCATCCCTATCCTATCCATACCCACGCATATTAATAATATTAATAATCATAGCTAACATTTTATATGGTGCTTACTATCTGGCAGACTCTTTACTACATGCTTTACAGTTATTCTCATTCGATCCTCACAGCAACCCTGGTAGGGATTTTATTTTATAGATGAGGAAACTGAGGCAAATGGAGCTTCAGTGAATTGCCCAGGATTACACAGGTCAGGTCTTCCTGACTGCAGGCCCCGGGGAGCTCTATCCACCGATCCACCTAGTTACGTGCAGTGATCCTTTCCTTGTCACAAATAACGCAGTTAAGTAAAATCAGTTTACATAATGACCATATGTGACAGTACATGCAGCATTCTGTCTCCATAGCCTACCACTTCACCAAGTGAAAGAAACAGGAACATTTCATCATCTCTTCCTACTCCCTTACCATTCCCCCCAGCCTCCACCGGTTGCTTTGCCCCTCATCCTTATCAGAGACCATACCTAGAAGATTTTAACCCTTTTATCTCTAGAACTTCCACCCTGGGACTTTGCTGTACCTGGGGATGGCTGCTTCACATGGTCCTCTCTTTCGAGTAGGCCTCATCCATGCTTTGCTTCACTCCCTATTCCCAGGCCACATTCATGCCAACTCTCTTATATGGTCATATTGCTCTACCTCCTAATCATAATCAAATTAATTCTGCCTTTGTTTCTCAAGGGGCTTCTCAGTCCAATTCTCTGTGGTCTCACCCACCATCCATATAATTTTCTGGAAAAATGACCCCCTTCCTGGCAATCACTCCTCTATGTGTGTCAGGATGTAAGGTTCTGGTCCAGGATAAACTTTAATCTGGTTTTTTTTCCTGAGCTTGGCACAGAGCTTGGCACACAATAAATGCTTAATTAATGTTTTTTTCATTCATTCATTTAGTCATCCTTCTCTGAGGCCATAAGTGATACTCACAACTTCAGTTGTGTCTTAATGGCCTTTCATTTACATTATTTTCTTCTTTGTTTATATTGGTTTCCTTATCCTGCTTACTCCCTTCTTCACATTTGGATTTTTCATTCCTTCTAGAAAATGTGATTTTCTGTTTCCCTCAAGTTACTTTTTAGAGAGTTAGAAAATCCCAACAGTGGGAGAATATAAAAAAAGTTAAGAGCTCCAATTCTCAGAGAGATTCTAAAATCTGTTACCAGACTTGTTGTACAGGCCCACAGTGTTTTGCCATAATCACCCATACCGTGTGAGGATTACAAAAACAAAAAATGAACAGAAAAACCCACCAAGTCATATCCCACTGAGGTGCAGGAGCCATGCTAGATACACTGAGCTTTCTTTTGGGGAGGGGAGTGGCAGCTTCAAAATTTGATTTGCTATTGTCTGATTCTTTTAACTCTGATTTTCCCAGCCCCTGGGCTTGCTTGAATGGCTTCTATCATATTATATGCAGGAGGACTTATACATAAGTAAATGGAATTCAGACCCCAAAGTGAACTGCCTATCCCCCATACCTGCCTCATCTCTTCTTCCCGGTTTCCCTGGCTTTCTTTAAGTCTCACCTGAAATTTCACCTTCTTCAAGAAATGTTTCCCATTCTTCCTTAATCTTAGTGCCTTCCTTCTGAAATTACTTCATTTATCCTGTATGTAATTTATATATACATAGATTTTTTCACATTGTCTTCCTTCTTAGACTGGGAGCTCCTTTAGAGTAGGAAATATTTTTTATCTTCCTTTGTATCTCTACCATTTAGCACAATTACTGGTGCATAGTTGATACTTCTTAAGTTCTAGTTGACTGACTAAGAGAACCAGGTCTAATTCCTTTGATTTTCATCTATCCATCCATCCAACTATCTATTATTTAGCTATCAATGATCTTTTTTCATCAACATCATCATCACCTTCACCATCATCATCACCATCATCATCATCATCTCCCCATATCTATTATCTGGCAACTATATATTTAATGGCTTTCAACAAGCACTTAATTTCTTTTCCTCCTGTTTTTCCTATTGAAGAATAAAAAAGAAAAAGAAAATACTCATAAGGAATATTCATAATCAAGCAAAACAAATCCCCACATTTGCAATATCAAAAAATTGTGTATATTTCTGCATTCTGAATTTATTCCTCTCTGGTAATAAGGGGAGGGTTCTTCTTTAGTGCTCTGGTATCATGACTTGCCATTGAAAAAATTGAAAAAATTCTGATCTTTCAAGGTAGTTTTTCCTTACCTTGTCATTTTCACTGTATACCTTGTCCTCCTGTTTTTGCTTGCTTCACTTTGCATCAGTTCATAAACGTCTTCTCCATTTCCTTTTTGCCATCCATTTTGCCATCTCTTATGGTGTGATAATCTCTTTTTTTCCTCTGTATATATTTTATTTAATATTTTAGTTTTCAACACTGATTTCCACAAGATTTTGAGTTACAAATTTTCTCCCCGTTTCTACCCTCCCCCCCCCATTCCAAGATGGCATATATTCTGATTGCCTTGTTCCCCAATCAGCACTCCCCTCTTTCACCCCATTCCCCCATCATCCCTTTTCCCCTTACTTTCTTGTAGGGCAGGATAGATTTCTATGCCCCATTGCCTGTATATCTTGTTTCCCAGCTGCATGCAAAATTTTTTTTAATTTTTTTAAGCTTCTGCTTTTACAACTTTGAGTTCCAAATTCTCTCCCCTCTTCCCTTCCCACCTACTCTGCCTAAGAAGGCAAGCAATTCAACATAGATCACACATGTGTCATTATTCAAAACACTTCTACAATACTCATGTTGTGAAAGGCTAACTACATTTCCTTCCATCCTACATGTCCCTCTTTATTCAGTTTTCTACCTTGACCCTGTCCCTTTTCAAATGTGTTTGCTTTTGATTACCTCCTCCCCCTATCTCCCCTTTCTTCTATCATCCCCCCTTTTTTATCCCCTTCACCTTACTTTCCCATGGACTAAGATACCTAATTGAGTGTATATGTTATTCCCTCCTCAAGTTGAATCTGATGAGAGTAAGATTCGCTCATTTCCCCTCACCTGCCACCTCTTCTCTTCCAACAGAACTGCTTTTTCTTGCCACTTTTATGTGAGATAATTTATCCCATTCTATCTCTCCCTTTCTTCCTCTCTCAATATATTTCTCTCTTACCCCTTAAATTTATTTCATTTTTTTAGATATCATCTCTTCATATTCAACTCATCCTGTGCCCTCTGTCTATATTCCTTTCAACTCCTCTAATACCGAAAAAGGTCTCCTGAATTACACACATCATCTTTCCATGTAGGAATGTAAACATAACAGTTCAACTTTAGTAAGTCTCTTATGATTTCTCTTTCTTGTTTACCTTTTCATGCTTCTCTCGATTCTTGTATTTGAAAGTGAAATTTTCTATTCAGCTCTGGTCTTTTCACTGAGAAAGCTTGAAGGTCCTCTATTTTACTGAAAATCCGTATTTTGCCTTGAAGCATTATACTCAGTTTGGTTTTCTTGCATCATTCTTATTTCTCATCCCAATTTTTCCTCTACTTCTCTTACTTGCTTTTCCAAATGCTTTTTGAGCTCTTCCATGGCCTGAGCCTAATTCATGTCTTTCTTGGAGACTTTTGATATAGGCTCTTTGACTTTGTTGGCTTCTTTGGCTGTAAGTTTTGATCTTCTTTGTCATCAAAAAAGGAATCTAGAGTTTGAGTTTGAGTTTGAGTTCATTTTCACTGCCTGTTCATGTTCCCAGCCAACTACTTGACCCTTGAGCTTTTCGTCAGGGTATGACTGCTTGTAGAGTAGAGAGCACTTTGTCCCAAGCTTTAGGGTCTGAGCACTGCTGTTTTCAGAGCTACTTCTACTCCATCATCACCCCAGGCTCTTTCACAGCAGCTCTCCTCCTCCCCCAAGAACTGCCAACCAGGACTGCAATTCAGATCCAAGCAGGGCACAACAAGAGAATCTGCCCTTGTACCCACAAAGCACTTGTTGCATTCCCACTCTGATCTGCTGCTAGATTTCTCCCACCCTGTGAGCCAGGGACTTGGGAAACCACTGACACTGTAGGTCTGGAGGCAGCCTCAGGAGGTTCCTGCTACCGCCACCACTGCATGACCTCCTCTACACCCAGAGCTGGCAGCTGGACCACTCTGAACTCCATCTCACAGCTTTATCCTAACCTGTTCTTTGGTGTTTGTGTGTTAAAAAGTCTTGTAACTGCCTCAGCTCACTGTTTCATGGCCTCAAGACCTGCTCCAGCTGCCTGATTCTGGGTCTGGTCTGTCCCAGTGTGGGCCACACCGGGCTGCCCTCTGCTCTCAGCACTGTACGATAGACCCTCCTGGAGACCATCCAGGCTCTCCTGGGCTGGAGATCTGTTTCCCTCTGCTATCCTGTGGGTTCCACAGCTCTAGAATTTGTTCAGAACCATTTTTTACAGGTGTTTGGAGAGATTTGTGGGGAAGATTAAGCAAGTCTTTGCTTTCCTGCTGCCATCTTGCCTCTGCCCCCTGTGATAATCTCTTACATTTACATGCCATAGTTTGCTTGGCCATTCCCCAATAAGTGCACATCTTTGCTTGAGGCTACTCTGAGCTGCTAGAAATGTTTTTGTACATATTGTTCCTTTTCCCCTTTCTTTATGGCATGTGCCTAGTAGGGGTATCAATGTGTCAAAGAGTATGCATAGCTTAGTGACTTTTTGATGATAGTTCCAAATTGCTTATCAGGATGCCTGAGCAAAATAAGAACTCATTTTATTCCTTTATTATCCTTGTCAATCTGGTGCCAGTTTTATAGAAGGAAAGTGAGACCCAGAGTAGTTACACGATTTGCACAAGGTCGACCAGTATCAGAGCCAGAATTTGAGTGGCTCTGGCTCATGTCCATTGACTCCAAATCCAAGTTTCTTTGCTCTCTTTTGCTTTTTGTCCATCACCCCACAGAGAATCTTAGCTTGTTTTTTTCCCTTCTGTGAATTATTTTTTATCCTTCCTGGTTAGGAAGAATGTATGCTAGTTATATTTGAAGTTAATTAAATAGAATACATGATAAGACCCTAACATTTATATTAGTCTTTGATATGGATATGAGATTTTAGAACGGTTTCATGATTTTTTTCTAACGTCTTCATTCTTTCTTGAATTCCGTGGCAAAGTGTAGCATTTTAAGCAGTGAGGAGGCATACCTGTTTTGCAGTTTTGATACTTCAATATTTTAGAAAACCAAGATTTTATTGGTATAAGTTCTTCAGCAAGCACACATTGCAATCCCTTTATGCCTTAGTATCGGGTTTTGATGAGTTATGTGGCTGAAAGTGGTAACCTGATGGGCAGTCCCTTGGTGAAGATACTTTCTGAGCTAAGCTGGGCTGGTCTTTGAATGGCAGATATGCAGCTGATTGCCAGGTACATGCTTTGATGTCTTTCCAGTTTGGTGGGACAAATGATTGCTTGTATTCTGTAGATGTAGCCTTTGAGAACCCAGAGTGCCCTCAGCATCACCAAGAAACCTTGGTGGAGGGAGTTTAGGAATGAAGTCACGGTTGACATAAATTATCATTGCATTATAGGATTTAAAATATTAATACAAGTCTCTAGGTCTTTTACAGTATCCTCATAGTGTGATATTCATGATACTCATGAATCACTGATACTCCTCAGTGATGCATAAAAAACCCCAAAACCAAAACAAAACCTCTTTCACCTCTGAGGTTTCACAACATATTAAAAAATCTCTTTACTAAGTATTCAACCACTATATATCAACCCTAGCAGTATCAACAGGCTCTTCCTATTTTATTAGCCTCATTTGAATTACAATGTATGCTCATATCCAAGAATGTAATTTACCCATAGGAATTTAGTGGTTGCCTTAAAAATGAAACCCTTTGAATAATGCTTGAGAACCACAAAGATAGTGGAAAATATTTTAATTGAAAATAAGACAGGAAGGAGTTTGCTGGCAGTAGAGGAAAGGAGATGGCTCAGGTTACTGGCTTTTTATTTTTGATGTATGAAGAGAGAAGTTAGAGGAAGTGTTCTTTTCATTGTAAAATGACAAGTTGGTGGTAATAATAATAGTAGTAATAATAAACCAATATTTATATAGCACTTATATGCCAGGCACTGTGCTACAATAATAATTTACAATTATTATCTCATTTGATCTTTATAGCAACTCTGGAAGGTAGTGCCATTATCATCCCCATTTTACAGATGAGTAAACTGAGGCAAACAAAGGTTAAATGACTCGCTCAGAGTCACTCAGCTAGTGTAGGTAAAGTCAGACTTAAACTCCTATCTTCCTGACACTAAGCCTGGCACTCTATCCCTTGTGCCAAAGAACGTAGGGACAACCAAGTCTCATTTTGTTTTGTTTTGGGGGGGGGTTTCCAAAAGGGGAAGGCAGGGCAATTGGGGTCTTGCTCAAGGTCCCACAGCTAGTAAATGTGTCAAGTGTCTGAGACAAGATTTGAACTCGGGTCCTTCTGACTCAAGGGCTGAGGCTCTACTCACTGTGCCACCTAGCTGCCCCCAACCCAGTCTCACTTTGATGTCACTGAGTCCATATCTCTAGCTATCTCCATCTCTATGCTGAACACATCTATACCTATAGATATGAGTGTGTACTAAACTGTGTACTAATGTAAAGAGGGATTCTAATGTAGATCTAAAGGAGAAGAGGCCATGGCAACAAAATCTCTAGTTCTTAAAGCATTAAATTTATGAAATAAAACACAGACTTTTCTGAACACTGGTGACAAAAATTTCTACATCTGTATGTATGTGGGTATGTAGCTACACATGTGTAGCTACACATATTGCATGTATATATCATACTGATAGGTAAATAGAGATAGATAGATAGATAGACAGACAGACAGACAGACAGACAGACGGATACCTGAATTTTAGGTGTTTGTACATAATTATAACTGCTATGTGATGCTTGTAGTTCTAAATTTCAAGGACTCCTGGAGAGAGGAGGCAGGCAAATGAAGACTTGGTGACTGATTGATTGGTTTCATAGATTTTGACATTTCTTTAATAGACACTGGTTGCAATCCTTCAATGCTTTAATAGATGCGCTGTTACATATATTTATATGTGTTTGATATACAAATTGTCCCAAAATTCTTCTTGCAGTTTTAAGCTAAATATTACATACAGCATTTAGATATATTTACATACAGTGTTTAGATGCATATTTTTAAAATATAAATATATGCATATAGATATATGCATACATGCATAATACGGTATTAGGAACAACAAAATCATAGTTATCTATATCAAGATAGAGTAGATAGATAACATAGATAACTAGATAAGATACATACATAGATATGTAGATAGGTACATACATTCACAGGGGACATGGCACAGCATGGCATACTGGAGAGGAAGGAGTAGCTATCTTCTGACTCAGGATGACCAAAGTTGAATTCTTGCCTCTAATCCATGACCCTTGGCAAATTGCTTAAATGACATAGTGGGCAGATTTTGGGTCAATCATAACTAGTAAGAAAGACCTGGTTTCAAGTTTTACCTGTGATGCATACTACCTGTGTGATGCTTTGAAAGGAAATACACATTTCCATGTACCTCCCCTCCCTCGGGTAACTTCCTAAGACCCTAAATTAATAGCTGAGTTGTACATTTGCCATAGGGGAAGGACTTTCTATATATGGGAGCTCCCTGGCCCAAGGAAATCACCGGCCATAATACCAATAACAATCAAAGCTTTATCATACAGAAGCTTATGAATGAATTTCATGTGGCCATGGGCAAATTTATTATTTTATTAGCTTAGTTTGATGGCATTTAAACTTCAAATGATCCATGTTTTCACAAATAATAATAATAGCTGGCATGATATTGCATTCTAAGGTTTGTATAGTACCTTTTCTATAGTATCTTATTTGATCCTCACAACTACCCAATGATACTTTACATTATCACAGTTTTACAGATTAGTAAACCGAGGCTTAGGTAGCTAAAGTGATTTGCCCAGGGTTATATAGTAAATATCTGAGGTGGAACTTTATTCTGTTCTCTGATTCAACCAGTCTAGCCACTACACATAGCTGTTGTATTATTTCAACTCACATCACCATGCCCTGACGTGACCCTATAATACATTGGACTTGAATCATTGAAATATTGCATTGATCTCCCTGCCTCCAGACTTTCTCCCCTAACCTGTCTTATACATTAATGTCAAAAACCTAAACCAAACAAACAAAAAAAATCCACTACCTCAAATAATTCTCTTATTCATAAATTATCTATCAAAATTTGCCTTCAGAGGGTAAAAAGAAGTCCATTGTCATTAGCCTAGCTTCAAAGACCCTAAAATCTAGCCTCCAAAAACTTTCTAAACTGCTCTTCTCTGACTTATGAATACAACCCCAATTTACCACTGATGTTCTCCTTGTCTCTTGACACCTCTTTATTCATTCCCTCCAGGCATCCAAAATGTCCATGTAGTTTTTCATTCCTCTCAAAATCCAGCTTATCTATTGAGGCCCAACTGAGGCGCCGTAGTTTTCATCAAGCTTTCCCTGGCCAGTCTGGGCCTTGGCGATTTCTCTCTAAATTTTGTAATAATTGTGTGATGCCGGACATGCATTTACCATCTAATCATAGATGTTTATACTATTTACTACTCTTTTGTGCGTGTTGCTTTTGTCTCTCTAATGACAACAGCGATAACAAAATCAGTCACAACAACAGTAGCAGCAAAAGAAATAGCTACAGCAAGGATACCCATTTTGAGAGCGCTCAGAGGCTTATAAAATCCTTTTCCACATAAAGCTCTGCAAAGTCGGCCATATCTGAAGAGAAAGGGTCCAAGGACCATAGCTGAAAGATTTCCATTCCTTCTCTTCACTCCCATCCCTATGTCCTAGGACCTCACATAATTTCTCACCTATAGTATGTATCACTTCTACTCATCTAATAATAACCAATATTTTATGGCACTTTCAGGTAGCCATGGAGTAGAGTGGATAAAGTGGATTTTGAATCAGGAAGATCCAAGTTCAAACACTGCTTCATGTACTTATTAGCTATATATTCAGGAGCAAGTCACATTAAGTTCCCTCAGACTCAGTTTCCTCTTCTATGAAAAGGACATAATAGTAACAATTATTTTGGGGATTATGGTGAGGATCGAATGGTATATATATACATATATATATGTGTGTGTGTGTGTATGTATGTATGTACATATGTATATGTATGTAAACATATGCACATACATATACATCACATTAAGAACATTAAAATGATATACGGTTGCTAGATATATTTCTGCATATACACAGATAAATACATGTAAATACATATTTACATGTATATAATATGAATTCTCATTTGATCCTCATGAAAATACTGTAAGCTCCTATTATTGTCCACATATTACAAATGAGGAAAGCAAGGCTCAGGAAAATTAATGGATTTGCCAATGAATACCCTGCTAATAACTATCTGGGGTGAGATTTGAACTCAGGTCTTCAAAATTCATTACTATATCTACTATGCCACTTACCTGCATCTGTATATGTATATATGATTATATGTGAGTATACAAACAAATATATATGTATATATATATACACGTACAGATGCTCTTATATAAATATATACATACATATATGCATAGCTTTATTGCTGTTCAGTTGTTTCAGTTGTGTCTGATGCTACATGACCCCTTTTGGCAGTTTCTTGGCAAAGATACTGGAGTGGTTTGCCCTTTCCTTCTTCAGCTCATTTTACAGATGAGAAAACTGAGGCAAACAGGGTTACATGACTAGTAAGTATCCAAAGGCAGATTTGAACTCAGGAAGACGAGTCTTCCTAATTCCAGACCTGGTGCTCTATTTATTGTGCCACCCAGCTACCCCTATATAGATATGTACATACTTGTGAAATCCCAAGCAGGTTCTTTATAGTCCCAAAGTAACAATACAGTTTGAAGAAGTTTGCTTAAAGTTTAGCTAGTTAAAACTACATATTAGGATAATAGATATGAAATTGTAAGTTACTGTATCAGTCTTTTATACTAAACTCTTTATTTTACACGTAAGAAAAGTGATGTTCGTGGCAATGATGTGCCATACTCAGGATTATTCTGGGAGTTTTCAACAGAGCCAAGCATTGAACCCAGGACATCTGACTATATATGTAGCATTATCTTCTGGGAAAAAAAAAATACCAATTCAATTTCATATTCTGCTCCAAGGGACATCTTACAACAGATCACCAACATAACAAAATGGGTGGAAAAAGGAACGTGGGAGAAAAAAAAATTCTCATTTTTTGGAAAGATTTACATATACTGATGAAGAGGGAAGAAAATAGAAACAGGACAACAATATACAGAAACCACAAGCATGTGAACAACAAAAAAAAACTCTACACAGACATTAGTGTTCTAATCAGTGTGGTAACCAATATTGATTTTAGAGCACTGATTGCGAAGAATATTCCCCTTCTGCACAAACTAATGGAGGCAGTATGATATCTTTAAAAAAGCTACCAAATTTGGAGCTGGAAGGCATAGATTTAAATGCTAGCTCTACCATTTACTGGCTGTGATACCTATGGCAAGTCACTTAACCCTTGTAGGTAGGGCTAGCTCAATATCTATTAACCTATGTGTCCCCTTATTCCATGACTGATTACAGCTCTTGGAACATCCTTCAATTGTTCCAAAGTTACAATGTTTAAACATGTCTTTGTTGCTTTTACTAGAAAAGAAATCGACACAAAGACAATAATTTACAAACAAGACCAGAGAAACTCTGGGGAGTTCATGTGAGCACTGGGCTAAGTGTCTTTCTTAGTCATTCATTTTCTAAGCCTTCACCCAATCAATAGGTTAGTCTGTTTCCAAATTAATGGCTTTCTTTAAATAGCAGCATGCAAGGGACCCACCGCTTAGTCAGGTATTGACTAAAAATATCTAGAGATCAGAGCTTCACTTGAAAATTTAGCTACATAATAAGTATTTTGGGGAAAAGCCATAAAGTTCCCAAATCAAATAACGTTGTGATAGGAAGAGTTTGAGAGATAGTTATTACTCCTCTAGAAGAGTGAACTTTCAGTAGAAGCAGGTAAATTCTTCCCTCACAGTCAACTTTACTTATCAATTGTAGCTCAGTCCAATGGGATGAAAAAAAGAAATATCAGTAGACAGTTATATCCTAGTTCTCTTTCCTTCCTTCCTTCCTTCCTTCCTTCCTTCCTTCCTTCCTTCCTTCCTTCCTTCCTT
>CM053624.1:20974036-21035750 GCA_028646595.1 Phalanger gymnotis | reverse complement strand
TCTCTCTCTCTCTCCCAGAAGGTAGACCAACTCTTCATAGAGACACAAAGCTGAAGCTACAAATGGCATGTTTATCTTCCATCTAAAAATACTAGCTTACATAAATGTAAATAGCATAAGTGTATGGGAGAATTAGGTTGGCACATTAGAGTGAGTTCTGGATGTGGAGTTAAGAAGAACTGCATTCAGATCCTGCCTAAAGAACATGTATTAGCTGTGTGACCTTGAGCAATTCATTCAACCACTTTGTATATAAAATGGGGATGATAAATATTAATAGCTATCTCACATGATTTCTATCAGGGTCCATAAATAATGTTATAAACATTATTGTTATTAGAACAGCACCACTTAAATCATTTATCCATTTCATATACAGAAGGCATAGAACTATAGCTTTAGAAATGGAAGTGGCCTTATGGACCATGGTGTCCAACCTCGTCATTGTACTTACAAGGGAAACAATACATAGTGAGTTTAAATGACTTTCCCAGGGTCCCACATCTAGTTAATGTAGAGGCAGAATTTAAGCCCAGGTCTTCCACACTCTTAGTCCTATGCTCTATCTCCTCCAATGCTGATGTCTCTGATTTTCATCTTTTTTTATTAAGATTTTTTTATTTTTAGTTTACAACACTCGGTTCCACATGTTTTTGAGTTCCAGATTTTCTTCCCCTCCCTCCCCTCCCTTCTCTCCCACAAGACGGCATAGAATCCAATATATCTTTTACATATACCTTTGCATTCACCTTCACCTCCTTCCTCAACTCTGCCTCTTGAAATCTCAAGTTTTCTTCAAAGCTCAGTTCACATGATGCCTTCCTTAGAGAATCTTTCCTTATCCCCACCAGCTAGTATTTATAGGTAATGCCTTTCTCCCTTAAAAGAAATTACACACACACACACACACACACACACACACACATACACACGTATATATGTATTTGTGTGTATATATGCATGTATTTGTATATACATATGTATGTGTGTGTATGTATTATCTTAGTATATAATTAATTATAGTCATGATGTCTCTCTTGTCAGGATGAAAGTTCCTTGAAGGCAGGGACTGTTTTTTTTATGTTCATATCTCTAGTTCATACCCATAGTAGTACTTTAACAAATGACTATTAAGTGGTTATTACAGGAAGAAAATGCCCCTCCAGGTTCTCTTTCCATATCTAATAATTAAAATGGAAATGGACATCTTGGACCTTATGTCCAAGCTGGAATATTTGTAAATAGTCAACCCCACCATAAGAAATGTGACACAAATTAGTTACATGATGAGACAGTAGTTAGAAAATGAGAGACAACTTTACATTTGACCACTTTGAGACCCTGAGATGATCTGAAGAATCTGGTGGTTGACATGCATATTCCTTTTGACAGCAAGAAAGACTGATCTTTCCAGGTGAGTAAGCCATTTGCTAGGTAGAAAACCGAGGACTGTTTAAACATACTGTAAAGTCCTCAGGCTGGAAGATGAAAGTTATAAATTGACTCTTTGGCCCTTTCTGCTCTAATATTTTATGGGCATATGAGCTAAGATGGCCTTCCTGCCTGAAATAAGTTGGGAGTTAGTTAAGAATGATGGATGACATCCTAAAATGATCTTATATAAAACAAGGTGGCTGGACTAAATGACCCATTATGGACCTTTCAGGAAGCCAAGTGCCATAACGGAGAGAATATTGAACCTGAGGTCAGGAACACTTGTGTTTGTGACTTAACCTCTCTGTGACTCAGTTTCCTCCTTTGTAAAATGAAAATAAAAATAGAACTTACCTCACAGGGTCATTGTGAAGAACAGATGAGAAAGCATATAAGTGCTATTTAAACCTTACTGTACAAATGCTAACTGCTGCTGCTGCTGCTCCTCCTCCTCCTCCTCCTACTACTACTTCTACTACTATCAATGACATTAATGTCGTTGTTGTTATGGTCCACAATCATCCACTCCCTCCTGTTAATGCTTTGATTCTCAACAATTTCACTCCAGGTCCATATTGGGTCCACAATGATCCAGATGAAAAAAAAATCAGAGGAAAAATACCAAAAGGCAGGACTGACTTCTCAAGGGGAAATGTCAGTTTCACGAGAATTTTATTGCAGGAATCTAATACAATTGTGCAATTGCAAATTTTGGGAACTTCTGATTCTGGGTAGCAAAAAGAAAAGGGGAGAGGAGATAAGGACAGTCACTAGTTAGAGAATTAAAAAAAAATCTCAGTCTAGAATCCTTTTTATCCATCTATATATAGTTATCCCTACCACATCATGGGGGTTAGAGGTACAGAGCCCCCATGATCTGGAAAATCCACATAAATTTTTTTGGCCCTCTCTTCATAGCAGAGGACTGATTTTTTTTTCTTTTATAAGGTATTTTTAGTAACTTATTGTAAAATTTAGGTTAAGTATGTGGTCATAGGCTCTGTGTTGTCTGCTGGCCTTCATGTTTTGTCTGTGGCTTCCCCAATACTCCCCCAAATTCCCATTTAATTTCATATGCTGACCTGTGATATATTGAAACCATGAAACCATGGGAAAGTCACAATGCAGTAGGGATAACTGTAGAACACCAAGATTAGCCTTTAGAACTATGGCAATCCTTTCCATCTTTTCTTTTAAATATGTAGTAATTTCACTGTCAATAGAATCATATATAGAGAGGTGTAAGGGATTTGGGAGCTAATTAGATGAATATCTTTCCTTTAAACAAGAGGAAATTAAGGTCAATGAGGCTGAGTCACTGCCTCTAAATGACACAGGCAGCGAATTTCAGAAATGGCATTCAAACTCGGGTTCTCTGACTCCATAGATGGTGGTCTTCCCAGTGTATCATATAATTCTTAGAGACTTCCTGAGAAGTAAAGATTCACTGTTCTCCCTCCTCACCATAGTTGGCTGATTGAATTTCTATCCCATAGTCCAGAATAATGCTTCCTGGTTAGATGGCATGAAAAAGAACCCATCATAAAACCTTAATATTAGTTCTGGATATGGTTATGAGATTTTGGAATGGTTTAATGATTTTTTTCTAACATGATTTTTATTCTTTTTCGAATTCAGTGGCAAAGAGTAGGTATTTGTCTTTCCATCTTCAAATGCCCATTGGTCGTTCCTACATTCTATAGACTCAAAATCCTTTTGGATAAGATTTTTTTTTAAGAGAAAAAGACAATACTGGATTCGGTGCCTATGGGGAAGGCCTTTGCTCTTCCTTTGTCTTCCCATCACTTAGCTTCCCTAGAGTTTGACTAGAAATTCTCTGAATATTCTTTTTGAGAATTTCAAGGAGCTCTGAGGATTGACATTTGAAGGCTTTTACTCAGTCTGCCTTTGAATTCATACTTTTGCTGTCTGAAGTCTCATGGAACAGCTGGCTATGTATACTTTTCTATGGGACATTAAGTATTTGTTTGGACTTGAGCCTCGGTAGACAGAATGGATGACGAATTTTATTTTTATGAGGTTGTGCCTTTCTGCATTGGTAGGACACTCTTTGGATCATGTTTCCCCAGTTTATATGGTCAGTAATTCTGTGTACTTTTATGACTTAGCTGTAAAACACTTGTATTCATGTCGTGTGTCAGCTGAGACTTTGAATTCTCTTTGGCAGACTGTATTTCCCGTTCTCTCATTTGTACCCTCTGCTTTGTGTCTTTGAGTTTATTTTGTCCCATTTTTGAGTCATGGCTGGGAGAGTCATTGTTTCCCCACTTTCCCAGGTACCAATAACTCAAACAGAAACAAGGAAGTGATTTCTATTAACGTCTGGAAAATGTCACAGTGTGGCTTCGTGGAAAGAATACTGGATCTGCGATTGGAAGACCGGGTTTTGAGTTCTGCCTCAGCTACTTATGACATTTATGACCTTGAACAAGTGAATTAATCTCTCTGGGCCCCAATATCCTCATCTGTAAATTGATTAGTTTAGCCAATATGCCTAAGAAGATCCCTAATAGCTCTGTATCTATGACCCTATCATCCTATGGACAGGATCCAGTTTGAAAAGTTTGAATTTTAGGTTTAGAATGTGGAAGGAATCTAGGGGTCATCTCTTGCAACCCACTTACTTGACAGAAGAAGAAACTGAGGTCCAGAGAGATTAGGTGACTTACCCCAAAGTGCATGGGGTTGTTGTAGACCAAGAATTCAAACCCAGGGTCTCTGATCCCAAAGTAAGAGTTCTTTCTATGGCACCAGACAAGTCAAAGTGTAATGTGTTTCCCAAAACTTTCTTGGACTACCATTATTGTAGCTTAGGGAAGATGGATTATTTCACATCATTCAAGAACCCAAAAGTTTAGTAGGTTCATTTACTACCCCCCAGACCTTTCAAGGATCACCCTCCATCCACTCTCTGTAAAAAGCAGAGGCAGAGATGAAACAATAGAAACTGAACACTTTAAAATGTAAATGTCTGTCATCATCGTCAGCCAATCAAAACCACTTACTAAATCATCTGCCATGTGTAGGTGCTCTACTATGTGGTAGGGATACAAAAACAAAGATGAAGAAAGCAACAATCCAGTTGGGTCAGACAAGATGTATATGGATTTATTTATGAAAGTATCTATGCATATGCATATATACAAAATAGATGCAAGATAAATATTTTTGCATATGTCTACACATGTATGACACATGTATCAAATAAATACATTTGTGTATGTGTGTATATATAATGATTTTATATATAACCAGTAACCTTGGAAGTATTATCAAACTTGGATTCTCCAAATGAAAAAGAAGCAAATGCTTTGAGTTTGGAGAAATGAGATCCAAGTTCCACCTCAGCCACCTAAGAAGAAAGTTTTGTTGTTCAGTCATTCACAATCATGTCTGACTCTTCATGACCTCATTTGGGGTTTTCTTGGCAGAGATACTGGAGTGATTTGCCATTTCCTTCTCCAGCTCATTTTACAGATGAAGAAACTGAGACAAACAAGGTTGAGTGACTTAGTCACAGAGCTAGTAAGTGTCTGAAGCCAGTTTTGAACTCAGGAAGTTGAATGTTCCTTACTCTGGGTCTGGCACTCTATCTATTGTACCACCTCACTGCCCAAGCAGAAAGCAGAAAGACAGAAGTGACCTAATTAGACCTGGGCAAATAATTATTTTCTCTGTGTCTCAGATAGGGGGTTGGCCTAGAAGGGTTCTAAGCTTCTCTTGCAGTTTTGACTCTATCATCCTATAATCTTGGTTTATAGAATGTTAGTTCTGTATGATAACTTTAGAATCAAACTTCATTTGCAGAGGAAGGAACAAAGACTCCAATTGCTTCAGCAACATACCAAAGGTCATAGAGTAGGAATGGGGAACCTACAGCCTCGAGGACACACGTGGCCCTCTAGGTCCTCAAGTGTGGCCCATTGACTAAATCTAAACTGTGTTCTGTAAAACTTGGACTCAGTCAAGAGGCCACACTTGAGGACTTAGAGGGCCACATGTGTTCTCGAGGCTGCAGGTTCCCCTCCCCATCATAGGACATAGAGCGTCAGAGCCTGCACTGGACTGTAGGTCCCCATTTCAGTATTTTCCTTATACTATGTCATGCTGATGTTTCTCTTAAAGTTTCCTTAAAGTATTAGTGTGCAGATACAAAGGAAGCCTAGGCTGTCCTAGAACATCAGAGTGTGGTCAATAAGGATAATGATAGCTAGCATTAATACAGCACTTTAAGATTTGCAAAGCATTCTACATATATTGTTTCATTTGATCTTCATAACAACCCTGTGAAACAAATACTACCATTATCCTCATTTTAGCAACAAAGAAACTGAGGCTGAGAGAGGTTAAGTGATTAACCACAGTCATATACCTAAATAAATCTCTGAGGTGGAATTAGAACTCGGATCTTTTTCACTTCAAGGCCAGTATACTTATTCACCCTACTACCAAACTGTCAATGAAATTATTTGGATGGACTTTCCGAAGTATTAATTCATTAGTTCCATGTATGTCTCTTGAGCCTTGAAGCATAGGAAATGCAGCAATCAATTACTCAGAAAATATTTATTAAGCAACTACTGTATGCTAAGCTCTCTGCTAGGCCCTGAGCATAGAAAGACAAAGGGGAAACAATCCCTGACCTCAAGAAGCTTGCACTCCATAGTGAAAGACAACTTCTCCAGTCCTGATGGGGATTTTAGAAGGCTACACCATAGATCAAAGCATTATAATACAATTTGTGATGTTACTTCTTTTTAAAAAAAATATGATCCTGCCAGTAGGGAAATCTATAATAGCAATTTATCAACTTGAAGAGTGTCCTTCTGATTCAGATCTGCATTGGCCTTTTAGGAATCAGAGTAAAGGAGGGATTTGTAGGGTTGGAGGAGTACCTGATAAGGAGAGATCTGTGCGCAGAATGTTAAACAAAGTGACAGTTAACCTGTGGAATCACAAAACAAAACTATGTCTTGAGTCCAGCATGGAACATGGTGAGAATGAATGATAAATGAATGAAAAAGAATTGAGTGATATTTGATCTGTGGAGCATGTTGATTGTAGACCTTATTTCAACAGACAGAATAGTATGGCTGGCTGCCTGGCTGACTAGCTGACTGGATGATAAAGTATTAATTGAGTGTTTAGTCTATGACTGGTACTTTGCTAAACACTAGGGAAGCAAGGCAGTCTCCTCCCTGTTCCCTTAAGGAGCTGACAATCTACTTAGGGAAGAGATATAAAGGGAACTGGAAAGGAGAGGAGAGTGACCCAAGGCAGGGTTTGAAGATATTCAGGAAATTGCATGAAGAAATGGAAAGGATATTTGCTTAAATCCTGACTCTGCTAGATGTTTGATCTTGGCCAAATTATTCTGGCATAAGGGTGAGGGATCTGGAAGTGATGGAACTGAGTTCAAATTTGGCTTTGCCACTTAGTACCTTGTGACATCTACTTGATAAAAAGGGAATTTATACTAGATGAGCTATAAGGCCTTTTCTCAATATACAACCTCTCTTGTTCATCTGTAAAATGAGGTGGTTGGGCAGGTTGACCCAGATGATCTCTGTAGTCCCTTCCAGTTCCAAAGCTAGGATCCTATAATCTGAGGACCCCTTCCTAAATGACCTTCTCTAGATCCTCTGTGACTCACTGATGTCCTTCCTAAATCATGACACCCAGAACTGAAGCTAATACTCCTGAGATGGTACCATTAAGACAAAATAAAGTAGGCCTATCACTCACTTATTCCTACCTGGATGCTATACCTCCCGAAGGTCTAAATGCTGACAATCTTGACTCCCTATGTGACCTTGGACAAGTGAAAATAAATCACAAGATGACACATCTATAGTTTCAAGTGATCTCAGAAGGAATACAGCCCAACCTCTTAATTTCTGGATGAGGAAACTGAGGTACCAGGAGGTTAAGTAAGTTACTCAAAACCACAAAGGCATTAGGAGGCAGTTAGGTAGTGTAGTAGGTAGAGCAGGGGCCTGTGAGTTAGAAAGACTATTAATCCAGCCTTAGATACTAACTAGCGGCTTGACCCTGGGCAAGTCAGATAAAGGCTATCTGCCTCAGTTTCTTCATCTGTAAAAATACGAATAATAATAGCTCCTACCTCCCAGGGTTATTATGAGAATGAAATGAGATAATATTTACAAAGTGTTTTGCAAACCTTAATGATATGTATGATATATGTATTTATCATATATAATTTATGTTTGTCATATATATTTCATATATTTATCACATATAATTATGTCATATATAATTCTACATGATAAACATACATTACAGTATACATAATACATAACTGATATATAATTATATATGATAAATATAGGTCATATATAATACATATATAATTATATAGGGCAAATATAGATCATATATAGTATACAAATAATTATGTATGATGTGTATCAAATATCTAATCTTATTAAGTGACAAAGGCAGTATTTGAGCTCAGAGCCAATACCCTTTTTATCCTAAAATTAACCCCTCTGGATCTCAATTTTTGTTATACGTTAAATAAGAAGATTCAACTAGATGTCCACGAAGGTCTCTTTTGGTTCTAAATATATGATCCTCCATTTTTAAGCTGAGAGAGACAAAGTAGAGTAACCTGTGAATCAAAGCTTGAACATTCAGAAGAGGAGACAGCATAGAAATTAAATGCAATGCAGGCAGGCCTACAAGAATCCATTTCACAAAACTGTATGAACATGAATGACAATTAAATCAGTTCCTTGTCATCATGCCTTCAGTGAATGAGGCCTTGCAGTTAGAAAAAAAATACCAATATGATCAGAAGGGCTTTACTTTTGTTCTGGCCAGAGTCTAACTCCCAAGACTTTTGGAGGGAGCTGGGGTGAGATGTGAGGGAGAAAGGACTGAGAGGCTATTCTGTGGTAGATCAAGGTTGCAAGTTGGGGCTGTCATGGATGGCAACTGCCAGACCCACATCAGGGAGTTTGGGAAATCGCAGATGGACCTCCAACCTGCTCACATAGGGCCTCTCAGGACATCACTCAGGACAAGAGTGGAATAGAGAATATGGTTTGCTCTTTCAAAATTTTATTTTTTTCCTTCTCGTTTGTCACCAACTCTGCCAGAGAAGAATACTTGTTGATTCCAGCGTGACTGTGTCCTCAGTCCAAACTCTTTTTTCCCTCTCTTACCCATCTCTCCATGAAGCTATCTAGAAGTTACCTATGCACTATTAACTCTGGATGTGTCTCCACCTCAGCGGAACCTGGCAGCAAATAGGTCGGAAGGAGTGAAACGTTTTAAATAGCATCTGTTTGGGTAAACTCGTTGCAGGGCTCAGCTCAAGCACCATCTCCTACAGAGGCCGCACAACCGGCCTGTCCCATTCCTCCAGCTACTAGTATTTACCTCTACTCACATTTCCTCGTATTCGTTTGGTTGCTCTTCTTGTTCCTCTCAATGGGATTGAAGCTTCTTGAGGTCAGGGACTATGCTGTCCTTTTTATCTTTGTACCTCCGTCCCCTGGCCTAGAGTCTGGCACATAGTAGGCACTGCCACTTAATATACACTTTATTGACATAAATTATTTCTAGAGGTTCATTTACTTTTCACCTCATTCTATGGATTCTTAACCTGGAGCCAATGAACTTCACACACGTATGTATTTATATACGTGTGTATATAATGTTAAACATGTATATTCGTATATGTATATATAAAATAGCTCCTTGCCTATTTGTGTTTATGTATATATATAATATATATAGCATGCATATATGTACATATGTTTTCATTGCCACACAAATATTATGTGTATATATATATGTATATGTATTTATGTGTTACCACACAAAGACCTATTTCTTCCTCCACGACATTGCTGTTTTTCGGGGCAGCTAGGTGGTGCAGTGAGTAGAGCACTGGCCCTGTAGTCAGGAGGACCTGAGTTTAAATCCGACCTCAGACATTTGACATACTTACTAGCTGTGTGACCTTGGGCAAGTCACTTAACCCCAATTGCCCTGCCTTCTCCCCTCCAAAAAAACAAACAAACAAACATTGCTGTCTTTCTCTTCTAGCTTTGTTCACTTAAACAATCCTCAAATGATTACTTTTGATAGTAATAATGTGATTATTATTAAGCTTTATTTCCAATTTGTCAAGGGAATAAGAAATTAAACTAGGATCTGGCATCCTGAGAAATCAGAGGATTTACGGTGTCAGAAATTTTATATGCCATCTATTCCGGTGGTCTCATTTTAAACCTGAGGAAACTGAGGGTCAGAGCAGTTAAATGATTCGTCCAAGGTCACCTGCTAGGAAGTGTAGAGCTGGATTTGAACCCAGATTCACTGTCTCCTAATTCACTTTTCTGCCCACTATACCCAGAACCCCAGGTGATACTCAGAGGAGACTTTATGGAGAATGAATAAGAATTGATTATTTTTGAGAGCCCACCTCAATGAAAGGTAACATATTGGAGTTGAAAGTCTAGGACCTGAGTTCAAATTCTACCTTTGAACATCTATTTAAATTATGGGTCAGTCATTGAGTCTATCTGCCTTGGTTTCTTTTTCTGTAAAATGGGAATAATTATCTCTCCTTTGAGCTCTCTAATAGGATTATTGTGAGAAAAGTTGCATTTGAGATGTTATTAATATGTGACTTATAATCACATGGGGATTTGAACGTGGGAAGGGATATATTAGAAAGGAGAATGCCATCTTTTGAAACCATCTACACATTTGGAAAGCATTAGTGTCAGGAAAAAAAGGAATACAGGGCTTTTGATGTCTTTCTTTATTATTATGGTTTATGACACCAGAACAATTTCACTCTGGTTTTTGTTTGTTTGTTTTTAATATATGAAGCAGAAAGCTGGGGGTTTTTTTCCTCCAGGCTGCACAATGGCTCACATTCATTCACTACTGTAAACTTTTATCTAGACAGAATTCCCCAAATTTCTCTCTCTACAAGTCCTTCTCCAGGGCTCTCAGTCATCCGTCCAGCTCTTATTTCTCCCAATTTGCCTTTATTGACCCTCTCTCTTCTACTAGGCCATTCTGCCCACCTCACAGCATTCTTAGTTTGAACACTGAGCTGTGCCCATCTCATCCCGAGGGGTCTTGAGTCTGTGAGATATGCTAAGAAATCTGTCCTAAGCCAGTGGCCATTTATGCTCCCAGTGACCTCCCTGCTCCAGGAACCGTGGCCAACTAAGAAAACAGAATGAAAATGAGAGTCATCGTGGGCCAGGGAGGTCCCTCTGAGACACAAGTGGGGTTAAATATGGAACCCTTCTCTGTCATTTTTGTGTACACTGACATCAAGGCAGTAGAAAGCCAGGGTCCTTGCAGCCCTCAACATGTTATTGGGTTACTGGAGTGGACCTGTTGAATTAACCTCCACTGCTTATTTTTTTTCAGGTGTAATAATTCCTCTGAACTCTTTCAGGCATCTGAGTTCTACTTGGAGTTTGGCTCAGGTATTATTTACAGAGTATGCATGCTCTAGGGATTGGAAGGCTGGTGGTTAAGCTATAATTTCCTTCTGAGATCTCCCTTCCCTAGGAAGATATTAATAACAAACAGAAAGATGGGAAAGGAAGAGTTAAAAAAAATGAAAGGAAGGGGCTGGCATTTCTGAAACCAAAATGCCTATCTTCAACATGATGGTGGTCCCAGCCTCATTTGGATAGCCATGCAGGTCTGGCTTTGGAGCCAGAGTCTCTGAATTTGGAATTTTGCTGGAATTAATAATAATAATAATATGCACATATATATCTAATTTATATAATAATATTATTATTTTGCTGTGCTTCTTGGTACTTGTGTGAACTTGAACGATTCACAGAATCTCAGTTTCTTCATCTGCACAATAAAAGGGATTAGATTAGATGACTTTTAATCAATGATCCTAGATGAAATAAATGTCCTTCTAATATTTTAAATGTTGATGTGCCTGCTGCAAAACCACTTGGCACATGTTATAATGGGGAATGCTGTTGAGTACGGCTTTCAGTAGAGGGCCACTGAGATCCGTTACCATTCCCAAATTTGTGATTCTGTTGAAGGCAGATTGGTGTTTACCAGGCCTGTTTGTGGGGCCAGTTCTAGCTTGCTAGAACACACCCAAGTGTTCGCTCTCCAGGCTTAATGCCCCCAAAACCATCTTCCCTTCCATTTCCCAATGGTGGTGAGGTTTCATTACACAATGGCAGCTGAAGATGAAGAGTGATCCTTAGTACTTAAACACAAGCAGGGGTCTGGCCTTGGTCCCTGGATTTTCATGTTTTCCTTCATATGTATCCCCCAAAGTTCTCAGACTTAGCTCTGGCATCTGGCACACTGCTGTCTCCCAGACAATACATTTTTTTCAGCTTATTTCTGGACTGCTAGGCCACAGAGAAGACAGCTTTTGTTCCTTAAGATTGTTCCCAGAACTCCTGGCCTCCCTGCAGAGTCAGGTACAAATCTCAGCAGGGTGGAGCTGGCTCACTTTCCTTCTGAGACTGATCCATTGAGATGGATATGGTTTCTCAGCATGCAGTCTTAGATGTCTAACGAAAGACTTCCATAATTGAGGCCCTATCAGCTGGGGCTGGACACACTTCTAAGGTCTCTGGCCTCTCAATGCAGACAGAGCAATTTATCCCCATAGATGGGGCAATGTTTCTAGTGCCCTGAAGAGAACATAACTTCTTTATGATAGATGGGAGCATTATTTTGAATGTAATATTTATTTGAGCTGTGAGTGACTCAGAAGTTTATAGAGCTAGAGAACTTTTAATTGTGTTGGTTATTTTTAGCATGAATGGCCTTACACAGTCACAGGATTGAGTGCCGGAAGAGATGTTGGAGAGTGTCTGGTCCAGCCCCATTCATTTTACTTAGGAGGGAGCCAAGAATCAGAAAGGGAAAGTATTTTGCCCAAGATCCCATAATTGGCTGCTTACAACTGTGTTTCAAAGCATGGAACAGTAGAAAAAGCCCAAATTAGAGCCAGAAGACCCAGATTCAAATCTCACATCTGATGTTTACCAACTATATGGAGTTAGGTAGGTCTTTTGTGCCCCTCTACACTTCAGGTTCCTCAGCTGTAAAATGACAGGGGAAGGGAGGTAGACTAGATGTCTTCCAGGGTCCCTTCCAGCTCCTCATCCATGATCTTATGATTCTCTTCTTCTCATAGTATTTCAGATTTGGAAGGGCTCTCAGAGAATCCAAGGATCTAGCCCAACTCCCTCATTCTAGAGGTGAGGAAAGTGAAGTCAAGAAGGGTTAGATGATTTGCCAGCTCACAGAAAAAACTTGAAGAGTTAGGGTTCAAACCAAGGTCATAGGACTATAGATTTAGAGCTGACAGGGCCTTATAGCCTCATAGTCTGCCCTGCCCCCTTTTTTCAGATGAGGAAACAGAGACCTAGAGAAACCTAAACTGAGGCCTAACTCACCCAAGGTAATATAGGTCGAAAGCATCAGGGGGAGATTTGAACACAGGCCTAGTGCTACAGTGATTCTTTAATAGGTCAAATTGATCCCTATTTAAACACACCCAAGAAACTGATTTCTTGGATATAGTTCTGGGCCTCGAGTAAGGAAGGCTCATCTTCATGAGTTTAAATTTGGCCTCAGATACTAGATGTGTGACTCTGGGCAAATCACTTAAACCTGGTTTGCTTCAGTTCCCTCATCTGTAAAATGAACTAGGGAAGGAAATGGCAAACCAGCCTAGCATCTTTGCCAAGATAACCCCATATTGGGTCATGAAGAGTTAGACATGACTGAAATGACCGAATGACAATATGCCATTTATATTTCATAATTTCATAATCAAATTTGTTTTCTAGTTGTGTGTGTGTGTGTTTAAACTTCTTCAGTGAATCTTGAGCTCTTTAAGTCAGAATCCACACTACGAATCATTAGTAAACAATTCTCTCTCCCATCCAATCTATCCTTCACACACCTTCCAAAGCAATACTCATAAAGAAGAGACATGGCCATGTTATTCCTCTGCTCAAATTCTTTCAATGGCTCCCTACTGCCTCTTGAATAAAATACAAGCTCATTAGCCTGGCATCAGCACCTAGAGCTCTATTCAGTCTGGCTCCAATGTGCCTTTCCAGACTTGTTTCACATTAGTCTTCTTCAGTCCTTATCCACCTCCAATGAGTCTCCAATCTATTCTCTGAGCTAAACACAGGCAGCATAGTTTAGTGGGTAAGGCAATGGACTTGGAGACAGGAGGACCTGGGTCATGGGATCTGATAAGGCTCTGAATATGCTGTTTCCCACCTCCATGCATTCATCTTCATGATAGAGGCTGAGCCAAAGGTCTACATGATCCTTCATTGGCACTTCTCAGGATCCCTATTTTCCTTCAAGGAAAATGCCACCTTCTCTGGTGCCACCTTCTCTGTCATACTTCCTCTGATCCTCTCATGGAACCTACTCAATAGAACATAAATTTCTTGATGGCAAGGAATGCCATTTCTGTTTTTGTATCTGTAGTTCTTAGTGCATACCTTGAGCATGGTAAGCAAATAGTGAATGCTTGTTAAATTGAACTGTATTCATTTAGGTTCTCCGACTGCAACTGCTTCTGAAAAGTTTATTTTTTACTGAATGACTGATTTGGGGATGAGTGGATGAATACGTGGGTGGATAGATTATTGCATGTGGAGTCATGAAGAAGACTTCAAATCCTTCTCAGAGGCAGGCAGGTGGCACAGTGGATAGAGTACTGGGGCTAGAGTCAGGAAGACCTGAGTTCACAACTGGTTACAGACACTTAGTACTATGTTACTCTAGGCAAGTCACGACCTCTGCTAAGTTTCCTCAGTTTCCTCAACTGTAAACGAGGGATAATAATAGCACCTGTTGGTTGTTGTAAGAATCAAACAAAATTACATTTATTGAGTGCTTTATAAACCTAAAAATGCTGTGTAAATGCTTTTTGTTGTTGTTCAGTTGTCTCACCTGTGTCCAGCTCTTTGTGTCCTCATTTGGGGTTTTCTTGGCAAAGATACTGGAGTAGCTTGCCATTTCTTTCTCTAGTTCATTTTACAGATGAGGAGCTGAGGCAAATAGAGTTAAGTGACTTACCTAGAGTCTCACACCTATTAAGTGTCTAAGGCCAGATCTGAACTCATAAGGATGAGTCTTCCTGAATTCAAGCCCAACAATCTTTCCAACGTACTTCCTAGCTGCCCTATGTAAATACTAGCTATGATTACCCTTTTATTTGCAAATAGTACACACTTAATAAATGCTTGTTGACTAACTGCTCTTGTGAGAGGTTGAATTATCTGTTAAGAATAGCAAAGTAGTAAACCCTCTGTAGTCTAATGTACCGTCCCATAGAACTTTATTAACTCTTCTTCTACTTCTATCTTTATATATGTACATATATACACATTATCGATATCCATGGATCATCTTTCTCTAAATATATATCTGCCTTATCTATAGTCATCTCTATTCATCATCCGTATCATCTATCTATCCATATTTTCTATAGCCTTCTCTTTGTCATCTCTCTCTACTTATACATGTATATATACCTTATTTCTATTCATCTCTATCATCTCTATCTCTCCATCTATCTTGTCTATCTCTCTGTTTATATATATTATATATATATTTTGTATTCATCTCTATCATCTCTATATATGTACATTATCTATAGCCATTTCTATCTATATTATCTATAACCATCTCTATTTGTCATCTCTCTCTACTTATATATGTATATATACTTTATTTCTATCCATATCTATCTCACCATCTGTCTTGCCTATCTCTCTGTTTATATGTGTATATATATATATTTTATATTCATCTCTATCATCTCTATTTTTATATGTACATTATCTATATCTATTTCTATCTATCTGTCTGTCTGTCTGTCTATCTATCTACCTATCTGTGTGTATCATAATGTCCACATATCCTCAGCAACATTTTATTTGGTAATAAAAACACACATAGGTGGAAACAAAGTATAGAAACAAAGCAAATGCCTATGAGTTGGGAAATGGCTGGACAGACTGACTATGCCATGAGAATGTAAGGCAATATTATTTTGTTGGAACAAATCAGGAATTCAGAGAAAATTGAGAAGATTTATGACCTGGTGAAGAATACAGAATCTATAAGTCATTATTCATTTTATTTTAAGTAAGAAAAAGCTGAGTTCCAACCTGTTCAATGGTAATGAACAATCTTTATAGAAGGGAGGAGCTCAAGAAATGCATTGCTTCCCTTTCCTTGAAGACATGGCAGTGATGCAGAAATTGGGCTCAGAATAGTGTATAGGCTGTAAAGGGTTGCTTGATTTTACTTATATTTTAAAAAAATTTAATTACATGCTAAGGATCATGGATGGATAGGAAAATTTCTGGACATGGCAATGAAAAAAAACAAAAGGCTTCAGTAAAAATTACTTTAAATGGTTAGGAATTTCTTTCTGAAATCAATAAAAGCTACATTATGTCCACTTTGGTTTGGGGGTAAGTGTTTGCATGTGTTAGATGTATTATAATTATGTTAAAATCATATTAAGGAAGTAGAATTAGAGAGAAAGAAACTTTAAGAAAGTTTCTTCCACTGCAGGGTTTCCTTTTACTCTAAATATTCTCAGGCTTAATTTGTACCATTAGTCATCTTTATTTCCTTGTGTAGCACTATGACAGATAGGTGTAGGGAGGAGTGAGCTTGTCAAAAAGGAGACCGAGTGTCAGAAAGGCCAATTCTGCAGGGCTTCTTAGAAATGCAGCTATTTAAGAATTTGTTAAAATATCACATACATATTTATATATGTAGGCATATATGCAAAAATGATGTGTTTGTATATATACATATACATATAGGCCTACTATGTATTCACATAGAACACATGCACACACACACACACACACACACACACACACACACACACACACACACATACCTTCTCAGTTTGTATATGGTGTGTGAACTTAGAGATGTCAAACTATTAAGCCTCTCCAAGGTCATCTAGTCTTACCTTCTCATTTTGCAAATGAGGAAACTGAGTCCCAGAGAAATTAAATAACTCTGGCTAAGGTCACACAGGTAGTATTATGAAAGATATTTCTAGGCTGGATCTAATTTTCGACTTCCTTGGTGGAACCATTGGGTTAAAAAATCTGGAGCTAGAAGGAGATTTAGCAATCATGTGGTCGAACCCCTTCATTTTATAAAAGAAGAAAATGTGGCCCAGAGAAAGGGAAGTGATTTACTCAATGTCAAACTGGTGGAAAGCAGCTAAGCCAGGATTCAAACACATTGACTCCAAACCTAGAACTATTTCTTTTGCACCATTCTGGGGAAATGAAGAGAAGGCCCAGATAGACAGACATCTTCATCTGAGACATGGAATTGAAAAAAAGAGAAAGCAAATTGCCAGAGGGGGGAGGGGTAAGTGGATGGAGGAGCCTTCCTGTTGTTTTAGGAAACATCCAGAAAGAAAACAAGGAAGGCCAGTGATGAAGCAAAGGGTGGGGTTGTAAAGGCAATGAAAGCATGGGCTGATGTTCTAATGCCAAGCCACCTTGTGATGGAGAGAACAACGTGAACCCCACAGAAGGATGGGGGGCATTGCTGGCTGCTTGTTTCCTTTCAGAAAGACTGGGTTTGCTGCTTCAGGGAAATTAAAACAGAATAAGGAAAATTAACTTATGAAAAAAGGTCAACCTCAACCTCCAGAGGTTCTTCAGCCTTTACTACTGACAAAGACTGAATAGATTCCAAAAGTTTACCAGGGCAAAATCATGTAGAGTGACATGTCAGCTACATGCCAACCAGCATTTATAAAGCTGTGGGGTGGAGGTAGGCGGAGAGGTGTGGCAAGATTTACTTACACCATGTAAAAATCTCAAAGGGACCTTGAAGGTCCCATTAATTCAGCTTCCTCAACAAGCCCTGAGGTGGCAGAGTAGATAGAATGCCTGACTTAGAGTCAGGAGGATCTGATTTAAATTATACCTCAGATTGGTTATGTGACTATGAGTTATATGACTAAGCCTCTCTCAGCGTCACTTTCCTCGGCTGTGTAACAAGGCCAATAATACCATCTACTTCACAAGAGTTTTCATGAAGATCGAGTACGATAGTATATACAAAGCACTTTGTAAACCTAAAAGAATGACAAAAGTGTTGTTTTATGATGATTATTAGACATGTGGAAACTGGGAGCCAGAGAGGTAAAAATATTTACCAGAGCTAATCAGCAAGTCTTCATTAAATGTTTAGTATGTGCTAGGCGCTGTGCTAGGCAGTTAGGGTCCAAAGTCAAAACTCAACAATCTCTGCCCTTATGGAAATTACAGTGTAGACAGGGTTGGGTCTACATATGCACAGATAGGCATATATGGAATGAAAAGAAAGAATTTTGGGGGCTGTATATGTCTCTTCAATCGGAATTGAGGGAAGGGATTTTTTTTTCCATTTTCTTTGCATCTCTAGAGCCCACTACAGTGCCTAGTGCATATTAACCACAACAAATTCTTGCCGATTGATTAATTTATTGGTTGACTGAAAGCACAGGTGGTTGGGGAGAATCAGAATGACTTCATACGTAAAGTGTTATTACACTGAGCCTTGAAGGAAATTGGTAGATAGCCTGGATTGGACAAGTTGTAAGTGGCATAAGCAGGATTCAAACCCAAGTCTTTTGACTCTAGGTACAGCACTCTGTCTACTGCCCTTTGTCAGCTCCAGGGCATTTTGTTTGCTTCATTTCACTCATTTAACAAATATTTATTAAGGATCTGCTATATGTGTGGTAATATGGTAGATACTAGAGAAAAACAGCATAGAGCTATGGCAGAAAGGCAATTGATGCCTTAGAGTTTTGTCAGCAAGGTAATCAACCCCTTTGATGCAACTAAGTCGAAATCATGGTGGGCCAGGAAAGGGGGGTTTCCAAATAAATTGTTCTGGGAAAACTTGAGAAAAGATAAATCACATTTACATCTGGGAAAAAAAACACAAAAGGCTTCATAGGGTTTGGGTGAGGATGGCACAAGAGTTGGGCCTTGAAGGGAGGAAACAAAACAATTCAAAAGATGGTGGTGATGATGATGAAGAACTGCAGTCCAGAGGTGACAAGCAGCCAGCATGAAAACATGGAAACAGGAAATGTCAGAACAAGGTAAGGTAACCTCACATCATGCAGTTTGGCTAAATCATGAAGTTTATGAAGGGGAGAGGAGGGAATCGCTAACAGTTTTGGAGCAGGGGAGTGACATGGTCATGCCTGTGCCTTAGGGAGATGATTTTGGCAATTGTGTGATGGATGAAATAGAGAGAAGAGGAACTAGAGACATGGAAACCACCTGGAAGGCTGTTTCAGAAAGGGAATGAATCCCTGGAGTATGGTGGTGGCAGTGTGAGCAGATAAGAGATAAATGAAGTTGTAAATTATTGAGATAAAAGAAGCAACTAATTTAATGTGGGAGATGAGGGGAAATGGGAGTCTTAGATCACAAAGTCTTGGAGCTGGACAGAATTGCAGAGACCATGCAGTTGGTTTTCTACTTAAAGAAAAGTTTTCTATACAACATCGCCAACAAATGTTCCCTCAGCCTCTGCTATGAGACTCCTTGGTGAGGAGAGAGTCTGCTACACAATAATGCAACCAATTGCATTTGTAGATAGCTCTAATTGTTAGGATGATTTGTTTTCTTTACATTGAATGACAATCTCTTTGCTATTTCCTGCTACTGTATTATTCCTGTCTGTGCCCTCTAGAGCCAAGACCAAATGTGATCCCTTTTCCACTTAGCAGCCCTGTCAAACACTCAAACAGTTATCATGTCCCTTCTGAGTTTCTTCTTCAGGCTAAACATTCCAAGTTCCTTCAGGGGCTTCTCATGTAATAAAGCCTCAAGGCCCTTCACCGTTCTGATTTTTCCTCAAGTCGATTCTGGCTTAACCATATCTTTTCCAAAATGTGGCTTCTAGACCTCAGTGAACCCACTTCTCCAGAATGTGGTTGATCAGGAGAGACTATAGTGGGAATGTCATTTCTGGGGAGGCAACTAGGTGGCACAGTGGGTAGAGTTGTTGGGCTTAGAGTTTGGAAGATTCGAATTTAAATCTAGTCAAGATGCCAATTCATTGGATGACCCTGGCATGTCACTTAACCACTGTGTCTCTCAAATTCCTCATCTGTGAAAATAATATCACTTACCTCACAAGCTTATTTCGAGGATCAAATAAGGTGATATTTGTAAAATTCTTAGCTAAGTGGCTGGCACAAAGTATGTACTGAATGCATGTTTCTTTCCTTCTTGCTCTTGGACCCTTTGCCTCTCTTGATGCAAACTAAATTTACGTTTGCTTTTGTGGAGGCCACATCACACAGTTTGTTAGATCTTTTTCATAGGTGCTAAGGTTTAATTATAACTGCCCTATTTTATTCTTCTCAAGTTCATTCAACATTCATTTAACAAGGGCTTACTGTGTGCCAGATACTATGGTAGGGACTGTATGTACAAAGACAAGAATGAGATGTTCATGAATCTTAAAGAACTTATATTTTATTAGAGGAAACAATGTATGTACATATAGATACATATAAATTAAATATGGCATTTACACAATCACTGGCACATAGTAGGTACTTAATAAATGGTTATTGACTTGACTTGAAAGTAAGTACAAAGTATTTTGTGGGAGAATTAGCAACTGACTTCAACAAAGGCCTTGTGTAGGAGGAGGCACTTCAGCTGAGCTTTGTAAGATGCTAGTGATTACCAAGTAAGACTATATTTATCCCTCTTATGTTTCCCGTCTCAGAATTTGTATGAACATTAAGACCTGTCCAGATCTTTCTGAATCCTGACTTTGTCACTCAACATTATTAGTGGTTCCTTTTTGCTTTGTGTAATCTATAAATTTAATAAATAAACCAATTAAACCTTTATCCAAAGCATTGATAAAAATGGGAAATAGTAAAAGAAGGAGCTAAAATCTATGAGACATTCCACCGGATACTTCTTTGTATACAGACATCACACCATTTGTGACTACCTCTGGCATCCAACCATGCCATGAGTTTTGGTATCTACCTTACTGTACTGTCTATCATCTTGCTCTCATCTCTCCATCTTGACCACAAGATAGCTAGGACTTATTTTATCAAATACTTCTCTAAAATCTAGGCAAGCTATAACAGCCACATTTCACTCATCTATGAGTTTTATAAGCCTGTCTAGAAGTGGAAAGAGATCAGTCTAGCATGAGCTGTTTTAAATGAAGCCAGATTATCTCTTTGGGATCATCACTTCAGGATGTTTGCTCACCATCTCTTTAATAATAATTAATTATAATATTTTGTAGACTGAAGTCAAATAAATCTGCCTGCGTAGTATGCAGACTCCATTTTTCCCTTTCATGAAAATCAAAATACATGCCTTTCCCTAATCTTATGATTTCTTCTTTTTGATACTCTTTCAGAGATTAATGACAATGGTTCAGCAGTCACAACCCAAGTTCATTTATTATCCAAGGTTATCCTTTGTCTTGAGTGTTGTGACTTCAACTCATCATGGACAGAGGGGTGCTTTTTCATTATCTTCATACAAACATTCCAACTACTCATTTCCCCTGTTCTAGGACAAAAGAGCAGTATCTTGGAGGTTCTGATGAATTTAAAATAGATTCAATTCAAAGCTATTCAACAGACATCAACAAATTTTAATGGGTTTTCACTGTAATTAATAGCACCTGTTTACTAGATAATAGATGAGGATTAGAGGTACATTATATATCTATGAATCAAGCAGAGTTTTCCTCTGTGATGAGTGAAGTGGACCAGGGGCAAAGAGGAATGATGATATGTATGTCATTGATGTCAAATGAGCAAATAAGCCCACTTACCTAGTACCTGAAACTCATGTATTTGATCATGAAAATAACATTCATGGTCTAAGAAAGGCTTGGCTATAAAAATGACATTAGCCCAAGACAAAAATCAGTCTAGTTACCTTAGAGTTACTGTATATATTCATTACATAATACATTATAAACCTTAAGGCACAATATAAATGTAAGTTATACAAATCAAGTCATGACTGAATTCTTCAGTGGTTCAGTCACTTGTGATTGCCTTCATGTATCTTCTCCCAAGTGATGCAGGTCAAAACTCCTCTGTGACTGTGTAGAACATCTTTGAGAGTTACTGTTTACACCATGAGAAAACTCAAGATGGATCTCTGAACTTAGCTAGGCTAGTCACATCCATCAGTTTACAACAAAGAGTCTACCACCTGCAAATACCAACTCTTTTCTTTTTGTTCTTGACTGGAATATCTTTGGAGAGCTCATGGTCACCTTCATGTCTTAATGAATCAGTAGAAGGCGGCTTTAGTGGAAATTAATATGAGATATTATTGGTATTATTATTATGAATAGATGGATGAAAGAACATTTATTAAACCCTTCTATAGGTCAAGCTGTGCTAAGTACTGGGGATAAAGAAATGAAAGGGAAATAGCCTCTTTTCTCAAAGAGCTCACATATTAATGGGGTAGTAGAGGCTACACACACACACACACACACACACACACACACGCACGCACGCACACACACACACACCCAGGAGAACAGAGCTGTAGGGCCAATTTAGTCTCAAATTGTCCTCGTTATAGTGGCAAGGCAAAAAGGAATGAAACTTCTTTAGAGGCATTGTCATTCATAAAACCACCTCCCTTTTTTATACTGAATGACTCAATAATGATACAATGACATGATGATGATGATGATGGTTAGTAATAGTAATCAGAATAAAAAAACATGACAGTGGATAGAGAGACAGCTTTAGGAAGCCAGGAAGCCCTGGGTTAATGCCCTGTCTCTAACACGTATGACTTAAATGATCCAGGGCAAGTCACTTAACCTGTCAGTGATCTAGGCAATTTTCTGCAAGTAAAATGTGCAAATCTGCATTGTGAGAGCCATGAGAGATCAGAATGTAATGGTCCCTTTGAAGTGGTCAATGGACAATTCAGAGGAAAGGGAACCTGGGTTGAGCTCTGTGCCTTTGTTCTTATCTCTAAAAAGGATTATCATGCTTATTAAGAGATTATAAAGTAAACCATGGACCTTCAGCAAGGAAAGCCTGATATGAATATGTCCTTAAGACCTGTACATTGAAGAAAACAATGACTAAATTTATATAATTTCTTATATATCTGGTTCGGAGGTATAATAGTCTGTAGGCCTACTACCTGGTAGGCCTATACCTATGCCTAGTCAAAACTTCCTTCCCCTAATCCTCCACACAGTAATTTAGAGATGGTCCAAACACCTGTGTTGAAGATAATTCCTAGAACTTTTAATGTGGCTTTAGTCAGACTGTTGGGAGCTGTGCCAAATAAATATTTTTTAGAGGTCATCTTCTCTTTCTCCTTAATAGCCACTTTGCCAACATGGATACACGTTATACCTCTTCTCCCAGTTCTGAAACCATGAACCAATATCAAATGCCCTCTACCATTGTTCCTTTGTGGGCTAGATCAGTCTACTTCCCTAAGGCCTAGTCGCCATCATGTGATATTCCCAACCAAAATATCATTCCTTTGCCATCACTTCTTTTTGTGTACTGTCTTCCCCATGAGAATCTAAGTTTCTTGAGGCTTGTGTTTGTCTTTCATTTATTTATTAATTGATCTCTTCAGTTATTTATTTATTTGCAGTTATATCCCTAGTACTTAACAAAAATTATAGTACTCAGTAAGTCTTTACTAATTGCCTTTTGATTCACGTATTCACTGATGGAGGAAGTTACTGAATATTTCTTATATCAATGAAAAATCACGGGTGCCGTTCCCGCTATTATCTCTAGTAGTAACCATAGGTGTTTTGTTCTGGTTTTTTTTTTTGGCAGTACAATGATGAATTTGAGGATCATACTCATATAAGGGTAGGGTGAGTATGGTACAAGTAATGCCACACTATCTTATTTGCTACAGCACACAAGATAAGGAGAATCAGAGACTCAAAGGCACTCCAGGCACAAGTTCCCCAATTGTTGGGAATGACCCAGGAGAACAGGTGGAGAGAAAAGGCTTCTGGATACAATTTTAAGGTTTAGCCTGGGGATAGCTTCAACTCCCTGGGTCCTTATATCCTCTAAAAAGCCGGAATCTTTACAAAAAACATTCAAAACAGTTTGATAAAGGGGGCACGAGGGGGGAAACAACAATTAAGTTAGAAGGGAAGGAGTTGAAACTTGAAAGAAGAGAAGGATATTGAAAAGTACTGAGAAAGAAAAACCATTATAAGCGTGGAGGATAGTAATGAAAAGGCATAGAGGTGACAGATGAGTTGTTAACTTTGGATAATTATTATTTTGTTTTTTAAATACTTAGTTACATGTGTCAAGTTCTCTGCAAAACCATAAACTTCATGAGAGTGGGGATAATATATATTTTTGTATTATCTCTTTTTGTAATAAAGTACTTTTCAAAGGTGATTAAATGAAAGAATACGTGAATGAATGAATTAATGAATACAATGGAAGAGTGTAATGTGAGGCCTGGGATAATGACATTAATTCACCATAAACTTAGGCTGACTGTGTCTAAATCTGGTGCCCTGAAAATAATTGAAAAAATGCAAAGTGCCTCATACATGACTCGGAATTCTCACAGTGCTGGGCATCATTCCCTGGTTGCCTGCCTATAGTTACAAATCCCCTCCTGATGGGAAACATTCATTTTTGCTTGTGCTCTCAGCACCTCCTACCGATTGGCCCCTCCTCATCTCCCTTATCTTCTGTTTGTTGACAACCTCACTTAGGAAATGGGGCTCTCTTTGCAGGCCGAGAGCTCAGAAGCTTGTCAGTCACAGGGAAAATATAAGGCTACAGCCATGATGATGTGAAGGCTCCTTTCTTCCTAAAATGATTCACAGGTTGATGCTTCTTTCCTGGCTTCTTTCTCTATCACCTGCTAGTCCAGGGGTCCTTAACCTGTTTCGTGCTACGGACCCCTTTGGTAGTCTGGTGAAATCTATGGAAACCTTTGCAGAATCATGTTTTTAAATCTGTAAATTAAAATATGAAGCAATTATAATGGTAACTGATTACATTGAAACAGTTTTCTAAATATATTAAAAATATGAAAACTATATTAACATATATTATATTATTATAGTAAACATAAAATTATATATAAATTAAATATATTTAAACTAAATATATTTAAAACCCACACACAAGTTCACATATTAAGAATCCCTGTGTTAGAAGCCCCCACAAGGCCTTCACATTGGTCTCATGTTCACCATCCTCTCCTCCACTTTTCCTTCAAAGTGGTAACTGCAGGGCCTTTTCAAATGGAGCAAATTACCTCTGATTTAACATAATGATTTTAAAGCTCCCATTTGATCCCAAAGAGGTCAAAGTTAGAAAGAAGGATCCCATATAAAACAGAATATTCCTAGCAACACATTTTTGGTAAAGCAAAGCTCTGGGAACAAAGTAGGTGACCACTGATTGAATACTATTTGGGCAAGTTGTGGTATGTGAATGTAATGAGATTGTGCTATAAAAAATGACCTGAAGAATTCAGAGAAACATGGGAAGACTTATATGAACCGATACAAAATAAAGTTAGCAGAGGCAGGAAAAGAATCTAAATATTGTAAAACTCACCAAAATATTTTGTTATTTGGTTTTACTAAACTGACTTTCAGGGAATTTTTTATTGTCTCTCTCTTACATAGCATGGCTCATCAAAAAAGACAAAGCGAAGGGATGTATTAAAAAATGAATGCAAAGTAAAAATTAAAGACCACAGTAGAAATAAGAAAATTTTTAAAGTAGAATATAATTTTAAAATAATTTTACCTGGATTATTCTGCTGGTCTTCAGCATATATGCTTATGTTACATGTCTATTAGTCATGTATTTCCCACTTCAAAAGCTTGTATAATAATCATAGGACATAGTAAGCAAGATCTGAACCCTTTCCCTGTGTCCATTGAAGCAATACATCTAAGTCTTCAATTACAGAGAAAAGTATCCATAGGGTCATTGATTTAGACTTGTTAAGGACCTTAGAGCCCATCTCATCCAATCACCTTATTTTATATTTGAAGACAGATTAAGTGCTTACTTAGGACTTTAAGACAGACAGATTAAGTGCTTACTTAGGATCATATAGTTAGGAAATATTTGAAGCAGGATTTGAGCCCATATCTTCCTGACTCTAATGTCAGTTCTCTATTCATTGCACAACACCCTTCTCCTCAAATATATCTTCACCATCGTTGTTGCTATATATGATAATTTTCTGCTCAAGCCGGTTATATGCATATAATCTCTTTCTTTGGTTTTATGCCAACACAGATGAAATCTATCACAAGGAGTGCTTTTTGATATTGAAGACAGGTACCACCTCTAGGGTGTAATTGGTTATGCGTTGACAGTAACTGCATAGAAATCCCTGTAATTTCCATGTGTTGCCTGCACTTCATTTGGGAATTTTCATTGCTACCTCTCTCTCTCCCTATTTTTTTCCCTGGTTACAACCAGACTTGAATTCCACTTCTTGGTTTTTTATTGATCCCTAGTGTCCAAATGCTTGGTTTTACCCTGATATTTATTTTCGCAATATTCCAATAAAGACACAGCAACTGATGACCAGGTATTATAAATTTGGATACAAATACAAATTTGGTAATTTGTACATGTTGTTTGAGTCTCAGCTCCGTTAATCTGCCATGCGCATTTTTTTTTTGCAATGTGTTAAAATCCCCAGAATATCTGACGGAAGTTTTATTGAATATGTGGCCACAATAAAAACCTAAAGATTTCCTGCTTCTATGTCTAGGTGCCTATGTGTATAAACAGATAGAGCTGGTTCTGTGTGCATGGTAGGAATTTGCAGGGATATATGAAATCCATAGATAGATTTAGTCAGCTCAAGACGTGTCTGGAAATATGCGATTAGCTACACACACATATACACAAACACACAGTGTGCTATCTACACATTTAAAATCAATGTGGAAATGCTTAGATGGTGAATAACAATTTTAAAATCATGGTCATCTCTGCCAGTAGGAATTCAATGTCTCCTTGGAAAGAAAAGTAAATTAATGGATGTTGGATGCAGCTAAATTAGAGAATCACAGATTGGTTAGTGTTGGAGCACATATAAGCAGACATCTAATCCAACTCATCTCCCAAATTGAATGGCTTCTCCAAGATGCCCAACAAATATTCAGCCTGTGCTTGAAGATTTTCCATGATAAAGAGCCTACCCATTCCCATTCCATTTTAGGATGCTCTAATTGTTAGGAAGTTTCTCCCTACTTCCCTTCCCCCTATCCATGGATATGTTGGAGCCACTTCAAAATTGCTCAGGAGAGCTGGTTGTTAAATTTTCAGTGTAAATATTTATATCTTGGAAATTGGCAAAAACTATATATCAAAGATTGACTTACTGGTTTGTCAATTGTCTAGGCTTAAGAAAGTTATAGAAAAAAACACTAATATTCAATTTAAACTTAAAAGCGTTCTGTGTGTAAATCCCCTCTCCCACTCTAGAGAGCATATTTTTGAATATTTGCCAGCATACCCTTCGTATAACAATATCCCAACTTTGCCTTTTCACGACATCTGCCCTCTGCTCCTAACTTTGCCCTGTGGCACCAAATGAAATCAGTCTAATCACTCTTATACAGTACCAAAAGACGGTTACCGTATTTCCCCATGTACAAGACACACCTTAATTTTGGGGCCCGAAATTTGAAAATAAAAATGTATTACATAAAGCTTTTGAACTCAGGTTTTATTCATCTGCTCATAGGTTTCAGGCATCTTTTGGGCAAGTCTGGTACGTGTATGCATGCTTAGTCCATTCCGTTTCATGAACCTGAAGCACCAATTGTGTCCTCCTTTAAAATCAGTAAACTTCTTTTTCATCAGCAATTCTTCTTGCCTCATGCTGAACCATCTTTGTGGACACAGGAATTCCAAACACCCTTTGCTCTTCAATCCATATCTTCAATTCCCTCTCTTACTCAGGCCATTTTGCTGACTTGCCTCTCATGGCTGCCTTCTGCCCTGGCGTTTTCAGTAGGGTTTCTTCTTCCCGTAGCCAGTCTTGGATTGTTTTCTCAGTTGGAGGAGGACCAAACTTATGTTCAGCAGCACGATTTCCATTCACTTTTCCAAACTGGATCATTTTTAACTTGAATTCAGCACTGTACAAAAATCTTTCCTGAGCCATGTCTGGGCAGAATGTGGCAAAATGTAACCTAATATACCGTTAACAAATGAGAAAGAATGAGCGCAAAGACAACAAGCGCAAAAAAGCGGGAAATGCAAGTAAAAAAAATCTACAACCACTGCATAAGACGCACCCAGTTTTTGGATCCCAAATTTTTTGGAAAAGGGTGCTTCTTATACATGGGGAAATATGGTGTCTTCACCTTGCCCAGAAATAAACATTCCCAGTTCCTTCAATTGATGCTCAAAGAGCCTACAACTGAGGTCCTTCACCATCCTGTTTGTTTTTGAATTAAGTTCTACCCATCCTTATTACAAAGAGGTGCATCTCTACCTCTTCACAAAGAAGGTATGACCAATTAGGTATATTCGGAAATGTAGAAATAAAAGATTTTCCATTTGCAAATATTGATTGAGACAGATAATGTTCACAGATCGAGTGATATCCATAACTGATCATGGAATTAAGATGCTTTGCTTCTGATTATATTTACATTCTCAGCCTAATTTTATGTTTTTTCAATAATCCTCTTTAGCCTTTGGGGGACAATAGTAAATTGCCTTTGGATCACAAGAGTACACATAAAGTCAATTTATCATCTTGTACCAGTTGAAGAAAAATTGTGTTTATGTAAGAGGCCTCAGAGAAAAATAGCAACTCTTAGTTCAAGAATTTTTAGGTATAATTGAGCAGATATTTAATTGGATATATTACTAAAAATGTTGGCTGCATGCAGAGCAATGCATGAGGAGATGAAGGACAAACATTGTCTTCCTCTGAGATGCAAATAGCCAATCACACTACAGATTATTCAATAAAATATAAACAAATAAATTTTATCTGATGTTATTGGGGAGAGTGGTCATTTGACAACTGGAAAAGGGAGAATTTGTAAAAGGCTTTATGGAGGTGACATTTGAATTTGACTTTAAAGGTAAGTAAGATCCCAAGAGAAGAGAGCAAAGAGGGGTATTCTAGGTATAGGGATCAGCTGGAACAAAGACACAGACAGGAAAATACAGGGCACTTCTGGAGGACATGGAATACTCCCAAATTGTGAGCCCATAGGAGGGGGAGGTGCTGCTGTCTAAGATTCATCAGGGATTGAACATCAATCTAAGATGATTAAACACTGCCCTGTAGCAAATAGGAAGCAACTTATTTTCATTTTAATTTTTAAAAGCAGTATTGTATCACAATTGTGATACCCCCCCCCAATTAGACAGTAAAAGAAATACATTTGCCTGTAAATATAACTACCATAATAATAGACCGTTAACTTCCCAAGCTTTTAAGTTTTCTAACTTCTAGGATATCCATCTTAGAATCATAGACTTTGAATGAGACAATGATGGCCTGTCCTGGAGTGGTGGAAGGGCAGAGAAGAGAAGGAGACATATTTGAGAGATGTTGCAAAGGCAAAATTGAGAGGTATTGACAACAGCTTGAGGGGAGAGGGGAAGACAGAGTGAGGAATCCAGGATGATTCTTAGATTGTGAACCCAAGAGATTGAGAGGATGATGTTTTCTTTTCCGGTAATAGGAAAGACAGGATATAGAAGGAAGCTTTAGGGGGAAAGATAATAGGTTTTATTTTAGCCATATTGAATTTAAGATGTCTACTGGATACCGAGTTCAATATGTCTGAAAGATATTTAGAGATACAAGATCGAAGGTCAACAGAGAGTTTGGAGCAGGATAGGTAGATTTAAGAAGCATCAGCATAGAGGTGGTAATTAAATCAATGACAGCTGATGAAATAACCAAGTGAATTAGTAGGGAAGGAGAAGAGATGAAGGTATAGTACAGAAATCTAAAGGACAACTACAGTTTATTATTATCATTATTATTATCATCATGATTATTGCTGCTGCTGTTATATTGTCAGACCTTTTCCAAAGCAATGATAACATTAATTGGATTGCTTTTTCCAAAGGCAAGAGGTAACGATAGGAGAGGCAGGGCCAGGGTGTATAAGTGCAAAAGGCCGTGGTCCAGACTGGCCCCTATTTGCTGGTGGCTTGCCGGTTGGGATGTGGAACTTGGTCTAGGGCAGCCTGGATGCTGAGAGTCAGGTGACTTTGCATTTACTCATTAGTTAGGACAGATCAGTTTTAGGGGAGTGCTCTAAAGATAACTGGGGGATGGAGGTGGAGGGCTAACAGGGAGGGGGAGAGAAGGTTAAGGGAAAATCTTGCTTGTTGTATATGTGTTTAAGAAAGATGTGTTGAGGTCATTTGATGACCCTCCTATGAAACTTCATAGAACCACGTTGTTGAAAGGAACATCAGAGGTCATTGATTCTGACCATTCATAGTATTATAACTATTGCCACTGTATCTAGACAAATAGGCTTCCAACCTTCATTTGAAGACATTTATAACAAAGAGGAACTCACTTCCACCCAATACATCTCATTAAACATTTTGATCATTTTAAATCAAGGGTTCTTAGCTTCAGATCTACTGACAAGCAGTTTTTAACAGGTCCACAAATGTAAATTGGAAAAAATATGAATGTTGATTTTCACTAGCCTCTTAATAGAAATTTAGCATTTCCTCCAATTATTTCTTGTTCTGAGAAGGGATACATTGGCTTCATCAGGTTGCCAAAGGCCTGTGACACAGAAAGATTAAAAGATCCTTTTCCAAATACTGATATAAGGTTTTAAAATGTCTTTACAAGAAACCTAATGCTCAATGATATCTGGTCAGGAACTAGGGCTATAAACCATCTCCTTAATTTTCTGACCAACACAGATCCTCTGTTTTGTTTGGCTGGCCATTGAATAAATGAAAGCTAAAATAGTTATCAGGGAATTCATGAATGATAGCCACTAATTGTTAATCATCTGCTACAGGGTTTGTCAGTTGTATCAACTAAGGTCAGAAACAAATCACTCCCTGATCCCTATTGAATGAGATAATCCATAGGATCATAGATTCAAAGCTTGAAAGGACCTTTGGAACCATACAGTCCCACCCCCTCCTTTTACAGAGAAGGAAACTGAGGCAGTTAAGTGATTTGTTCAGAGCCGCACAGTGTCAGAGGTGGACTTGAACCCAGCTTTTTCTGTCTCTAAATCTAGCTCTTTCTCCCTTTTCCATACTGGAGATATATTTGGGCAATACTGGCACGTTAAGCTTCTTGTGCAGTTGGGAAAGTTTAGCCATGAGACGAAAAATGACTTAAAAGAACAGTTTTCCGATCGTTTTGTAAATTGAGTGAGAACACATGTTATCACCAAATAAGATAGTGAAATACTTTTAGCGAGTGAAAAATAGGAGGAGGAGAAGCACCTCCCCCCACCACTTCAATCCATCCCCAGACAAGAAGATTCCGAAGAGGCAATCGGACACAGAGGAGAGTGGCAGCAATTTCAGCCTGCCTTTCAGTGAGAAAACTATTTTAGATTAAGTCATAAAAAATGGGCATTATGTGGCTGCTATTGGAACATTGGACAAACCGAATAGGCCAAGGCTCAGAGCTCTCTGTGTTGGCAAACATCGTATCATTTCACGTTCTTTGTCGGGGGCCTCATTAAACAAATAGGGGTTATGAAAGCCGGCCTCCATTTGATGTGTTTGGGGTGGGCAGCTGCAAAGACTAAGCCACGGACAATTTTCGGACGATGCTGAATGAGTCCATTACCTCTGGGAGCAGCTCAGACATAGCTGGCTTAGTTTCAGAGGAACAGCCTAATGAGCGATGAAGGATACACATTTGTTCCAAATCCAAATGGAGGCCCAATTATACTGTGCTTCTTTTGGATGCCTAAGTGAGAGGTGCCCTGTGTAAGGTTTTTTAGGCCCCCTCCCCACTCCGCCCAGGAGATTTACACTTAAAATCATCGCATCAGAGAAGCTGGAAGAGCTGGAAGCATTTGAGACCACAGTTCCAGCACCCTCATTTGCTTTTTCCACAAACTAAAATTTGCCCCAGGCCACAAAGCTAATTAGTAACCAAACCAAAACAAATATCTGGGGCTGTTGTGTCATTATTTTAGCATAAACACTTGAATAATTGTGACAACATTCCCTTACATAACATCTAAGATTTGCAGGGGTTGGTATTTAATTTTGTGTTTTTGTGCCTACCTCTCTTTTCCATTGCAAGTAGTCGACTCTTTCTTTGACACAATGGCAGAATTGCCCAGGATACTGGAGAGTGAGGAGGCTTACCTTTGGCCAAACAGTCTGTGTTAGAGGCAGGGCTTGAAATAAGATCTTCTGGACTTGAAACTGGTGCTCTAGTCACTAGATTGTGATGCTTCTCGTCAAATCCAGTATTCGCCTGTATAAACAAAGGGCACCAGGTTTTCAGTGATACCAGCTTGCCTAACATCACAAAAACCTATCTTCTGAAGACCAACATTCTCCCAGTAATACTATGTGATTGTAAATCTCATAAACCATGATCTCTAAAGAACTCAGAACATATGTCAACTGAAACAGTAACTGGAAAGCCTTATGGTAGGAGTATGCAGTCTGTAAAACAATTGCCAACAATGGAATGTGTGTATGAAATCACATTAGAGGCTTTAGTAAGGGAATGTATAGCTTTTTAAAGAAAATAGTGGGAGTGTTAGACTTAGGACTGGCAAACTGACAGTCTATGTGTGGAACCCACACTGGAACCCATAAAGCATTATAAGAAGCAGAGAAAGAGCCAATATCTTGGCGGAATGAGCGATAATCAAGAACAGGAGTCAGATAGGATGAGAAGTCACAGATGAGAGGCAAGTTATATTGCTTCACATATTACCACACTAAGAGAGAGCAAAGGGCAATCAGTTGGTGCAGTAGATAAAGCACTTGTCTTCATCAGTTCAAATCCAGCCTCAGATACTTACTAGCTGTGTGACCCTGGGCAAATCACTTAAGCCTATTTGCCTCAGTTCCTCATCTATAAAATGAGCTGGAGAAGGAAATGGCAAAACACTCCAATATTTGTGCCAAGAAAACCCCAAGTAGGGTGTCCAATGAGGAGTTGGACATGTTTGAAAAATGATTCAGCAAAAATAGAGAGCAAGGATCCTTTTAAATATTGAATCTTATGAACCCTAAATGGTAGTTTTATTCCTATAAAAGAAAGAATGAAAAGAATTCCTATGGAAAGAAGTAAACAGACTTTTATTTGATGACTACTATATACCAGGCAGTATGCTAAGTACTTTACAAATATTGTCTCATTTGAGCCACGTAACAACAAAATCAATAACAAAGTAGAAGATGGAATAAAAATAAGAATACACATTTTTGTCCACATCCACCCACATATATGTAATTTACAACTGAGGCAACTTCAGCCCAACTTACTAAAACAAGCTATTTGTAGAAACAAATGAGAGATGAACAGATATTAACACAGTAATTCTTAGCTAAGGGAAAATTTAAGCAAACCCATCTCAACAATAAGGAGAAGAAAAGAACTCAAGAACTACCTCAGTCAGCAAATAATTGATTTCTTTGGCAAATGAACAGATACAGAAATTAAGAATAACTGTGTTTTTGAATATCAAGCGGTATGTATAATCTTATGGAGGAGACTATTAGATTATAAGTAAAATCAAATAAAAGCAGGAAATAGAGCAGAGAAAAAAGGAAACCCAGTAATTTAACAGAAAGCTTGGAAAGAGACCATCAGAGGAAAATCATCCTGAGAACATTTGGCGGTAAAATTAGAAAGAGTCCAACAAATAGACAAATCTGAGAAAGATCTGCAGAGATTTGTCTCATTAGCTCTTCGCTTCTTCATGAACAGAGGGTCATCACAAGTAAACTCTAAAATCACAGTTCTCAACATATTTTATAAGGAAGTACTGTAAGAATGACATTAAAAAAAAAGAAGGAAAACAAATCAATTAGATTGATTAGATTAAGTATAGAGAGAGGAACTTTGCGTTGAAAGTGACACAATTGGGGCAGCTCCGGCCCTGGAGTCAGGAGGACCTGAGTTCTATTTCGGCTTCACACTTGACACATGTGCTAGCTCTGGGGTCTTAGGCAAGTCATTTAACCCCAATTGCCCAGCCAAAAAAAGTGACACAATTTTGAGATTTTTAAGAAATTTTTTTCTCAAGGAGTTTGAAAGGGTTAGTATCATACGCTTAAGGAAAACTTTCAGTTTTTATTGTAATTAAAAAATAGTGACTAAAACAGGATTTAAAAAAGAAAAAGTATTGACCAATATAATGACTTCTTTATCACCACAACATTTTTCTAAGAGTATTCTACACATGGGGAAATAGTACCTTTAATGAATAATGAGAGTTTACATAGTGATTTAAAGTTTGCAAAGTGCTTTACAAATATTTTGTTTTTATGCTTACAATAACCTTGGGAGGTAAGCACAGTTATTATCCTCATTTCACACATGAGGAAACTGAGGCAGACAGGTTAATTGACTTGCTCAAGAGCACAAAGGATTACTTTTGTGAAGCTGGAGTTGGAATCAGATGTTCTTGACTCAAGGTCCAGCTCTCTAACCACCTAGTTAGGCCACCTAGTGGCCCAGCTATGGAAGGTATGAGAAAAGACAGACTTTCACAGGTTATATTCCACTGCTGATTCATTACAATCTACAAATTTACTGAAAGTTGTGGATAGAATATAGGTCACCACCATGTTTATTGCTTTTACCTATTAAAAAATACCCAGAACCTTCAGGTCTCTCTTCTAATAGTCTGTCATGCCTGAATATGTCCCAGGTTTAAAAGATTCTTTGAAATATATAATAAGAGAAATAACTTTGTTTAAGAACCCTCATATTATTGTCAAATGAGGCACAATACAGGAATGGGGGTACTGATGAAACTGCCTTCTATCAGTATTTATAGTGTCCAGGGCAGAATCCAAATGGAAAAGAGATTCTAAAAAATGGTAAGACCATCATCCAGATGGTACCATCCCAGACACTTGAAGAGTCTTGCATAATTGACCAATTGAATTTGGTACAATTGCTGCCAGATATTTTTAAAGTGAATTAAGAATTCCAGGTTATGATATTAAGTTAGACAACCCATAGGTTGGTTCTATCTGTAACTAACATCTCAAATTGAGAATAAAGATGGGCAATGAACTCCTCTAAGAATTTCATTGGAGAGTGGTATGGATTATCTTTTGGAAATAATGAACCCTGAAGTTCCATGACAGCGAACAGTAGAGTTGGTCTTGGAACTACGAAGACCTGCCTTCAGGTTCTATATCTAATATTTTGTTTCTGTGAAATTGGCCAAGTTACCTAACTTCTTAATGCCCCCTGGCAAACATCTAAGAGGAAGAATTACAGAGGATGTAAATCTGTAATAGTATAGGCTGCAGATAAGGTGACAGCTTGCATTGGTGAAGGGGATATCCTTGTCTGGAAGTGGTCTATCTATAGCAAGGAAATGACAGCTGCACACCTTATCCCCATCACTTTAAAGGTACCAAGCTTCTCCCTGATACAAAGGCCCATCTTAAAATCAGTATTCTACCTAGGATCATGCTAGGTTTCATGTCATGAAAGACAACAGCATCCAAAGAATATACATGGTAAGCTTAGGTGGGCTTTAAATAATAGCAGTGAAAACTCTTGTGGGATGAATTGGATGCCATTGGAAAAGCTGTGACTGGTAAAGAAGATGAACTGGGTGTGTAAGCAGAGGGAGAGATACAGGTTTTGTGTTTCTTTGTACCCTACAGCTTTCAGCCAGGCACGATGAAAGCATTTCATAAATGTATGTTGACTAGCTGGCTGACTGGTAAATGGCATCCTTCTCTGCTGGTAATCATGGAATTTCACAAGACCTAAAAGATGGTCCCCAAGATGGTTTTGAGGATTTAGAGGATGAGGACAAGAGTTATATAACAGGAGAAGTCATAGAAAAGTTGAATTCTGCCCCACTGAAAAGTGGGTTGTTTTTGTTTTTGTTTTTTTTCCATCAACACCTCTCATTTCATCTTTGATGGGAAATCTCAGTGAGGGAACTCCACCTACCAAAAGCCTGCAACTCATAATCATACAGAGTTTCAAGATGTTGGTGGGAGGAAGGAGGTACACATTTAGAGATTAAGTGACTTGCCCACACAGGATCACAGATATATTAGGTGCCAGCAGAAGGAATTCACTTCAGAGTTTCTTCCTGAATCTAAGATCCCTTAACCCCAATACTGGGCTGCCTCTTACTTCGAATTATTATATATCCCTAATATTGAACACCAATAAAATAAATTTAATTTGCTTTGAAATTATATAGTTCCATAAAATCAGACTCTCATCTCCATATACAGTATTATCCTAGATTAATCTGATTTAATTGGGAGGGGGGTAATCATTCTTAAAAAAAGAACCTTCACCCTCCTCACAAAGCACAAAGGTTAACAAGAGAGTGGGGCAACAGGGAGATTTACTAAATTAAGCAAAATACCTGAGTTCAGATTTGGTCTCAGGCCCTTCAGTAACTGTATGAACCTGGGAAAGTCACAACCTCTGCCTGCCTCAGTTTTCCCATTGGTAAAATGGGGATAATAATAGCACCTATTTCCTAGGGTTGTTGTGAGGATCAAATGAGATAATTTTAAAGCACTTAGCACACTATTGGCACATAGTAAGCTTTATATAAAATTAGTTATCTGTATATTAATTAGGAACAAGGGGTAGAGGTTGTAAAGATTTCAATTTGGGCTGGGTGTAAAGAATATTTTCCTAACAATGCAAGGTGTCCTCAAGTGGAAGGGGCTGCTTCAGGGGGACAGTGAGTTCCTCCTCATTGGATGACCTCTCACTGGAGTCATGAATTAGGTAGTCTTTGAAGTGTGGTAAAACTCTGAGATTATGCATGCCAAAAAGAAAAACAATTTCAATAAATGTAGGATCATAACTGCTCAGTCTCTCCTTCTTAGTCTCCATCCAGATTCTTTATTTATATCCATTCATTTTTCCTTTCACATGATCCTTGCCAGTATGGATTCTCTTATTTTGATTCTGCTTTTGCTTCATCCCTCTCTCTCCCTCCCTCCTCCCTCCTTCCCTCCTGCCTTCCCTCCCTCTCTCCTTTCCCTCCCTCTTTCCTTGCTTCCCTCCTCCCATCCTTCCTTCCCTTTTTTTCTTAGGCTGGGTGATCCTATCTCACTCAGAAAGAAAGTGCTCTAGTCACTTACAAACTGTGTCTCTCTGCTGATCAACATCAGATATTCAACTTGCTCTATCTCCCTCACTCATAGTTGTGTAGTATTCATCAGAGTTAATGGAACCAGCCCACAGACATGATTCCCAGAGAATCTGGCCTGGGGATATCTTTAGCCTTTCTTTCAAAATGACATATGGAGTAGCATTGGATGAAAGAGACTCAGAGTAGTTTAGTTCTGGTTACTCAGGCCTATCCACAATTCCATATTAAAACAGCAATTTTGATTTACTTTGGTGATGAAAAACAAAAAAAGAAAAATAAAATAGACCTTCAGCCAGTTTACATGAGAGATGGCACTCCTATATCAGATTCTAAGCTAAAACATCTTAATGTTTTTAATTTCACATTCCTCTGTCTTTCCCAATACCCCTTCCCCAGCCTCAATCATATAATCTTATGGCCATTTATATGCTAGTTCATCATTGGAAAAAATCTCATGCTGCTATTTCAGAGTGACCTTTTTTCCCAACTAATTTTCCATTTTATTGCTATAAAACTACTGAAATCATCCCAGTGAATGGTAAAAAGAAGGGACTGCACTTAGGCCATCCAAATTAGGAAACTGAACATATAAGTGAAAGGCAATAAATGTCCCCAGGCAGTCTTAATATCCAGGAATTTGAAGTTCATTCATTTCTACTTGATTCTCTTCTTTCCTCTCTATAAACAAAGATATTACCTTTCTGTAGTCTTAGGACCATAGAATTTAGAGGTCATCAGGTCTAAGAATTCCATTTTACAGATTCAGAAACTGAGTCACTGAGTCTCAGAGGGCTTAAGTGACTTGTGTAGGACACATAGCTACCAAATATTTGATATGAGAATTGAACCCACATATTGTTCTCCAAGTCCTAAGCTCCATCCACTACTCCATCCTGCCTCGAGTACAAACTATATTCTCTATCCTCTTTATTTTATATTTTATATTTAAGGAAAGTGAATCCCAGAAACAGGAAGCTATTTGTCTAGGGTCATCAAATTTATAAGTAGCATAGTTGGGTTTGAACTGAGATAATCCAATTCCACAATCGCCATGATACATATAGCACTATTTAGATAAATTCAACACAAAACATTGTCTCCTAGGGAAGGTCACCATCATATTCATTAAACCAATTCCACAACTATTGCATGACTCCCCTTGGCACGTATTCTCCTTGTTATTGGGGCCCATCGATATTAATTACAAAGGAGCCAGATAAACTAAAAAGAAAAAAAAGGTTTGGGATTCTTTTTTAATGGAGTTCTTAGGAATTGTTTTAAGTATTATAGAATCATAGATCAGGAGCTAGAAGAGACTGAAGATGGCATTTGGTCCAGTACCTTCATTCTTACCAATGAAAAAACAGACTCAGAGAGAGGAGGGGGCTTGATCAAGGATATATAGGTAGTAACCAAGTTAGAATTTGAACTCAGGCCCCTGACTCCAATTTAGCTATTCTTTTCAACGCACCATTTTGCCTTGTGAAATACTAACATATTTTTTTCTTCTTGAATGACTGCTTCTAATATAGTTTGTATTGTTAAGAGTATAATTAGTTACAATTCAAGATGTCTTTTAAGGACTTTGAATTCTCCTTCTTCTCCTTACTGCTTGTATGACTTTGGGTGAGTTACTTCCCCTTTACTAGCTTTTATTATTTCCTCTCTTAAAGGAAAGGATTGAGCAGATGCTAACTAGATCATCATTCCATGCCAGTGTTGATTCAACAAGTATTTTTAAAAACCTACTCTGTCTAAGATGATATGCTTGCCATTGGGGATTAAAAAAAATGAAACATCAAGAGATAATCCTTGACCTCAAAGAGATTTCAGTTGATTGGAGGAAAAAGAACATGTACTCAGACTGATAAATAATTAATAATTAAAATCCCAAATAATTAAAAAAGTAACATGAGGGGATAGACTGAGGGAGTCACAAAGTTCACAGAAGATGCTATCGATGGCCTCATATAACATGCTGTCTTGTAGATTACAGACTGTATCAGTCAATCAGATAGATTTATAAAATTCCTACTGTGTGCCAAGCACGGGACTAAGTGCGGGGATACAAAGTAAGGCAAACAAAACCACAAACAAAGCAAAACAAACAAGAATCAGTCCCTCCTCTCGGAAGCTCACAGTCTAATGGTTAAAAAGGAGCATAAAATCCAAAAGACAAAACCATTTGCTGTGGAATTCCTGTTAGTCCTCACAAAGGGTATTTTAAACTTAATTTTCTTTTCTTTTTTCCCTGAAGTGTTCAACATAAAAGCCAAACTTTCCCCAAGTTTTCATGTTATTGTTTTTATAGTTTTAAACTATTTTACCTCATTTGACTAGAGAATCTGTCCAGTGCCCCTGTGCAAATCCCATTACAATTTTCTGGACTTACATCCCCAGTCTGTGTAACAGGAAACTTTCTTCCCAGATGCCCTCAGAGAGGCTGGGAGAAGCAGAAGAGAGAGTTACTGACATGAAAGGCAGAGAAGGGACAGATGGGTTGTAGGGCCGGTGTTTTGATGTTTTAGCCAGGCTCATTACTGGGAAAGGGAGGCAGACAGCTGTGACAGGAACGGCAGGCAAGGGAGGCGCAGGATGATGGGGAGAGGTCGCCGGAGTGTGAGAGAGGTTTGTTAATGAGGGCCCCAGACACCAGCTCCCAGGTTGGCAAGTGCAAAGACTGCCCTGGGAAAAATTGGGCTACCCCAGAGCAGCTAAGGTGGAATGTCTTGGGTGCCACTCTTGAGTAGGTGTCAATATACTTTTTAATTTATATGGACACTTGACCAAAATATAATTAACAAGAAAGGCCTTCATTTTTCAAGAAGCCAGATTGAAAAAAATAGTTCTTTAAAAAAAATGCACACACAGATATATATGATATACATACATATACCATATACATATATACAAATATCAATACTCTATATATGTGTATATACATATGTATTTGTATATATATGTATACACACAGACATATGTATATTTATATATATTATATGTGGAGAGAGAGAGAGAGAGAGAGAGAGAGAGAGAGAAAGAGAGAATGAATATCACCAAGTGTGATGTCCTTGTATGGAGGTCCTGAATAGCCTGTGAATTTCCAAAACCCTTCATATATGTCAGTGGCAACTGATAAGAGACAGGTACAATAAACAACATTTCACTGCTAGGAGTCTCTTTTAAAATAATCCACTTTGGTGCAACTCAGGAATCTTTAATCTAGATATGTGTAACAGTGACAGTAAGGTCTCCAGGAATGGGTTTAAGGCCTCTGAGGATTAGAGATTAGAGATCATTAGACATCATATTTGTCCAAATATCTCATTTTAGGAAAGAGGTTCAGAGAAGGGAAATGAGTCTGCCCATGGTCATGCAGCTCCTAAGTAGCAGTGGAGACATTAAAATCCACATCCTCTGATTCCAAATCCAGGCAAGAATTGTAGACAATACTATGAGCCAAAGATAGCCAAGCTGATCTAGGGTATCATATTCTTAAGGGTGGGATCAGGTAGGTAGTCTTTGGGAGGGGGCCGTAGCTTTATGATAACATCAAACTCCAAGGTGTTTTTTTTTTTCCAGTTTTCCAGGGTCAGAAATTGGAATTGGTTGTGAGTGATGTGACCCAACCCGGGTCATCTCTGCCTTCTGAATCCTAGGAATAAGAATTGTCTTTCCATACATTTGAATACTGAAGGAAACTCTTTTATATGTTCAAGCCAGCCTTTAGGGTGGATGCTAACTTGCTCAAACCAATGATGTTCCCAGCCTCCACAGACAAACCGCTAGAGGGGTTTCCAGATCTCATCTGATATCTCTGAATTGTTCAGGACCAGTCACAATCTCAGTGCATTAAAAAGGCCAAGACCTACTAGAATCAACTGAGTTGAGATCAATACGTTTTAATACAAAAAGCATTCTTTACCACATGAGGTAAACATGGTGCCACATTCATCAATGTGGGCATTCCTTTCAGTGATACAGATCACAACCCATCCATGCTTGTCCATCCCCTATGGATATCACATACTCTCCTTCCCATATGTTGGCAGTAACAGGATCTCCCAATGTTTGAGGAAAGCCCCATGATTTATTTTGACATCTCGAGGTTATTAGTAAGCAGCAAGGTTTTCCCTTGCCATCACCACATGACTTAAACATCTTTTTTTCACTCATCAATTTCTTTGATGTCTTTTACTTCTATTTTCTTCTTATGATCCCTTGTATGTAGCATGTTCTATCCTGTTCACACTCCCCATAAGTGTCCAACATACAGCAACCTTGGCTCCTTGCTGTCCTTCCAGACATTAGTTCTTTCCCCTGAGGTAGCCTACCAAATTGAGCTACTTTCTATTAATGTCCTTGACAATTCATTTCCCATCTCTGTCCCTTTCCACTGATCCTCTCCCTGGAATTCTCTCCCTCATCACCTTTATCTCTTGGAACCCATTTTTTCCCTTAGTCATCAGCTCATGACTCAGTTTCTTCAAGATATGTTTCTGACTCCCCAACATGTTAGTTCCCCCCTCAACTTACTTTGTATTTATCTTCATTTTCTTAGAAGGAAGACATTGTGTATCCTCCTATAGTATGTCAGATATCTGAGATCAAGGAATTGTCTCACTTGCATATTTATCTGTCTCTCACCTGGCACACTGGCACATCATAGGTGCTTAATAAATGCAGCTTGATTTAGAGGCAGTATATCATAGTGGAAAGAACACTAACTCTACAGTTGAAAGATGAATGCTCAAATCTTACCCTTGATACACCTTCAAGTTATCTCTCCTCCAGGTTATATTCAGTCAGGCTTCATATGTTTTGGCTTCCACTTTTGTAATCAACCTAGTTGCTCACCTCTGTCAATTTCTGTTTGTTAATATCCATTTTAAAATGTGTGACCATGGATAAATCATTTAAAATCCTTGGTCCTCATCTAGAAAATGAGTGGACTGGACTAGACAGCCTCTGAGGTCCCTTTTAGCTACAGATATATTATCAAGCAATTAATAAAATAGTGATATGAAACATGGAACTTTGGTTGGGGGAGAAGTTTGGATACAAAGTTATTTTTTTTATGAGTCGGCACCTGTCCTCAAGAAACGTATAGTTGTTTGGGAGTGAGCATAGGGAACAGCATGAGAAGCAATACATTCCTAAACATGTAAAAAAAATAATGAGGTCAATAGAAATAGAGAGGATGTTAACATCCTGGAAGAATCACAGAGTCTTGGTAGGAGGCTATGGATTCATTTTTCCTCATTTAAAAGATGGGTTTCTACTTTACAACAGTTATGGGCTGCCTTACTCTCATCTCACATATACATCTATTAATGTTGACAATGTCAATATGTACTATTAGCACTGAACAGAAGTCAAGGTCACCAAGGCACTCACATTCTCCATCCCTACTTAGGGATACATTATTAAACCGGGATCCTTACCAGGTAAATGGGATTTTTCTGGGTTAAGCTGCTAGAAAACTCTTTCAAAGGTTTGTTCATTTTGCCACTTATTCACACACAATGACTTTAGTATTTAAATGTGTTCCTTTTTTTATTACAGAATTCATTTAGCCAGTGAACTGTGTCTTTGTAGGGTTCTTTTTATGGAGGAAACGTAAGATGATTGTCCTTCAGCTCCTTTTTTAATGTTAATAGGGGCTTCCCCCAGTTTATCAAACTGATATTTTGGTCACTATTCATATGATGGGGTTTGGAGAGAATGTTACTAAATAGCCTATCCTAGAGGTGGGGGGACCTGTGGCCGCCACAGGTGGCCTTCTAAGTCCTCAGGTGTAGCTTTTTAACTGAGTCCAAGTTTTACAGAAGAAATCCTTTTATTAGGGGGATTTGTTCTGTGAAGTTTGGATTCAGTTAAAGGGCCACACTTGAGGACCCAGAGGCACACATGTGGTCTTGAGGCTTCAGGTTCCCCACCCCTGCCCTATGCTATACAGGCACCCAGAAAAAAAAAAAAAAAGAAAAACTGCCCTAGGTCTACAGCAGAGGTGGGAAACCTGTGACCTCGAGGCCACACATGGCCCTCTAAGTCCTCAAGTATCACCCTTTGACTGAATCCAAACTTTTTGGCTATGTGAGGTTTGGATTCATCAAAGGGCCTCAAGGCCACAGGTTCCCCACCCTTGGTCTAGACATTCTGAGAGACTTCACTCCCTCAAATACATAGCTCGTCAGTTCCCATTGACATATGACTTTTATTGAGCAGAAAACATTAATTTCAAGCAAAATATATTTTGTTATATTATAAATATTCCCCAGACTTAAGAACTATGCCCCATCATTTGCTTATGGACTCCAGTTTGGGACTGAAGAGATAGCACAATGCCTGGCACATAGTAGGTACTTCATAAATGGTTGCTCTCTTCCTTTCCTTTTGTAAAGATATCAGTATCAGAGCTGACAAGGAAGCCACTTGTATTTCAGCTAAGTTCATTGATGTCTATATAATGCCTTTCCTCTAAAGTATATTAATTTAGAATATTTATACAATCTCCAGCTTCAGCTATTCCCTTCTCACACTTTCCTTCTCCCAAAATATATTGGAGGGTTATCAACCATTCAAGATCCAATATGCAGGAAACTCAGTCCAAAATACTCAGAATGATGATTATGAAAACTCAGCTGGTAATATGAAAATTGTCTCTTACAAATTATCCTCTTTATTGTTCCCGTCTGCAACAATTTTACTGTCCTTGAAAGGGCTCATACTCTTACAAGTATGTCATCATAGTGTTCTTATTCATTCATTCACACACATTTATATTAGTATAGAAGGTAATATTAGGTGCTGGGTTTCATAACAACAAAAACTATCCTTGTCCTCAAGGAGATTATATTCTACTGGTGATATAGCATGTGTATAAACAAGTAAAAAAAGAAAAGGAAAAGAAAAGAAACATACAAGTAAATAATTTAGTAAGTAAATAACAAGTAAGTAATTTAGGGGAGCTATGGTCAAAGCACTAGCAGTGCATGGGGGCAGGGGAGAAAGGATGATCAATGTTCAGAAAAAACTCTAAAAATGTTAGGTGTACAACCCTTTATTTTCAATTTTAAAACTTCAAATGAAGTCACAAAATGTTAGTTCTTAGGTCTGGCCTATTCTGTGCTCTCCCTAATCTTGGACTAATTGATTCCCACTAGTTTCCCTCAATCTCAGTGGTGGATGGATTTGAGAATTGATTTAGTCTAACATATGCTTGGATAGGAATCCTGTGTCCAAGCACTCTGTGAGGTAGTGGAGTATAAAAGAAAGAAAATGGACTTTGGAAATGGCCTAGGTACAGTTCCTGCTTTTGTCATTTATTCCCTGTGTGACCTTTGACAAGTCATTGAATTTCCCTGGGTTTCAGTTTCTTTATTTGTAAAATGAAGTGGTTAGATGGTGATTTCTGTTTTGCACTATAAATCTGTGTTTCTTTGATCCCTCCACAACATCAAGCAGGGTTTCACCCAGTCTTTGCTTGAAGACCTCCTGTGACTGGGAACTCCAGAGAAGTTCATTCTACTTTTGGGACTATAAGAAATGGGAGGAGGAGTTTTGTTTCCACAGAACTGAGGGTGTACTCCACCCCCGCTTTAGCAGAAACCAGGCCTCAGGTGAAAGGTCAGAGGCTTGTACTCATGCTTAAAGGAGACATTTGAGGAGGGCATGACGTAGGCAGTCAGGGGAACTAGAGAGGCCAAACCGGTTGAACCAGTTCAAGCTTATCAAGGGTCTGGTCTTGGTCTAGAATCCTGGCCTACTGATTTGCATAATTTGCATATGTTAAAGAGGGAAGGTAGGGGAAATAAAGAATGTAGATTAATCCTAAACTCAGACAAGGAAGATCTAATTAACTTCACTTCTGCTTCTATATCCTTATTATCCTACCTATATAAACTGTATAACCTAGGAAAACTATGTAAAAAGTAAAGAATGTAAACTAACCATAACTCAAGCAGGAGTGGAGGTGATGGTTACCCTCACTCCTGCAGCTGTATCAGTGTGAGTGTTCCGAGTAAGCACTATACCTGCTCTCTTGAGGAGTGTAATAAATGCCTTCCTCTGCCCACTCTGGTCTTGAGTTCTTTGGGTGAGAATGGGCAAATCACATGGATCTTCCAAAGGTTATGCTACCAGGAAAGCAATGAGCTCTGGAAATACATCTCGGGCTAACTTCCTCACCCTGCCTTGGGGAGTCCTGTAATCCCCACTGTGGTGTTAAAAGGGCTACCACTATGAGATTTCCCTGGGGAACCCTGTGGTCTGCACAGCCTTCTTAAGGGGACATCACTTGGGTCTTCTGGCCCTGTCTTGGGAGCCTTGTGATGTTACTGCCTTTCTAAGGGGCCATCACTTGGGTCGTCCTTAGGGTCTGATCCTAGGAAGCCCTGTGATCCCCACAGATTAAGGGTGGCTACGACTTGGCCTTCCTCTGGGAGTCCTGTGGTCTGCACAGCCTTCCTTAGGGGTTATCACAGGGTTATTCCTCAGGATTTTGGCCCTGCCTAGGAAGTCCAGTGATCCCCAAAACTGTTTCGCACAGGGACCATACTATTTTTTTCCTTATTTTGAGGCAAAGGTCACTTGTCTGTAACTTTCATTCATTGCTTTTCAGTTCTGTCCCCTTGGGTCCTGTAAAATCAAATCTATCTTCTATATTTCAGTACTTCAGGCACTTGAAATCAACTGTCATGGTCCCCTCAAGTCATTTCTTCTCTAGGCAAAACATTTTCACATCCTTCAACAATCTTCATATGTTTTTGGCTTTCACTTTTATAACCATTCTAGCTGAGTGTCTCTGTCACTTTCTGTTTGTTAATATTCTTCTTAAACTGTGGTGCCAAGTACTAAATAAAATACTCCAGGTGTAGTTTTACCAGAGCATAATATAGAGAGAATATCGTGTCCTTATTTCTTGAAGTTAGGCCTCCCTTAAAATAGGACAAGGTTGCATTCCTTATTTATTCATTTCTTTGTTCATTTGTTTTTATTTACTTATTTATGCTGTTGACTCACTCATTGACTCACAATATATTCAGAGTCCTTTTCTGCAGGTCCTCTGTGCCTCCCCCTAAGGCAATCTTTATTCATACAAACCATTTTGTATTCTTTAATATACTTTAAGTGGCTTTTTAAATGGAAGAAGAGAACTGAACTACATACAAGAATGACACCCCCATTGCATATCACTGAGGTCTCTGGGAGCATTTGAGAATGAATAAAGCCTGAGGTATTGATGGAACTCTGGATTTTGAGTCAAAGGACTTGAATTTAAATCCCAGTTCTGTCATTAGGTGACTTTGGACAAAATACTAAACTTTTTTAGTTCTCAGTGTCCTCAGCTGTTAAAAAAAAAAATGAGGAATTTTGATTTGGTAATGCCTATGTTCTGCTGCAATTCTAAGTTTCTGATCCAATACTTCTCTTTTTTTGGTCCCATGGCTATTCTGTATACCTTTGGGGACCTTTCCTTTTCTACTTCATTTGTATGACATTGTTTTTGTCCGGTTTAATGATTTATAGTGAAATACTTTTAATGAAAATTTGTCAGCTTGTGCTAAAGGGAGAATCTTGGCAGAAGGTGAGTGGGATCCCTTGATCTTCAGTGACTCACAATACCAAATGTGACTGAATATTATTGTTTTTGTGACTAATTTATTTTTTGAGAAAGTGGGACGCATTTACCCTGGGGAGGGAGGAAGGTCAGGAATGTGAGACCATCCAAGAGAATAAATAGAAGTAATGTTATATATTTGCAGAAATAGTGAATACTGGCCTGTCAACACACAATATGTCATGCCCACTTAACAGTCATAGTACTGATCCTTCCCCAAGGTAGTTAATATAAAAATAATCGACATCCTTTTATAGTTTACAAAAAAGAGGGGTAAAGCTGAGGCAACAGTGAATCCTCCTTTACTTCTTGGTATGACTGTGGAGTTGCTCTTGGTCATCTTTGAAAAGGAAGGGACTATTAGAAACTCGAAATGGGTAAATGTGGTCCTGGTTTTGGGGGAAAAAAAAGTAGGGAGGAAGAAAGTAAATTCTTTAAATTTATAGACTCAATTTAATTCAACAAGTATTTATCAAATATCTATTGTGTGCAATATGCTATGATAGGTAATGGTTCATTGACTGGCTTGATATCAATCCCTGACCAAAATCCTAGAACACACTACCAAAAGCATGGATTTTGAGCATTTAAAAAGGGAAATAGTTGTGTGGGATGAAAGACCCTCACCAATTAAATTTATAATAAGGAGCCAACTCAGGGTGGGAACAGAAATAAATTTTATTCAATTCTCGAGAATACGGTATCCTCTGCCAGAACAGATCTAGCAAGGGAGGCACTTTACAAGAGGCAAAGTACCAATAATTATACCTAACACAAGAGAATTCCTGCCCACCTTTGACCCTTCTCACCATTGGCTGGGAGGCGGGCTTACAATCTGAGTGCAAAAGCTAGACAAAGAACCAGGAAATTGAGGCACATAAATTCCAATTCCAATTCCATTAGTTAATGATTACAACTGGGGTGATATCTATAAATCTAAAGAAGGAGAATAGGATAAACAGAGGGGGAGACCCTCTCCATTCTTCTACAGTACTTTTACAGTAAAGGAAAGCAGGTCACAGTGACCCTATTCTTACTGAGCAAATCTTTAAACTAGAATCAGAAGAAAAAACAAAAAGTTTCAGGGTAAACTTTCCCAGAGGCTGAGCCGTCAGACTCTCATGGTCTCAGAATTTTTCCGCTTCCCTATTTCCCTATTTCTTGATTTCTAAACATTTCTTAGTATAGATATAGATATATAGTTATACATATCTTCCCTGTGAAGTCTTCACATTTTACTTACCTCACACATAGTGATCACTTAGAACTAGGATGGGTTCATCAATTAAAAAATGCTGGCTACCCTTATGTCGTCATATTATTAAGGGAATGACATAAACATATTATAGCCACTTCTTGAGTGAGATCTTTCCCCATCACCCAGTCAAAATCTCCTCATATTTATTGTAGATTTTTCCAAATTTTCCTACATATCCACGGTGTTTTCCTCTGTGCAATGTGAGCTCCCTGAGGGCAGGGCCTATTTCATTTTTGTCTTTGCATCCAATGCCTGACCCATAGTAAGCACTGGGAAAATGATTTTTGATTCATTGGTGAGCTGAATATAATAAGATAACATTCAATGAGAGAAATGGTAATGACTTAGAGCAGGGCTCAGATAATCAGTTGTGTAAGTCCAAGGTGAGGAACATGTTGCTAAACCTGGAAATTCTGGTCAAATTCAGTCTCCATGGAATTTGATCAATTTCCATTGCTCAAAAAAGCCAATGTTCCAGTTTGGTATATGTTGAATTTACGATGCTATGGCCTTTTACTGTGTGAACAGAAACAACGTATTCAGAATGAGAATGTTTATAATCCTTTATTCTACCTTAATTCTACCTTAGCAACATTAGTCCTGGAGTACTGTGTTCCAGTCTAGATGCCAGATTTCATAATATCCACAGATAAATGGGATCACAACTAGGATGATAAGGGGGTCTTCATATGAGGTTTATAAAGGATCAGTAGAATGAACTGGGGTTATTTATCCTTGAAGAGACAGGACTAAAAGAAGGTATGATGGCTTACTTCAAACTTTGGGAAGGCTCTCATTTATAAAAGAGATTAAACTTTCTTTGCTTGACCTCAGAGGTCAATGTTAGGAAAATTTCAGAATAATATTTTGATTCAATATTTGTAAATAATCATAATTAAAGTTGTCTAAATATGGAATGGATGTTATCTCTATAGATCGATATAGGTATTTCTGTACATATATATATGTATATACTTGTACATGAGCTTTGTGTATATGTGTATGTACTTTTTGTGTGTGTACATTTAACATATTTAAATGTGTTGTTGCTATTGAATTGTTTCAGTTGTGTCTGAATCTTCGTAACCCCCTTTGGGGTTTTCTTGGCAAGATACTGGAATGGTTTGCCATTTTCTTCTCTAGCACATTTTGCAGATAGGAAACTAAGGCCAATGGGGTTAAATGACTTGCCCAGGGTCATGGTCCTAGCAAGTGTTTGAGGCTGGATTTGAACTCATGAAAATTGATCCTGATTCCAAATCCAGTGCTCTATCTACTCTGCTGCCACTTAGCTGCCAATATAGTTTAGTTATTAAACTTGTATAATAGATTGAATATATACACATGTATACATACACATAAAATATGTAAATATACAAATATTTTATCTATATATCTACATACGTGTAAATACTCATACATCCCATATATAATGCATACATATATACACACATATGTGAATGTATATGTATATGTGGGTAGTAGATTTCTACTTATCAGAGTCACCTAAGTTATCAGAGGTATGCCTGGCACACTGCAACTGATCACAATTGTAATTGATGGATTGATTGGATAGCCGAACATCACAACTTTTCTAAATCTTAAGCTCTTCATCTATAAAATGGAGGAGGGCTTTTAATTTTGTTGTTGTTTTTAGTTGTTTTCAGTAATTTCCAACACTTCATGACCCCATTTGGTGTTTTCTTGGCAGAGATACTAGAGTGGTTTGACTTTTCCCTCTCCAGCTAATGTTATAAGTGAGGAAACTGAGGCAAACGGAGTTAAGTGACTTACCCAGGATCACACAATTAGTAAGTGCCCAAGGCTAGATTTGAACTCAGAAAGATGAGTCTTTCTGATTCCAGGCCTGGAACTTTATCCACTGTTCCAACTAGCTGCCCCAGGTTTTGAATTCGATAGCTTCTGATAGGTCTTATAGCTCTCCATCTGTGATTTTAGTAGTATAAGATCAAGAACTGAAGGTTAGTAGGGTTAGGAGTTAACCCAATATAGTGGATTTCCTTCCAGAATTGTCTGGATTCATAATTTGGCCCTGGTTCTATCTCTGTGACTTTTATTGACCTCGGTAAGCCTCAGTGTTGTCATCTATAAAATAGGTATGATAGTTGCAATATCTTCTTCACAGGGCTGTGGTAACAAGAATGTTTTAATCACTTTTGACAACAGTATATGTTTCCTTATAACTTAAGACTATTAGAGAACTGTCCACGGTATTGAAAGGTAATGGGACTCACTTCTAGTCTCACAGGTAGATCATGTCAGAGGCAATTCTCAAGGCTAGATCTTCCTAACTCTCAGTCTGGTTCTCTGTCCACTACATCACATTATCTCTTGACGTGCACATAGTAGGCATAAAATGATGACTTATTAAATTGAACAGAAAGACTCTGATATCATTAAACAAATGATCCACACGATTCCCCCAATGTTGTAATTAACTTCTACCAAACAGATTTTGATATTTTGAGACCAGAAAGATTGCATATGTTTCTAAGTAGTAGTTGGCATTTTGTGCTGGCATCATGAACAGATGAAAGGCAAGCTGTGGTGGTGAATTGTGAGCCAGCCTCATAGTCAGACAGTTAGGGGTTTAATATCCCGCATGGTGGCTGTATGACTCTGAGCCAGTCTCTTGACTTCTCAATGCTCCAGGTAACTCTCCAAGACTAAGTAGCAGAACAGGGAGATGGGGCAGTAGATAGAATGCTGAGGCTGGAGTCAAGAAGACCTGAGTTTTCACGTGTGTGTGTGTGTGTGTGTGTGTGTATGTTTGTGCCTAACGGTAGACATCTTTAGGGTGAGGAGAGAGAGGAAGAAGAAATAAATTTACATGATAACTTTATTATATATTTAAAAGGAATAGCAAATATACACAATAGATTCACAGTTTCATGAGGAATCATCTTTTTATTATAGTATGTTATGGAAATGCTTGTTTTATTCCATAAATTAAAAAAAATTAAAAAGGAGACGAGTTCAAATCCAACCTCGGGCACTTTTTAGCTGTGTAACCCTGGGCATGTCCCTTAACCTCTATTTGCCTCAGTTTCCTCATGTGTAAAATGGAGGTAATAATAGCTTTACCTTCCACAATTTTGTGAGGATAAAATTAAGTAATCATTGCAAAACACTTAGCACAGAACCTGGCACATAGTAAGTGCCATATGAATGTTAACTATTATTATTATTTTTATTAGCAGGTACTCATCTGCATTTGTTAGAGTTAGTGCCTTCCCTAAGACCTTCCTACACTAATTAAACCACAGGTTTGGCTTAAAAATAATTGGTTACTGCAAATGTACTGGGCATGTCTGATGATCAGCAATATTTGGTGTAGCTTAGTGGATAGGACCTTGGCCTTGGAGTCTGGAAGACTTTACTTCAAATCCTGACTTAGATGCTTAGCTTTGTAATCTTAAGAAAGACAGTTCACCTATCTGAGTCTCAATTTCTTCCCTCTAAAATAAGGTATTTGAACTCCATGACCCCTAGGGTTTCTTCCAGCCTTAGTTCTATGATCCTATTATAGATGTTGGTTGACAAATGTATCATAGTGAAGTAGGAGATACATGGAGTTGCCATGCTGGTCGTTCCAAAATCTCCTTTTTAGAGGATGCCTTTCAACCTTGACATTGGAATGAAGGTAGACTGAAAGTTTCTGAAGCAACCAGGACTCATTCTGTTTATTATCTAAAATTGAGAGGAAAGGAGGGAAGGAGAGAGGGAAGAGGAGGGGGGGAGGGAGGGAGGGATTTTCTGCCTCTGGAAAATCAAATGTTTAAAATTAACTAATGACATATTCTAATTACTATATATGTTCCTGGAGAGATAAAACCTAGAAGTAAATATGACTTCAGAACCTCAATTTTATATAAGTTAGTAAAGTTAAATCTCTCACGATTGTTTTAAGAAAGAATCCTGTGGAAATATTGCTTTCTTTTTGGGTGAATAGTGAAGTCTTTCTGGATTTAATCAAGGATCTTCGGTGGGAGGGCAAAATGAGGACAACTGACCACCCTCTATCAATGCAGACCAAAACCTTTCAAAGCCCTCATAGAGGGGTCCATGAGTTGATGTACACAATTCAATTCAATGAATAGGGCTTTGATCATTGAAGTCCCAAGTTTCAGTTAACAGGAAAAATTCATTTAAGTAGAATACAAATCTTTCGAACGATGCTGAAATTTTGCAATGTTGTGCATTTAAATGTTAGATACATTTTTCTTAGTCAGATATACTTTGGAAAGATACTGATATTCATTCAGTTTAAGCAAAGTAAGAATTGTTCTCCTTCAGATTAAGTTGTAAATTATCAAATTGGACAAACATCAAACCTAAACAAATACATTCTACAGGCTTTTGTTAGCCTCTATTGTGTGCTTGGTGCTATGCCAGTCATTGTGCTAGGCACAAGGAAGGTACAGACAGGAAAATGAAACAGTTCCTGACCTCATTGTTCTTGTAGTCTACTCATCATTTTGTAATTTACTTTCTTATGAAGAAGCTCTCTGAATTGAACAAGGCTGGTTCTCAGATGACAGACACAATAAAGGGCCTGGCTACAACCTAAAGATTTTCTGGCTTAATGGGACCAACTAGAGTACATTCTATGCTAATGTAAGGTATTACTTTTTTCATAGATGAAGAGTTTGATGCTTGAAAGGAACAGGAAAATTACTTTGGTTTAATATAATGTTCCAAAATCTATCTGTAAAAAAACAGTTTTTAGATAGGCAGTGAGCAATTTCATTAAAAGGGAGAAGAAAATGAACCATGGCACAAATACAAGGGCTTAAATCATCTGTAAAGGATGTAAGATGATACTTCTTTTGAATATGAACAATTTGATGGTTCAGAGAACTAAAGCAAAAAAACTTTTTAAATAATAAAACATAAAATACAAATGTGAAGAAAACAGCTTTCAGAAGTTTAGATTCTTAAAGAGGACCATTTTGAGAACTAATACATGGTAAGAGCTACAAGACATCTATGGCCTTCAGCTCATTTGCATATGACTGTTTTAAGACATGGTAAAATTCATGAAAAACATATGTATGTCATTACATGTACATGCTTATAGACACAGGATGTCTAAATAAAAACTGTTGACTTCTTGGGGCATTTGGCAAGTTTTAACCTTTTAAAAGGAGTCATCACTAAATCCCAAGAGGAATTCTGAGCCCTTGAAGACATTAAAAGCAAGTAAGGAGTTTGAAGAACGCTTACAGGAACGGTCAAGAATAGGCAGGAGAAGAAAACTAAGTAAGGGGTACAAATTCAGCTCTTCGGGACTTGTGTACAGAGGAGCATTTGGTTTCAGCTGATTGTTCTTTTTCCCCTTAGTTACACATAAAAACAGTTTTTAACATTCATTTTTAAAACTTCAAGTTCCAAATTCTCTCCTTTCCTCCCTCTCTACACCTCCTCCACATTGAAAAGGTAAGCAGTTTGATATAGGTTATACATGTGTAGTCATGTAAAGCATTTCCATATTAGTCATGTTGTGAAAGAAAACATAGACCAAAAAAAACTGAAGAAAAATAAAGGGAATTTAAAAAAAAAGTTTTTTTCAATCTGTATTCAGAGACCATCAATTCTTTCTCTGGGGATGGAAAGTATTTTTCATCATAAGTCCTTCAGAGTTGTCTTGGATCATTATATTGCTGAGAAAAGCTAAGTTCTTCACAGCTAATCATCTTATAATATTTCTGTTACTTTATACACAGTATATTTCATTTTGCATCCAGCTGCTAGTTCTTAATTGGATAAACAAAGGCAGGAAAACAAAGGAAGAGGAGTTCCATTCCAGTGATTGCTCATTGGCATCACCTATAGGTTGGAAGATGTTAAACTTCTCAAAATGCCTGTTATTTTATGCTGCCCCCTCAGGTTTGAAAGGGCCAAGCAGAAAGGGGTAAAATCAGATTTTATAGCTGTTTTTCTACAGGGAGAGATATTGAGACCCAAATGGACAATGCAGAGTCCTGGAAAGTAAACAGGTCACTGGACTTGTTCACCTCACTCTTGGAGTCAACCTGAGTTTTCTGTTGCAAACTCTATTTTCTATAAGCTGATTGCACATTAAAGCATCTTGGTGGGTAATAGCAGGCTGGTCTTGTTTGTATTACCCAGAGAGAAGGAAACAGCCTGATGAGTTTTGCAGTTCTCTGGATTAAAAAGAACAGCTATGTAATTTGAAAGTATAGTACTTGTCTCAATACCCTTTTAAGGGTGACTAAGTTGAAGGAGCTTGTAAGCTTCATTGGCTTGAAAGTAGAAGAGGATTTGCCCAGCTGGAGAACCACGATGAACAAAAGGCGAAGTGTTAGCAGAAAAGTGGCTTTGTATGGTTCAAATATTCCTGCATGCACAAATGATATCAAATGATATCAAAACCTGCAGTCCAAACTCACAAGCTGTCCTGAGTTTATGGGTTTTTCTCCATCATGCATTTCCCTGGTAGGTTTCTATAAGTATGTGTCTATTTTCACCCACTGCTACTGAGTACACTCGTAGGAAAATGCGACACAGGTTACTGTGGTGATCATTACGTATTTTATTTATTGTTCCTGAATTTGCTTTATGTATATATATATATATATAATATATATATATGTATATGTATGTGTATGTATGTATGTATATATGTGTATCATTGAGCTTCTATTAATATTTCCTTTTGCTTATTACTAGGTAAATAGTTATGTTTAAGATCTAAAACTGCTATCATTGAATGTGGTTGGTAATATGTAGCAGGAAGTACTTGGGTTGGGGGCTCAAGAACTATAATGGTAAAATGGTGAGTAGAGGAAGTATGTTCTCTCTACAACAAGTTTGCTTCTTGGATTCTGAAAGAATTTGAGTATAGCTCTGTAGTGTTGATCTTTCTTCTGGAAACCTGGTCAGTGTGAAAGTAGGTTGGAGAGAGTAAACAGGCCCAGCGACCAAGTGGGTATCCACGTGCCCACTTATCAGAAATGGGAGGTTCCAAGTGAGTAGTCCACGACTCATGAAATGAGTTGACCATGCGTGGGCCAGGTGAAGAGATGTCCTACACATCCATTACAGTAGGTAAACCTCTGAGAACCCAGCATCACCTCCATACCTCAATGGTTCCTTGGAATAGAATTTAAGTAGAGGAAATAACGTGGGCCTAGAATGGAAAGGGCCCTTAACTGAGATTTAGAAGATATGGATTTGAACCTGGGTATTTTTTAAAACAAATTTACATCCTTGGTAACTTTGGCCAACTCACTTCCTCTCTGAACATTCATTTCCCCATCTGTAAATGCGGGAACCAGGCTAGATGAGTGCTAAGATTCCTTCTAGCACTGTATGTTATGAAATAGTGTAATCCAATACCACTAAAATGTACAAAGAAGAAATGAGAATTTTTAAAGCTTTAACAGCTTAAAATTACATTGAGACTATTAGGACATACTGCATAATAGTGTATTTGTGGAAGTAAGTGTATGTGTGTATACAAACACTTAAACATATATAGGAATAGGTTTGTGTGTACATACATATATTTATATGTGAACTTGCACTCATATATACACATGTATATATAGATAGATATTTATCTTCATACATGTTATATAAAGTTAAATATAATATCGGGCAGGAGAAATTACTACTATTACTTTAATTTCTGCCACTATTAATAAGTTTATAAAGTTCTTTTTAAGTGTCAGATAATTTTTTCTTTACAGCAATTTTGAGAAGCAGGTCCTTTTTTACCTCTATTTTGCAGATGACAAAAGTAAGTCAGAAAAAGGTTAAGTGACTTGCCCACAGCCACACAATTAGTAAGTATCTGAAGGCAGATTTTAACTCTGGTCTTCCTTACTCCAGGTCAAGTACTCTATCCATTGTGCCACCTAGTTGCTTTCAATGATGAGAGGAAGGTCTTCCAGGTTCTCTTTAAGTTTCAAAATATGATCCTGCCTCCCTGTGAAGGAAGGCTTGCCATTGAAATCAGAAGACACTGAAGGCCTAAGGAAGAGGTGCAATCTTTGGCAGCAGCCCAAGCCTGAGGCTAACTCATCACATTTTTGCAGGAACTATGTGATTAATAGAGCTCTGTCTTCAAATTTTGCTTGTTTTATTTTTCAGATAAGGTTCATGTTGCAGACTCTGAGAGCTACAGTCTTTCAATTTGCCAAGCTTTCCAGACAGTCTGCTTGGGTTGATTTATTCAATTTAACAAATATTTAAGAGCCTACTATGTGCCAGGCATTTGATATATAGAAAAAAAAACACAAAAAATCTGAAATCATTTCCTATTTTCCAGTATCTGATGTTCTTTTCTTTACTTCAGAAAGGGGATAGAAAAGCTAGTATTCTCATGCTCGCAGGAGTAGACGTTGTTATTGAATTATTTTAATTGTGTCTGAGTCTCTGACCCCGTATGGGGTTTTCTTGGCAAAGATATTGGAATATTTTGCCATTTCCTTCTCCAGCTCATTTTTACAGGTGAGGAATTGAGGCAAATAGGGTTAAGTGACTTGCCCAGGGTCACATAGCCTGTAGGTGTCTGAGGCAGTATTTGAACTCAGATCTTCCCAACTCCAGGGCCCACAGTGCCATTTAGAGGGCCTAAAGTCAGGAGGACCTGAATTCAAATCCTGCCTCAGCCACTTACCAGCTACATGATCCTCAGCAATTCACTTAATCCTGTTTGCCTCAGTTCCTCTCCTGTAAAAATGAGCTGGAGAAAGCAATATCAAAACACTAAAGTATCTTTTTCCAAGAAAACTCCAAATGGGTTCATGGAGAGTCTGAAACGACTGAACAGCAACAACAAAGTAGACACTGAAAAAGTTTATAAATATTCCCAAACCAGGTACTCATTGAGTTTTGAAAGCTGAAAGGTAAACATACGGCAGTGGTTTGCCATTTCCTTCTCTAGTAGATTGAGGCAAACAGAGGTTAAGTAACTTGCCCAGGATCAGACAACTAGTAAGTATCCTGGGTCAGATTTGAACTCAGGTGTTCTGGAGCCCAAGGGGCTTTCTGCTGAGCCACCTAGCTGCCTCCATCATTTAGTGAATACATACTGACTGGTCAACTCCAAGAATCTCTCTCAAATGCTATCGTCTCCAAGGAGTCTTCTGGGATCTCAAATAGCACTATTACTATTGTGTAGCATTATGTATTAGTATAATTATTATATAAATTTTTCTGATAGTCTGGCTGCTGCCTTAAATTTTAAGTTGCCTGGGAGGGAAGACCACTTTGTGATTATATTAACAGATTCCTTAACTAGTACAGTGCCAGATATATTTAAGTTCTTTGGTGGATCCATGATTTCACCACTATGGGGACTGCAACTTTTTATGGCCCACGTCAGACAAAAAGAATTCATCATTCATTGACCAAGCTCTGACTGACAGAGATCTAAAAGGCACTTAGCATATAGTTGTTGAATGGATGGGTGGGTAGGTGGATGGATGGATGGAAGGATGGATGGATGGATGGATGGATGGATAGATGGATGGATGGATAGGTGGATGAGTGGATGGATGGATGGATGGGGGGGTGGATGGATGGGGGGATGGACAGATGGGTAGATGGATCATTGTACAGAAGTTCTCATTTTGAAAATAAGGAAGTGAGGTTCACTTGAAAGAGTGCTGAACTTAGAGTCAGAGAACCTTAGTTTGAGTTTTAGATAGATAGATAGATAGATTTGTGCCCTTGGGCCAGTCATTTTGCTTAATCAGACACTCAATATCATCCTCTTTAAAATAAGAAATTTGAATGAGTGGCAGCCAAGGCTGCTTCCATCTCTAAATTTATGAGCCTATGCAAGGCCACAAACTAGCTTGGTGACCTTGGGCATATCCTTTAGCCTCTGTGCCTCAGAGTGGGAACAAGCATTCAGGTCACTTGACTCCTGTACTTTCCACTACATCAAATTACAAGAAATATTGCTGAGAACAAAGTTTCATTTCCAATTTGGACATACATTATTGGATGTTGCAGGGCACTCCTAATTCAGATTGGAGAATTTATGGCTTGTTGTTCTGCTGACTATCATCAGGGCAATCTCATGAAACTCAGTTCCCTTTCATCAGTAGCTTTGCACTTCTTTATCAGGCTTCTCTGACAGCTGGAACTGATCTATGGAGACTTCCAGATCAGCAAATCTAAAGGGGTCTTTGTTTATGAACACATCGAAGTGTGTTTACCCTGGTGGAGGAACAGTCCAGTTTCCCAGGTAATTTCCTTGGGAGTGAAAGTTCACTGTTGTTGGGCACCTGGAATCTCAGAGATAAAGGATATTCTTGAATCAAAATAGCAAAGCTCTGGTTCAGTTGTTTTAGTTGTATCTAATTCTTTGTGATTCCTTTTGGAATTGGTTGCAGTTTCCCCTATAGCTGCATGTCCAAGGAGCCCAGAGAACGATGAATTACTAAGGAACCTAGATTATTACCTGATATTGGGCACTCAACAAAGAATAAACATGACAGCTTTAGGAACCACTTGCAAACATGAGTGACTCCAACCCCCCACTCCCACAGTGAGAGAGAGCCTTTGATACTTCTTAGGACCTAGACTCAAAAGTTCTGACCCAGTTGTGCTTCACTCCTCCCCATCTGGTGACAGTGGCCCCCAAGGTGTGTGTGGGGAAGGGAAATAGAGCTACATCTGAGACTCTGAGTGGAATTTTATCAGTCTTGTAAGAAATAGGAGAATAGATTCTAAAATCAGAGGTTCTGAGTTCAAATCCCACCTCTGATGCTTACCTGCTTTTCGTTAGGAATACAAACTTTTGAGGACCTTAGTTTCTTGTAAAATGAGGTGGCAGATACATATAGCTTCCGAGTTCCCTTCCAGCTTTCACTGTATTATCACATGATTCTGTGATCCTTCCTAGTAAGTATTATGCATCTTCAGAAATGGGTAGGAAGGAAGACTCATGAACTCAGGACAAATAGAATATGTCTTTCCTATCTGTGGTGGTGAAATTGAATTAAGAGCAATTGACCCTGGGAAAAAGAAGCTTTAGAAGGAAAAACAAAGTTAACTTAAGACTTCTAGTTTATGTTAACCATATAGAAGGTAAATAGAGTCCATGAAAGATTGAAATGTTTCAAGCTGATTCACAGGATAATCAGAAAACTGCCCTAAACTCAGCCTTACTCTCTGGGAGGAGTTCTAAAACCCTGGCATATTGATTTTCTCTTCAAGAGTCACTCAAAAAATTTCTGTTTTAAGAGATGATGCAAAGAAAAAGGGCATCAAAAAGCTTACACACATGTGACACGTCACCATTTCCCCTCATCTCTTGGTGACTGGACGTGGTATCCAGAGCACAGAGAAGACATCACGATGCAGTCAGAAGCTGCCTGAAAATTAAGTGGTCAATCAACCTACAAGCATTGATTAAGTGCCTTGTGTATGCCAGGCACTCTTCTAGGCACTAGGGAACAAAGACAAGAAGGAAGCAGCCCTGCCCTCATGGAATGTCTTCTTGTTGGTGAGTTATTTTTTTTGACTCTTCATGACCCCCATTTGGGTTTTCTTGACAGAGATACTGGAGTGGTTTGCCATTTCCTTCTCCTCTGGGACTGCCTTCATTCTATTAGGGAAAACTAAATATATGCATATGAGAAAGTAGAGGGACATTAATAAAGTAAACACAAGGTACCTTCACAGCAGTTACTAGGGGCAGGAAAGACCTCATACAGGAAGTGTTTGGTGAGCTTAGCTTTAAAAGAAGCTGTGGATTTTAAAGGGGAAGTAGAGAGAAAGGGCATTTTAGAAGAATGAGGGGGGGGAGCAACCTGTGTGAAATCAGAAAGAAAGGCAATGATGCTTTATGGATAAGGAGAAGCAATAGAGGGCAGGGTGATAAAAGTGGACCCAGGTTTGGAGGGATTTTCAAGGACAAACAGTGAGGTTTGTATTTACTTCTAGAAGAAGTAAGGAGCTGTTAGCTCTGGTGTGTACTAGTTGTGGTACCCTGAGGAAGTATCTTAACTTGTGTGGCCTTCAGTTTCCTCATCTGTAAAATGGGGATAATAAAATTTGCACATCCTACCTAACAAGGCTATTGGGGAAAAGCTTTGTAAACCTTCAGGTAAGTTAATAGGATTCTATCTATAATACTATAATAAAAATGAAAACGTGAAGGCCTACCTTAAGGAAATTCATTTTTGAAATATGGTTTTAATAGGAAAATACTTTCTACTTTGTTGTGGTGTAAAAATACAAGAAGATAAAAAAGTTTTTTAGTTTCAGCATGAGATGTAGTTGGGCTTCAGGGGAAATTCATTGTCCTTAGCCTTTCAGCGCCCTCCCTCTATGTTCTTATTCCTATCCATGGCTCCTGCTGTCCAGATTGCCCCTGGCCTATAGTACTGTGCCCCAACCTGGGATGTTGTTAGCTCCTCCTCATTCATTGTTTCATTTGGAGGTAGAGGATCTGGGTTCAAATTCCAATTCTGTCACTTACCAACTATAACATCTTGGGTAAGTTACTAGGCAATCCATTGGCTCTTTCTTTCCCTTCCTGTGTGTGCCCAATCGGACTTATCTGAAGTACGACCTCTTCCTTTTGATCCCTGTCAGCTGACAGCTCAATCAATCTGTTGAATCAATCCATGGTAATAATTCCACTTTTCTTGATATATAAGAGGGGCTTCTGTTCCATCAATGGAAGACTTTTTTGGGGGAAAGAGGCATAACTGTTAATTTGCACAAATTATTCTGGCAAGTTACACTACCTATATTCATGGCCACTCCTTTCTAAAGCTATTCACTTTTGAATCTATCGACTTTGAGGTGGAGGGTCCCCTGAACATGTCTTTATAAATCAAGTTTTTTAACTTAAAGTCAGACAGTCAGAGCTAGAAGGGAATCACAGAGACTGTCTGGTCCAATACCTTACCTTTACAGAAAAGAAAGGGGAGCCTAGGCGGGCGGAGCCAAGATGGCGGCTGGAAAGCAGGGACTTGCGTGAGCGCCCCACCACGTCCCTCCAAAAACCTATAAAAATGGCTCTGAACAAATTCTAGAACTGCAGAACCCACAAAATAGCAGAGGGAAGCAGGGATCCAGCCAAGGACAGCCTGGATGGTTGCTGGGTGAGGTCTATCCCACATGGAGTGGAGGGGAGCGGAGCTAAGCGTGGACAGCGGCAGGACCAACCAGACCAGGAGCCAGGCATAACAGGAACTAGTGCCCTGGAATCACTGAGCTGTGGCAGTTACCAGACTTCTCCACCCACAAACCCCAAAGACAACAGAGAAGGTTAGTAGGAAAAGCTGCAGGGGACAGAGTTCACAGTTTGGCCACTTCCCCAGGGGCAGCAGGGGTGGTACACCTACAGAACTACAGCTGCAGTTACTTTCTGCCCCAGGCCTACCTGGTGGGAGGAATTAAGTGGTAGATCAGAGCAGGAGTGCAGCGCCTGCTTAAGATTTGCGTCAGGTCCTGGCTGGCAGTTCTTGGGGAAGGAGGAGTGCTGGTGTGACTGAGCTTGCTGTATACAAATAGCTCTGAAATCAACAGCGCATCCGCCCAAGCTTGGAACAAAGTACTCTTTACTCTACAAGCAGTCATACCCTGCTGAAAAACTCAAGGGTCAACTAAGTTGACTGGGAACATGGCCAGGCAGCAGAAAATGCACTCAGATTCAGTCTCAGACTTTGGAATCTTTCTTTGGTGACAAAGAAGACCTAAACATACAGCCTGAAGAAGTCAACAAGGTCAAAGAGCCTACATCAAAAGCCTCCAAGAAAAATATGAACTGGTCTCAGGCCATGGAAGAGCTCAAAAAGGAGTTGGAAGAGCAAGTTAGAGAAGTAGAGGAAAAAATGGGAAGAGAAATGAGAATGATGGAAGAAAGCCATGAAAAACAAGTCAATGACTTGCTAAAGGAGACCAAAAAAAATACTGAAAAAATATTGAAGAAAACAACACCTTAA
>CM053624.1:20951596-20973536 GCA_028646595.1 Phalanger gymnotis | reverse complement strand
GTTAATCTTTCACAACATGAGTATTGTGAAAGGGTTTTGCATAATGATACACATGTGGCATATATTGAATTGCTTGCCTTCTTAGGGAGGGTGGGTGGGGAGGGAAGAGGAAAGAGAATTTGGAGCTCAAAGTTTTAAAAACACGTTCAAAATCAACCAAAAATAAGTTTTTGCATGCAACTAGGAAATAAGATAGGCAATGGGGCGTAGAAATTTATCTTGCCCTACAAGAGAAGAAGGGAAAGGGGGATGGGAGGGGAGTGGGGTGATAGATGGGAGGGCTGAGTGGGGAATAGGACAACCAGAATATATGCCATCTTGGAGTGGGGGGGAGGGTAGAAATGGGGAGAAAATTTGTAATTCAAACTCTTGTGAAAATCAATGCTGAAAACTAAATATATTAAATAAATTAAATATAAAAAAGAAAGGGGATCCTATTAGAAGGGGAATGAATTTCACTAGGTCATGACCAATAAATAGCAAAGCTCACATTGAACCTGGGTCCTTTGGAATTAAATAATGTTTTGCATGGATTGAAAAGAGAAAGAGAATCAGAGTGCTATATAGGAAAAGAATTGGAACCTAGATGTCTACAAATGGTGACAAGAATATTTCTTTCTCTTCCTCCATTTCTCTCTTTTTTTCTCTCTTCCTCTTTCCTTCCTCTTCTTCCTCTTCCTCCTTCTCCTCCCTCTCCCTCTCTCAATTCCACCCCTCATTTTAAGAGGAGCCATGCCACTTAGCTTTGCTCCATTCTATTGGGGCGTTGGACCCAATGTCTTTTAAGGTGCCTTCTGCCTTTTAATCTATGATCTTAGAAATTTTACAATAAGTCTTTATATAAAGCAGATCATTATCCCTAAATGTATCTGCAAATCCACATTGCATTTTTTAAAGTTGGTTAAATCAGAGCCCAACTGTCCAATCTTGGTAAGACCTAAAAATTCCTTTGAAAAGGGAATGATGAAAATGCTAATTGAGCTGATGTATATGAATGTAAAAAGATGTATTACTCAGCCACGAGAAACACTAAAGTGAAGAATTCAGAAAAACACAAGATCGTTGTGAAATGATGCAGTGTGATGTAAGCAGAGCCATGGCAATGATGTGTGTAGTGACTACACCAAAATGAAGATGACTGTCTTCGCAATAGCCACTCTCGGTCCTACAGAAGGAATTGAGAAGCATCTCCCTGCTTTTGGTAGAGAAAGTCTTGGATTCATAGATAAAAAGCCGGATGGTACCTTAGAGAGGGCCTCTTGTCTAGGATGAGAAACTTATAGGATGAGAAACTTAGGCCCAGAGAGAGAAAATAACATAACCCAGAGAGTAAGGGGCAGGACTGTGAAACTTGTTGAGTATATTGTCACTGAGCCACTTCGTTTAGACGGCTAGGTGTTATAGTGAATAGAATATTGGAGTTGGAGTGAAGACTTCACTTTGAATCCTGACTCAGATGTATACTAGTTGTACAGGCCTGGGGAGGTTCCAACCTCCCAGCCTGTTTCCTCACTTGTAGAATGGGATAGTAATAGTACCTATCTTACAGGTTTATTGTAAGAATTGAGATTAACTATCTATATATCTACATCTACATATGCATGCACATATACATACATGTGTACATACATGTATATAAATACTTTGTGAACCTTAAAGTACTATGGAAATGTCAACTATTTGTCTTCAGTTAACTTTTTTTTCCTTTTGTTACAAGGGAGGGTTTATTGAAGGACACATCTGGATATGACAGTGATATGAAAACGTTCATAAAACAATTTTAAAATGGTAACAAGCATGAAATAGAGGGATAACAGATTTGAACAAGACTTTTTTCAGGATTTGAGAGTTTAGAAAATGCATTTGGTGGGCATTGCATATGGGGATGTGAAAATGGTAATCACATACTGAAGGTATGTAATCATGAGGGCCTTATGGTAAAGGAAACATATCTACATTTAGTATTTTCTCATGGGACAGAGCAGAGAACAGGCTCTACTTACAAGTTTAAAAGACCTGGGTTTTCAGGCCACATACTGGCTGTATGTTGTTCTTGTTTCAGTAATGTCTGACTTTTGATGATCCCATCTGGGTTTTTCTTTACAAAGATACTATAGTGGTTTGCCATGTCTTTCTCTAGCTCATTTTATAGATGGGGAAACTGAGACAAACGACATTAAGCAACTTGCTCAGGGTCACACAGATACTAAATGTCTGAGGCCAGATTCGAACTCACAGTCTTCCTGACTGGCAGCACTCTATCCACTGTGCCACTTAGCTGCCCACTGGCTCTTTGATCATGGACAATTTCCTTAACCTCTCAATACCATAGGAAACAAGTCTAAGAGTATAGCTTATGGACCATATACCCATCCCAATCGGTAGAGATCCACTCCACACCAGGAGCTCCCTAAACAGAGAAATTCTATATCTAAGTCGTTTTTAAAAATAGAACCCAAACTCCATTAAAAAGTTTCTGAGTGATTACTCAGAAGTTTGGTTCAAGGACAATTTGGAAATGAACTTGCCCATTTCAGTATAAAGAGCACAGGACACTAGGTTCAAATCCCCTGGCATCAGGAAAGTTATGTTTCTTCTGCAAGGTGAAAGGTTTGGTTAATCACTGATCTCTTTCAGCTCTAAATCTCTTCCTCTATTGAAACTAAGAAAATCAGGATTAGAAAATGGAGAGGCAAAGGGAACAAGAGACACTAAAAAGATGGAGGCATAAGGAAAATAATCAAATTTTTAATAGATCAGTTGGATTGTTTTTCTCTGCCTCACACAACATTTATGGAGGTAAAGAGCTTGCCAGGGAACAGTGTTTCTACTTAAAAAAGAATACCACCGGAGTCTAATTTATCAGGTTTATGTATATTCCATATTATAATTGCTTATTAGCCTCTGGTATCATTTTTGAATACCACAGAGAAAGTCTTTGCCGTTATAGCTCACAATATCATTGGCAATATAAAACAATGCTCTCTCACTTGCATAAAGGTGCTCTCGGCTTCTTTCATACCCATAATTGCACCCACAGCCCAAACATGTAGCTCAAGGACACATTCCAGATCATCATCGTCGTTGTTGTCATCAATAATATCAACAATTAGCATTCACATAGCACCTACTGTATACCAGGCACTGAAGATCACCTTACACATATCTCATTTGATCCTCCACAATAACTATGACAAGTAAATGCTATCATTATCCCCATTTGCGGTTAAGGAAACTGAGGCTAACAGAGGTTAAGTAATTTGCTCAAGATCTAATAGTTTGCCAGTGTTTCAGGCCAGTTTAAACTCGGGTCTTCCTGATTTCAGGCCCCATAGTATCTCCACAGTGCTGCCTAGTTGCCTAACTTCTTAAGGTTATCTATAGGAAGTAAGGCAGTGTGGTAGCCTAGAATGAGTACCGAGTCTGGTGTCAGAGGGCCTGGGTTCAAATCTCACCTTTGCAATTTTTTTTAACTTCTGTGATTTCAGGCAAACCACTTTCCTTCTCTTTATTTTTATTCCTTTTTATTTCTGTATTATTTCTGACAGGGTTGTATTTGCTAGTATCTCTGGTCCCTTCCAGCTTCCAGTCATAAGATTTTACAAAATGCCCATTCAAAATGCTGATCCCTAATGAAGGTAATAAGGTAATCCTTAGGATGAGAATAGAAGTGCTCACTAGGACATAATTACCAATTTGCTGACACTTTAATGGACATTAGCTGACTGGTGAACTTTAGCCATGACAAATCCATGTCATTTACTATTACATGGGGGATAGTGAAGGGGAGGGGGGCGTTGTAAGCCCTGGAACCATCCACAGGCAAGACTGTGCTAGAGAAAGAGCTTTGCAGGCATTTGGTATCAAAACCCCTAGGACTGTGATTGGATTTTAAAAGTCACAAGCAAACACACAGAGACAGACATACACAAACATGAACATACGTATATACACAGGGAACCAAATGAATAAGTAGAATCATTTGAAATAAGCCAGAAGCTGTTTTCAGCTGTGCCAACACATCAAGGCAACTGGTTGATTTAGTCAAGTTAATTTGTAATCTGTTCAACTTTGGTCTGAAAACTGTCATTACAGAATCACAAACACACAGCTTTTGGCTCCCATCAAGAATCTGGTGCATAAATCCAAAGCTCTCCCTCAGAACATCTCACTCACTTTCAGCTACTCTTACGAATAGTAAGACTTGGGCTATGAGCAGCTTGGACTTTCTTATAGCTGTCCCTGTTACTGGCCTGCATCAAAGAAACAGACTTCAGTAGTGCTTGAACAAACTACATACACAATAAGGTCCTTGCCTGGAGGACTACTCTTTGTTTTGGTCTTTGTATCAATACAATATGTGCCTGGCACATAGTACTTTGGGAAAGAGGTAGGATGTCTAAAGCCATCCCCACTAATATTATCTTCGATCTCTTCTCCTCCGCCTTTCTCTCTCTCTCTCTCTCTCTCTCTCTCTCTCTCTCTCTCTCTCTCACACACACACACAGATTCTCTCACTCCGCATATGTGTGTGCTTTATCTTTTTCATTAGAATGTAAGCTTTTTGAGAGCATGAAATGTTTTTGCTTTGTCTTTATGTTCCCAGCAATTAACAAAGTGCCTGGCACATAGTCAGTACTTAATAAATGTTGGATGATTGATTGAACTATTGTCATTTTTATAGGATACTCCCAGGAAACAAACTAATGAGAGTGGAAAACAATCTGGAACTATACCCAAAGGGCTATAAAACTGTCTGTAATATTGACCTTTGATCCAACAATAATGCTACTGGATCTGCATTCCAAAGAGATCAGAGAAAAGGACTTATTTGTACAAAAGTATTTACAGCAATTCTTTTTGTGGTAGAAAAATATTGGAAATTGAAGAGATGCCCATCAACTGGGTAATGGCTGGACACGTTCTAGTATGTGAATGTAATGGAATACTCTTGTTCTATAAGAAATGATGAGCAGGATGGTTTCAGGAAAACCTGGAAAGTCTTATATGAATTGATGTAAAGTGAAGTGAATAGATCCAGGAGAACATTGTCCATAGTAACAGCAATATTGTAATGTTCAGCTGCAGGTGATTTAGCTATTTTCAGCAACATAATGATCTAAGACGATTTCAAAGGACCAATGGGGAAAAATACTATCCCCCCTCCCCCCGCCCAGAAAGAGAACTGAAGAACTCTGAATGGAAAAGGAAGCACACTTTTTTCATTTTCTTTATTTTTCTTGGGGTTTTTGGTGTTTTCTTTTGTAATGTGACTAATACAAAAATATATTTTACATTATTTAGCATGTATAATCAGTATATTGCTTGCTTCTCAAGGGGTGGGGGAAGGGCAGGAGAGAGAGAAAAAACTTGAAACTCACTTTTTAAATGATTGTATAAAATTTTAAAAGGCAATTATTAAATATTTAATAAAATGTTTACATATATTTGCACATATATAAATATAAACATATTATATGTATACATATATACCTATTCTCATTCGTTTGTGTATATATGTGTATTCTCATTAGTTTATACATATATGTGTGCATGTATGTATATTTATACACACATATATACATATGTATGTGTGTGTATATATATGTGTATATATATATACATATATATATATATATATATATATATTTAATTAGAATTGTTACCTGCTGTGCAATTTATACTACCAGAGTGGTGCTTGGGAGCACTTTGAAGTGGCAACTGGACAAGGATCCCAACAGACATTTTCTACTAGAGGCAGGCCTGGAGCCCAGGATTTCCCTTTTCCCAGGCTGTCTCTATGTCCTAAGCCACACTGCTTGTTCAAGAGGTAGGGACAACAGAGAAGAGAAGAGGAAAACATAGATAGCCTCAGGCATGACCTTAGGACCAGGCAGAGGAAATGGCCACCTATTGGGCAGGATTTCTGAGGAGTTCTAAGACATGCTCCCACCACAGAATTCTTGAATCATCAATCATTGAACTCTTCATTACTAGAAATTAATTTCTTTGCCTTTGAGACTTATCCCTGGATAAAAGTTAAATACCCTTTGAGGAGGCAAAATGTTTATTTAGCTTTATTGGTAATTTACCTAAAGCAAGGATTCTAGTAGCATCTTCCTCACAGCTTTGTTGTGAGACTCAAATGTGATAATATATGTATCCACATAAATGTTTGCTATTATTGTTTTAATTATGCAAAGTGCTTAACACACTTTAAAGTGTATGTAAATGTGAGTCATTATTATCCGGAAAATTGCAAGTTTTTGATGGTAGGAACACTACTCACTTTTGTCTTTTTATAGCTGGGAGTAGTAGGCTTAATAACATTTGTTGAGTTGAATTGGCTCCTGAGCTCCTCTGAAGAATAAGTAAAGTCAGGAAGAAAATTGAGAAAGTTCTAAGCCCTTGAAAGGAAAGAGAAAGGACCTTGGAGACCATCCAGTCCCCTCACTTTACAGAGAAGAGACTAGCCCAGAGTCTTACTGGAGGTAGGGATTGGATACAGGAAAAGAAAGAGAAGGCTAGGAGAACTAGAAACCACGGTTGGCCACTCCACATACTTGCCAGCGATCAGCCCAATTGCTAAAAGAGCCAGCCAGTTATTCTAATGGAGAGTCACATATTGTTCCCTTCTCTGCCATTAGAGCGGTTATAGGCTTGGTTCAATCACATTTGGCCAACTTAATGCCTAGATGGTCCCTCCTCAAAAGTATCATTTTCAATCAGCAAGGCTCATGATTTAGTTACACTTCTCAGGTTCAAAGCAGGTGAATCACTTTACAGAAGCCAAGAATAGTAAGACATAGATAGATAGATAGATAGATAGATAGATAGATAGATAGATAGATAGATGATAGATAGATAGACAGATACATACATACACATATAAACACACATATTAATACACATACATAATATGGCTTAGGTAGGACATTGAGAGGTTGTAAGGCATCTGGAGGAGGACAAGGAGACTGACAAAGGGTCTTGGGTTTTTGCTGACTGAGGATCACTTGAAGGACCTGGAATTTTTTAGCCTGGAGAAAAGAAAATGCAGGGAGGACAGGGAGCTGCCCTAATATGTGTAATAGGTTTTTGAGCATCATGAAAGAGGAGTTAGACTTATTTTGCTTAGCTTCCATGGGAGAAGGGTCATGAAAGATAGATGCTTCTAAATTAAATAAGTACAGCAAATTTGCTTGGGCAATTTGGAGGTATTTGGTCAAGTAAAGAAGGTCAAAGGTTGAATTTGAGTGGGTAGCAGAGGAGAAATTAGGGGCAGTTAGATGGCTTAATACATAGAGCACTGGTCCTGGAGTCAGGAAGACTTAAGTTCAAATCTAACCTCAGATACTTAATAGCTATGTGTTCCTGGGCCAATCACTTACCCTGTTTTCCCTAGTCAACTGGAGAAGAAAATGGTAAACCACTCCAGTATCTTTGCCAAGAAAACCTTATGGACAGTATGGTCTGTGGGGTCATGAAGAGTTGGACAGGACTGACTGAGTGAATGAACAACAACAGAAGTAGAGGAGAAATTGGGGAAAAATTAGTGAAGTTTGAAGGAGACTATCAGGCAAGATGTCTACTGAGATTCTTTCCAACTCTCAAAGTCTCTGATATGTAATGATGATGATAATTTATATTTATGCACCTCTTTTCTTACTTCTTCTCTATCTCTCCTCCTCATCCCTGGCTCTGTCTCTATTTCTACTATTCTCTTTGCTTCAATCTCTCTCTACCACATCCACCACTTACTTTATGTGTTATCTCCTCTATTAGGATGTGAACTCCTTGAAAGCAGAAACTTTTTTCTGTGTAACCTTAGCAATTAGCACAATGATTTGCATATAGTAAGTGTTTAATAAATGTTTTATTCATTCATTCATTTATTCAGCCATCCAGCCATCCATCTATTCATCTTCTCTAACTTGTATGTAAACAAGAATGTGCTCTATAACATATTGCAGAGCAAAAGGTCAACCTTTACCCAAAGAGTGATAGGCTAAAATGATTGAAGAGGAAAGTGATGAGTTTTGGAGGGGATGTGGGAAAATTGGGACATTAATTCCTTGTTGGTAGAATTGTGAACTGATCCAACCCTTTTGGACAGCAATCTGGAATTATGCCTCAAGAGTTATGGAGTTGCCTATATCCTTTGACCAAGCAGTATCGCTACTAAGTCTCAGTTCAAAGATGATTAGAGAGAGAAACCAGCTACTTTTCTTGAGCCCTTTAAGTTTGTCCTTATATCAATCCTAAATCTCTGTCTTTACAATTTCTGCCCATTGCTTCTAGTTCTTCCCTCTAGAATGAAATATAAAAATAGTTAAGAGGTATGTGGTTTAGCAGCTAAATGGCCAGAGTCAGAAGGACTGGGAATTAAATGCTGCCTCTGGCATGAGCTAGCTCTGTCTGTGGCCATACACAAGCCGTTTAGATTTTCAGGGCCTGTTTCCTCATCTGTAAAATGAGAAGATTGTGCCAAATGCCTTCTATTGTTCCTTCTAGTAGATTTAGGTCTGTGATCTTAGGACTCTAAGTCTAATCCCTCATTTTGGAAGCTTCCCTCAGTACCAACTCCCTTGTCCTGCCTGGGTCTCCTTTAGATAGACAACTTCAATTCTTTCATCTTCTCCTCAAAAGGCATGGCCATTGTCTCCCTGGTTCTTCTCAGTTCATTTATCAGTCAATCAATGAGCATTTATCTATTCCCTTTGTTGTTGGTCAGTTGTTTCTCAATTGTGTCTGACCCCATGAGCCCATTTGGGATTTTCTTGGCAAAGATACTGGAGTGCCTTGCCATGTCCTTCTCCTGATGACTTTATAGATGTAGAAACCACCAAGGCAAAGGTTAAATGACTTGCCAGGGTCACATAGCTAGTAAATGTTTGAAGCCATATTTGAACTCAGGAAGATGAGTCTTCCCGACTCCAGGCCTGGCACTCGGATCACTGAACTACCTAGCTTCCCCTAGCCAGGAAGAGTTCCCCCAAGTTAAGATTTTTGTTGTTCAGTCTCTTTGTGACCTCATTTGGGGTATTCTTAGCAGAGATTCTGGCCTGGTTTGCCATTTCCTTCTTCAGCTCTTTTTAACAGGGTGAAGTGGCTTGCCGAGGGTCACATAGCTAGAAAGTGTCTGAGGCCAGATTTGAACTCAGAAAGATGAGTCTTCCTGACTCCAGGCCTGACATTCTGTCCACTGTACCACCTAGCTGCCCTATTAAGTACCAACTGTGTGACAAACAGGGTGCTAGGCACGGGAGAGAAAAATACAGTGAATGAAAGAGGCCATATTCAAAACAAGCTAATGGTCTAACATCACACTCATTAGCTTGAGGATGAACAAGACACAGAGGTCAAAGGGTATTTACTAAGTGTACAAGGTGGTGACCTCAGGATCCCCCAAAGAATATTTAAAAGTTTATCAATGTCAGGCTTAAGCTGAAGTGGCCAGAGCTGACCACAGGACTCAAGCTTTCGGTCTTCCTAAAGCAGTGCAGTGGGATCTCTTTGTTCCCAGAAACTGAGCCCTCCTCTGAAGGATTTCCACTTAAATGAGTCTCCTAAAATATGGGCCCCAGAGCAAAACATTTCCTTTAAGGCATAGTTTGGCCAGGGTAGTATGTATAGGTATGTGTATTAAATTCTGAGGACAATCATTTTATAAATCCTTTTACCGTGTGTGTGTGTGTGTGTGTGTGTGTGTGTGTGTGTGTGTGTGTGTGTGTGTGTGTGTGTGTGTGTAGGAACAGGATTTTAATGCCATTTGGCATGTTTTGCTAACAGGGTATACAATACTCTGGAACTGAAGGATTTATTTTTCATGTTTGTGTATCCGTAAGTCTTTCATTCCTGAAAACAACAGCAAGAAAAAGCAAAAAACCCACATTTGCTGGAATCTTTGTCTTTGCCATGTACTAAACAGCAAGTTAAAAAAAAAATCCCAGGCTGTTTCTGTGGAGAAGAAATAAACCCAAGGACATTGTGTTCTCTCTTTATGACGATGAAATGTAGATTTCCCACTAAAAGGCAAATGTGTCATTCTGAAAGGTTGGATAGGATGTTACTTTCAACAAAAAGAAAGAAACAACTCCAGCTGGTTAAGTCTGCCTTCAGTATAAGATGCTTTTTAGCTTCTATAGCATTTTTAAAATTTGATTATAAGTTGAATACATTTTCCTGGGTGTTAAATGCTTGCCCTTTGCTATTCAGGCCTTTGATGTCCTCCCCAGAGTCATCGAAATCATCTTCCTCATCTGAAACATCTCTTTGCTTTGTGTTATTCCCTTACAGGGCCTCACACTCATCAACACATTTTGAGGACAAGAAACAGTAACATTTTGTTTTTCTTATGCTGTTTTGGTTCTTTCACAGAATGAGTCCTTTTCTTTGAATCATCAGCATAATAATAGCTGGTATTTGTGGTGTGAGCTATTATTTATGAGTATATTATTATAATATAAAATGTATTATTTATAATAATGGATCTCATCATCATCAGACCTATAATCATCTTCATCTCTCCTCACCTGCACCCATGAGATCCCCAAGCTTTTTACAAACTCGAATGCCAAATCCCACATGAGACCTTTCCCAACCTCCCCCTTCCTTAAACTGGCAATTGTCCCTCCTGAAATCACTTCAGATTTACTCACCTATGCACTTGTATGCTCTTCTCAGTGACATATGAGATTATTGAGAAGGGCGTAATATAGTGCCTGAAGTATATAGTAGGTGCTTAATAAATGCTTGTTGATCAATTAATTTTTTGTCTTTACTTCTTCATTGCCTAGCGTGGTACCCTGAACAGAGCAGGACAATTACAAAGGTATCTTGGATCGAATTGAGCTGAAGTAGGTCATAAATCACTTTTCTCACTATGAGTTGGGTAGGGGCATAAATTTAGAGCAAGAAGAAACTTTTAAAAATCACATAGTCCAGACTTTTCATTGAACAAATGAAGAAATTAGGGTGCAATAAAGATAACTTGCTCGAATTTACATAGGTAATTACTGGCAGAATCATAGTTTGACCCTCAGGTTTAGTTCAGCACCATGTAATTATTGTGATCACCTCCATTGTACAGATAAGGAAACTGAGACTCCAGAAACTTAAACTCCAGGCTCCTTGCTACTGTCTCATACTGACTCAGCAACAACTTGTCACAGACAGTTCAATCATTTCCTTCTACATGTGTGGAAACCGAGACCCAGAGGGGAGGTGGCTTTTCCAAAATCAAGCTCTCAGCCCCATCCATTTTTTTTTAGAGGTATTGTTAGATTGACATGAAAGATGTTCAGTAGTAAATAGAAATTAAATTGGGAAAAGTATCTGAATTACAAAGTTTTTAATTAAAGCTATGAAAGAATTACCTAATTCTAACAGCTATTTTTAAATGAAAACTTGTTTTTCATTTTTAAGCAACTAATTAAATACTGAATTCTGTTGGTTTTTATCTATTTAAAGCGATATTTTTCATATTATCTCAGGTTTTTCCCCCAACACACAGAAAAAAATCCCTAATTCCACTGCACTGGGAACTCCCAATATGGGAACGCCTTTTACTAATGGAGATTATGGCTGCCCTTGATGTATCAGAGAACTTCTAGGGAATTGTGTTCAAGGTCACATAACAAGCAAATGTCATTGTTGAAATAGGAAGCCATGTATTCCTGAATTCAAATCCAGAACTCCATTCTTTTTATCACACTTCATTAAAATACAAGTCAACCAATTAATCAAAAACATTTATTAGTCAGCTACAACATGACAGACACTCTTAGGCTCTGGGACTACAAAGACAGTAATGAAACAGGTCCTGCCCTTAGGGGGCTTACCTTTTAGCTGGGAAGATTATTCAAGAACAGTTTCTGTTTTCTTCTTTTATGGAAGTTAAGGAATGTCAATTAAGTAGAGAATCATTTTCTAGCTTTTCCAGTATTATGTTTTCTGAGCATATTGGATATACAGAAAATTCTAGCAATTGACTGAGCTTTGTCTGGATTGGATATGTACTCCAAGGCCTAGTGCAAAATTTTGAACATAGTTTGTTCAATAATTTTTCAGTTGTATCTATGACCTCATTTAAGATTTTCTTGTCAAAAGTGCTAGAGTGGTTTGCCATTTCCTTCTCCAGCCCATTTTACAGATGAGGAAACTAAGGCAAACAGGGTTAAGTGACTTGTCCAGGGTCACACAGGTAGTAAGTGTCTGAGATTCAAAGTCAGGAAGATAGTCTTCCACACTCCAGGCCTGACTTTCTATCCCCTGTGCCACCTAGCTGCCCCTGAACATAGTAGGAACTTACTAATTTTGTTGTGTTTAATTGAATTCTCGTTTTAACACAATTTTTGATATGATTTTTTCCCTGAAGGCAAAATGGATAGAGTTCTGGACTTGGATTCAGGACTTTAGTTCAAATTCTGCCTCCTACAATTTCAAGCTGTGTGACCCTGGGCAAGTGTGGTGTTAATCTGATTAAAGATCTCCCTGCCCACCCCCCCCACCCCCCAATCCCATTAACAGGTTTCTGGTGGAGCTAGTTAAGGGAAACTTGATTAACGGATTAACGGAGGCTTGTTTGTAGGAAAGCCCACACCCTTTTGCTAATCAGGTCAAGAGGGTTGTGAAGCCCTTGGGCTCTAAAAAAGATATTTATGTATATATGCTCTGAGAGTAAGCTCTTTCTCAGAACCTGGGGAGGAGGGGGCAAGTAGACAGTTAGGATTTGTGAGTGTTTACAGGAAGGCCTCAGCAGAGAGGATGATTGTTGGATGGCTTGGCTCCCTGCTGTGATATTGTGATTTAAGTTCTTTGTTGTCATGATAAAATGGGCTTACTGGTTTGGGGATATAATTGCAGCTATGTTGAATTGGAGTTGTTGGTTTTGGGATTTGATCCTCTGGTGTCTGAATAAAAGTTTTACTTCTTTTGCCTTCTATGTGGAGAGTCTCTTATATTCTGCAATGCAGAACTATACAGGCATTTTCATGGTCACCATTGATATTGCGACACTTGCCTTGCTGATAGGGCCAGTCACTTAATTTTTCTGAATCTCAGTTTCCTCATTTGTAAAATCATGGGCTTATACTCAATAGCCTTCAAGATTCCTTTCTAGCTCTAAACATATGATACTATATCCTCTTAGATCACCAAATTGCATCCTTGGATTTATAAAATCATAGGATTTATGAGCAAGAAGGGATCTGATAGACTTCCTTTTTCAAACTTACTTTATGAAATATTTGTAAATGTTTTGAAATGTGGTACAGTGGATAGACTACTGGACCTGGATGAAGGAAGATGTGAGTTCAAATATTCCTGCAGACCCTAATAGTCATGTGACCCTTAGTAAGCTACTTAACCTCTTTCTGCCTCAGTTTCCTCTCATGTAAAATGGGAATAACAGTAGTTGCCACCTCACATGGATATCCAAAGCCTAACAATTTATATTTTAATTAGCCAGAAGATCATGAAAATGACCCTAAATCCTCTGGATTTATTTGATTTAATTATAATTGTTCTTTTAAATTTGAAATTCCTTAATATGTGGACGGTGGTATTCTTTTAAAGAAGATGGTTAAAATTCTGGTTTTGCTCATCCCTTATTAATTCGTAAGTGAAAAAGTGCTTTATAAATGAATTCTAGCTATTAAATGTTGAGGAATTTCATGTGAATGACTTCCGCCCATCATTCCATTTCATTTGATTGTAATCCCCCTAAGGGCTAGGACTTTTTCTTTTTTCTTTGTATCCCTGGCACCCAGCACCCAGTCTGACATCCCATGGGGGCTTAATAAGTGAAGGTTGAATTGAATTGGATTATAGGCTGAGAAATCTTGACCTGGAAGGGACCTTTGGCACTACCATTTCACAGATGAGCACAGGGCCCAGGATATGGTAGATTATAATCAATGATACAATTTTGATGGATTGTTGAGGACACTGAGGCCCGAGGCTGCTAAGTGGCTTGTCCTTGGTCACGTGAGTAATAAGTGTTGGAGAACAGATTTGGGCCTTGGTCCTCTGACTTTGGAGCCAGGGTTATAGAAAATGAAAGGGAGGGGGACCTGGCAACCAAATTCTGAACAAAATGAGTAGGTAATTAAGCAAAGAACAGAAGTATAAATGCTGAATGAGAAGAGGAGGGATGTAAGAAGGAAGAAACAAATGAGTCTCAGTGTGAAGAGGCAATGTTTATAGTGAAAATGTCCCCAACCCTCCAAAGAGCTTTAGACCCAGGCTAGGCCCTGTATATACAAACTAGGAAATCCTCTTTATAGATTTTAGGGAATCTTTTCATGTTGCCACCTTGTGTAGCCACTGCCACTTCTAATAACACTGCCCTCTTTTAACAGTTTTGATGAATCACAGGGCAGAAGATACCAAGAGTGCGCAAAGCAGGAGGGTTTGAAGGATTGGCATCGATTTCTTCTGTGCAATCGCTTGTGACCCTGAGGGCTGCTTGTGCTCCTTTTCAGGCTCCCTTCATTCTTCTTCCCCTGCTTCGGGAAGAAGGAGATAGGGCTAGAGTGAAGGTCAGAGATAGCTTGGTATAATGTATAGGGCAGTGGTCTCAGAGTCAGAAGATTTGGATTGGGATCTTGCCTTCATGCTTATTACCTGTGTGGCCTTGGGAAAGTCACTTTACCTCTACTAGCCTCAGTTTCCTTAATTGGAAAACAAGGGTATTAGATTCAATGACTCTTAAGGGCCCTTCCAGCTCCAAATCTATAACCCTAAAGAACATTAATTTCATTTCTGAAGGGGCATCTAGACTGGCATCAGCAACTATAGACCTGCGCATCAGAGACTTCCATTGAGATGTTTATGACAGCTTCTGAAAGAGGCTGCCCATGGATGACCCCTCTCACCCACACTCTCTCAAGTCTACTCACTTGTCCCTTTCATACAAAGTGTTTTGCTCCCAACAGTTTGGTAAAAGTGACATTGTGAATTGTAGGCCATTTTGGTTTTTTAAACAGATGAGGAGACTGAGTTTCAGCACAGTACCATGATTTACTCAGGGTCAAACAAATAATAGCCATTAGTGGTGAAATTTAAAATCAGAGCTCTATTGACCTCAAGACCAGGCCTTTTCCCTTATCAGGCCATCTATTCAATGGAGAAAGTGATCTTTCAATGATAAGGCATGTAATTTAATTGAATCTTATGTATAGGAACCTGGAAACAGAGAAGACATTGGATTTTGAGCCAGAAGACCTCAGTGTGAATCCCACCACTGTTACTGACTCAGTTTCCTCAGCCATAAAGGATGGCATTTTTACTAAATCACCTCTAAAATACATCCCCAATTTTAAAAAATCCTATGAGCCTCATTTTAGGAAGACTGCTTATGCTTTGACATTCCCTGCTTTAGCTCTTCAGTCATTTCAGTGATGTCCAACTTTTTGTGACTCCATTCGGGGTTTTCTTGGCAGAGATACTAGAGTGGTTTGCCATTTCCTTCTACAGCTCATTTTACAGTTGAGGAAACATAATTTGCCCAAAGTCACAGCTATTAAGCTTCTGAGGCTCGATTTGAATGCATGTCTTCCTGACTTCAGGCCTGGCATTCTATACACCTAGCTTATTGCAATCTAACAATACAATAAACATTTATTAAGTGCCTACTATGTCCTAGGTACTGTGCTCAGTGTGTGTGTGGCGGGAGACGTGGGGAGAACAAGACAGAAAAAGAAGCTGGAGAAAGCAGGGAGGGGAGGAGGTGGCCAGCACAGGGCTATGATGATAGTGGAGTTGATTTCAAAGGCTGTATAGTCTGGTGGGCAATGTAGAGTTGGCTGAATTCTGAGCCCTCTGTAAATAGAGATTTGTGGAGTAGGTCTCTTGGTCCTCCCTTGAGTGCCCCAATCAGAGGAGCAGAGGCAAATGAGGGCACTGGTAAGTTATGAGTACCAGTCTTTGTGATGATAAGTTTCTTGGTGATGGGTTTTTTTGGGAGGGTGGTAAGGGTGAGATTTTGATTACAGAATCCAAAAAATGGAGCTGGTAGGGAATGAAGAGGATTATGCCCTTTGCCCTTAGATTGATTCGCCGATTGCGCCTTCAATCCCAGCTTCAGGATGTAGCCCACTCTAAATGGCTTTATGCTTGAGGCATCGAAGGATGCTTCTGGGCAGGGATAGGAGATGCTTTTTGGTCCTTCCTCCATAGGATTTTGAGCTAGAGAGAACCATGAATGTCATCTCTCCCACCTCCTTCATATAGTGGATGATAAAACTGAGGCCTGGAGAGGTAAAATCAGTCACAAAATTGAGTCATTTATTCCAAGGTCATACAACAAAAAGAAAAATCAACTTGGAGTTAGAGAATCTGGGTTCGAGTCCTGGTTTTCGTCCTTATGATTTGTGTGACCTTAGGCATTCACTCTTTCTGATTCTTTCTCTATATACTCATCTGTAAATGAGAAGGTTAAACTAGATGACCCTTTAAAATCTAAGTCTTTGAACTTTGCTCCTAATGAGAGATGGAAAGTGAACTTAGGTTGTCTGTTCCAACTCAGTGGTATCACAGATACACTATTAGCTTTGCCATCCTAGGAACTGGATTCAAATCCTGGCTTTACTCTGTCTGTGTGAACTTAGGCAGATCTCCTCACCTCCCTAGCCTCAGTTTCCAAGTGTGTAAGATAAGGGATTAGACTACATGATCTCTGAGAAGCCTTCCAGGGGAAAAAAATTCCTGGAGCCTGGAACAAATGTTCCTCGTTCCCTGGAAAAAGCAGCTGCTCTCTCAATGGCCAATTCCTATAGTCACTGACTCCTTAAATTTCTCTTTCTTACTTTCAAGGTCTCCTCCCAATGACCATTCTCAGCTTATTAATTTAAAGAGCAGCCGTTTTCAAAGAGGTGAATCACCTAATGGTCGTTTCCATCTTTTTTATGCTAAATATCACCAGAAAAAAGTCTCACTTTCAACTCAGTATTTGCCCAGAAAACTTAAAGACACCTGCATACACACACACACACACACACACACACACACACACACACACACACACACACACACACATGCATTACTGACCAAGGTTATTCTCCTTTCACATGCTTTAGGATTTAAGTTAATAACAAAATGAGAGAAAGCAACAAGCAAACTAAAATTCTTCTGACTGGAAATGATGTCAGCAAACATCTAGACACTGAAGAAACTTCAGAAATCAATTAGTGTTTGGTCCTTGTCCTTTGTTTGCAAAGAGGACCAAAATGATATCACTATGTTGGGGTCAAAGTAGACTGTGTCTGATGGCGGCTGATCAGACCAATATGAGCTCAGAAGGCTCTACCACAGGTTGGGCACAAATACAGTTATCCCTCTCAGATCATGACTTTCCCCATTGGAGTTTTGATATTTGCATAAGAAATTCGGTGGGAATTTTTGCAGAAAACACAAAAAGGCCAGCAGATAGCCCCAAAACAAATGTAGAAACTCAGAAATGCGTAGAGTATAGGTATAGTATTATATGATATGAACATATTTTATCTTTTAGTGCTGTAACAATTCAGACTTCTTTGGCATAAAGGGAAGGCCTAAACATTTTATGCAGATTTTCCAGATCGTGGGGGGTGCCTCGCCCCTAATCCCCATGGTGTAGAAGTGACAACAAGTTCCTATGATGGACTAGGACAATGCCCCCTCCTTTGCCATTCCATTAGAATGGGTATGGCCCATTTTCATCTTTTCTATTTGTTTCCCTAACTCCTAGGATGGTACCCAGCGGCTTTTAGACTTTTATTAAATGATACTTTTTTTTTGGAGGGGGAAAGGCAAGGCAATTGGGGTTAAGTGACATGTAGAAGGTCACACAGCGAGTAAGTGTGTTATGTGTCTGAGGCCAAAGTTGAACTCAGGTCCTCCTGATTCCACAGCTGGTGCTCTACTCACTGTGCCACCTAGCTGCCCTTTATTAGATGAGTCTTGACTTCATTTGGATCTAGAATGGAAAGATACTTCTAAAGAAAGCTATGCCATGAAATTCCTTTTTTTTAAAATTTTTTTCAGATGAGGTATGGCGTAGAGCAAAGAATTTTTGCCCAGGGCCCCATTTGCCCTTTGCAAATGGCAAAGCCAGAATTCAAACTCAGTTCTTAAAAATCTGTGTTGAAGTCTATTACCACAGAAGCAGAAGGGAAAGGTGGCCTTCAGGTTGTCTGGAGAAGCCCAGAGACTGCTTTATGTTGTCCCTGGAAACAGTTTGTTCTTGGAATCTTGTCAGCCACATGCATGGTCAAGGTTCACACTGCATATTTTATTTGGTGTTCAACAAAGCTCCAACATGTCTCGGCATCCATCGCGCAATGCCCGATTAAAATTCTTCCTTTCAGAAACTCCCACAGAAGGTGACAAATCGGGCCTCCAGTGCTTTTAAGCTAATTGCTCTGCTTAGCGGGTAACAAGCTGGCTTGCTGGGAGCCATGGAGTAGCATTCTATACAGAGCCTGCTCACTATGATGCCTAGCTGAATAGAGCCTGGCACTGTTGCCGCCATGCCGTGGCCCCTCAAAGGACAAACCAATGTGGCCATCAATCATGATTCTACTTCTCTTAAGCAAGATGTTCATATATCTTATGCAACATGTTAGGAGGTTGAAATGCCAAGCTGTTATTGCCAGGGATGGAGGTTGGGCAGGGATGGGGGAAAGATGCTTGCTAACAACAAGGTAGTAATTAGATTTAGTTTCCGATGACAGTTTTTCATCTTATGTTTTCTTACAGGCTGGGAAGAAAGAAAGGAGCAGTGCCCTGAATATCGCAATAGATAACATGTGCAAAAAGACAAGAGACCTGCGTAGACAGGTGAGAGAAGAAAAGGGGGGAGAGGAGGAGGTGAGAGGGACTGTGGGGAAAATGGATCGCATGCATGCAGCCCAAACATTTCTCTCTTGCTTTTTTGATCTACCTTAACTAATTTAAGCAAAAGAAAACAGTCACAGGATTATAAATTTAGTGTTGGAAGAGAATTTAGAGGGCATAACCCCCTCCTTTTACAGTTGAGGAAACTGAGGGCCATAGAGGGTAAGTGACTAGCCCATGGTCTGAGAGCTAATAACTATATGAGTCTGGAATCACACCCAGGTTTTCTTGACTACTACCCCATCCCACTGTGTTGCTTTTTGTGACTTAAGTATCTCAAAAAAATCAAGTAATTTATTTTATTTATCGTGCCACTAGTCATAATAGCATAATAACACAAAAATAGAGAATCTTATCATTAGAATGGGAAGAGATCTCTATAGCCATGCTAGCCAACAAACACATAAAAGGAATCATCTGTATAACATACAAGGCAAGTAGAGATCCAGTCTCTGCTTGAGCATCTCCAATGAAGAAGAATCCCAGCCCAGGGTTGCTTATTCCAGTTTTGAACATCCGGGGTTGTTAAGAAGTTGACCACTCCACCCCACTACCACCTCCTCCCAACTTCAAGCCTCTTTGCCTTTTGAATTGCATGGTTGAGGATCAGAGATATAGAGCTGCTGGGAGGCACCTCATAGGTTACGTAGCCTGGCACTTTATTTTTACAGGGCAAGAAACTGAGTCTCAGAAAGATTAAATGATTTGACCAGCATTACTCGGTCAAGGCCAGAACTTGATCCTTTATACCATATGGCATCGTGAACTTGCGACAATCTCTCCTGGATTTGCCTTCTGGGACCAAATAACAGAACAAGACAGATATTTCTTCTATATGAAAGAGCTTCCAATATTCGAAACAGCTCTCGTGTTTCCTGACAATCCTTACTTGTCCAGGATTGACATCTTGAATGCATTTAAGTGACCCTCGTATGGCAGGTACTTAATGCCCTTCACTATCCTTATCGGCATCTTCTGGAAGTGCTCCAAATAATCAATGTCTTTCTTAAATTATTCCAGCTATTTACATGTTGTATGACTAGGGCAAAGAACAAAGGGCTTGTCATTTCCGTAATTCCATAAGCCATGTTTCCTTCATGCAGCCCGATTTCATATCAGCTTTTTGCTGTCATATCACGTCACTAATTCATAGTGCGTTTTCAGTACAGTAAAATCACTTAAACTTTAAGTACAAAAACAAAAAAGAGAACAAACACCCCAAGCTCCTTTCTAAAATGACTCTTCCATCATGTACTTGGGAAATTAATTTCTTGAACTCACATATAAGTCTCTCCACTGATTCCTATTGAATTTCATCTCATTAGACTCATCTCCATATTCTAACTTATCAAGAGCTCTTTGGATCCCAACTCTGTTATCCAATGTATTAGCTTTATGTCATCTTCAAATGTGATGACTGTAACATCTGTGCCTTCATCCAAGTCATTGATAAAAATGTTAGCACAGGGCCAGGAACAATCCTTGGGATTCTCAACTGGTACCTCTTTCGTGTTGACATTGATTTATTAACAACTCTTCTGTGAAGCCAGACATTCAACCAGTTCTAAAACCATCCACCTGTATTATTGTCTAGTCCAAATCTCTCCATATATACCAGGGGTGGGGAACCTATGGCCTCGAGGCCACATGCGGCCCTTTAGATCCTGCAGTGCAGCCTTAAGTTCCCCACCCCTGGTATATATCAACAATAAAACTCCAGATTATCAAATGCTTTGTGCAAACCCAGGTAATGTATTTTGAGAGTGTTGTTCTCATCTCTCAATTTACTAATCTCATCAAAAAAGGAAATGTGTTTCATTTGGCATGACTATTCTTGATGAAATCCTGCTACCTCTTTGTAACTACTGCATGCCTTTAATAGTGATAATTAATAATAACAATAAACATTTATATTTCACCTTAAGGTTTGCAAAGCATTTTGCAGATATCTCATTTAATTCTCACAACAGTGTCAAAAGATAGGTACTATAATTATCCCTATTGTATAGATGAGCCAACTGAGGTTGACAAGAGATTTGCCCCAGAAAATACAGCAAGTATCTGAGGGAGGATTTGAATTCCAGTCTTCCTAACTTAATCTAGCACTTTATATAGAATTATTCCCAGAAATATTTCTCAAGAAGCTCGTCAACCATTTCAATCCTTTGAATAAAATAGATGGCCTTTCTCATGATACTGACAGAGAAGAAATTGATGAAATGTAGGTGGGAAACATGCAAGAACAAAAGAAGTGTAACTGAAATTTCCACCTGCAAGCCTGTGGTATCCATGAGGAAGCTGTGTTTAGCATTCTCTCACCAGAAGAAATGGACTCTAAATAAATTTAATGAAACCACTCACTTACAAAAACTAAAAATAAGAGTAAAGTTTTCTTCCACATGGGAAAGAAATAAGAGTTTGCAAGAATGATTCTGATGAACAATTAGGAGAAAGAAGAAGCATCTTACTTTCCATACCTTTATTCATCCTACCAGCCTCTCCTGGCTTTGCTCTGGTTACATTCCTTCTTACTTCATCTCATGCTTTCTTTTAATCCTCTGAGAAATTTTTTTAATGGGAATCTGAATGGGCAGTTGGTTCAAAATGAGTCAAAATCCTCACAAAGGCCTCCCTAAAGCTATGGTTGTTCTAGGCTCCATTGAGATGAATAAAGTCCAGAATGAGAGCCTGTATATATTATACTGGTCAGACCATACCTGGAGTCTTTGTTTTGTTCTGGTTGTTACATTTTAGGAAGGGAATTGACCAGGGTTGTGCTGTAGCCAGGAATCAAGAGCTCATTGTTAAATTTTTATGGTGAGCATTTACACTTCAGAAATTCCCAGTCTCTGTAAATCAGGCTTTGATTCATTGTTTTGTTTTGATTTTATAGTCTAGACTTAAGATAGTGTCAGTAATGCAAATTTAACTTAAAAATGTGTGTGCGTTTTTTTTCTGGAGAGTCAGGTTGTAAAGCATATACCAGCACACTGCTGTATTACTCTATAAACACTGAGCTCATCGGGAGTGCTGTAGAAGGTTCAGGGAGTGAAATCATCACTAT
>CM053624.1:20776325-20951096 GCA_028646595.1 Phalanger gymnotis | reverse complement strand
CTAGAGGCCTGCTGGCTGTAGGATGACTAGGATAACCACAAGCACAACAACCTGACATTTGCATAATGCTTTTAGGTTTACAAAGCCCAAGGTGCATCCATTATCCCATGTAAGCCTCCCAACACCTCTGGAACTGACAGTAAACACCTCCATCCCTGGCTCCTCACATAGAACTTCCTAGACCAATAATTTTTTTTTGTGGGGGGGGCAGGGCAATTGGGGTTAAGTGACTTGCTCAAGGTCACACAGCTAGTACACGTGTCAAGTGTCTGAGGCCGGATCTGAACTCAGGTCCTCCTTACCCCAGGGCTGGTACTCTACTCACCGCACCACCTAGCTGCCTTTCCTTCATGTCTTCTTTGGGGCCAAGCTTGGGCATCATCATTTCAGTTTTATTTGTTTTTTTCTTATGTTCTTTTTAAACTGTGGCCGTTGTTGTGTATATTGTTTTCTTGATTCTGCTTACTAAATTTTGCATCAGTTTGTAAACATCTTCCCATTATTCTCAGTCTGCAATATATTCATTACGTCATTTTGGAAAATAGGACAGTGGCTCAGGGTGGGGTAAGGATATCAAGAAAGATTTCACATACAGAGTGGCGGTGGGCTCAAGTCTCAAGAGGAACAGGGATTCTAAGAGGCACATATGAGAAAGGAGAAGATTCCTGGAAGAGATTCAATCATTTCAGTGGTAAATAGGGGGGAGTTGGTGTGTCATAGGTGAGAAACAGTGGGAAGGTCAGCCTTACCTGGAGACTATGGTAAAAGAAGAAATGAATAAGATATATATATATATATATATATATATATATATATATATATATATGAATATGCTTGGGGTCAGGTTATGAATGTCTTTGAATGCTAAACAGAGGGGGTTCTATTTGAAATTGAAGGTGATATGCAGCCATTGGGGGTTATGAAGAATGGCAATGATATGGTCAGACTAGTACTTAAGGAAAGTTGTTTTGATACTTGGGTACAGAATGAACAAGAGAGGTGAAAGACAAGTATAGAAACAATTTAACAGTGAATTACATGTAATATTAGAATATAAGGGTCTGAAGTAGAGCGTTGAACATGGACGTAATTAGGACACATTAGTTGAGAAAGGTATTTATGAACCTAGAAACTGTATAATTTATCATCTAATTAGATATGTGGACTGAGGGAGAGTGAGACCATCATGTGAATCCTATCTCTGTGATGGTGACCTAGTCACTCTACCTTTTCAGCCTCCGTTTCCACAAAGGGTACAAAGGGAGTCTTAGTGCAGAATTCTTAGGATGACTGTACTTCTTACTGATAAAGCACCCCAAAGTATAAGACTTTTCTCTTGTGGTCTTAGCCTCTTCTACTTCTTCGCCTCAAAATTCTCCTTGTTTACTTCTTCCATGCCCCTCCTCTAGCCAGCTATAGGCCTCTGAGATTCTTTTGGGATTTGAAGGTAGATTTTAAAAAGACTTAATTTCATTTGGAATATGTCTATATATATATACATATATATATATATTTACATACACACATACATACATATATATTTTTACATACACATACACACATATGTATAGATAATATATACATACACATATATGCATATGTTATTATAAAGCTATTTATACATATATTCAGATATACACACTTGAGCTGTATGTGGATTTATACATATATGTATTATAAATACATGTATCTCTATATACACATTTGGCTAAATATGCATGCACGTACATTGCATACAAATACACATATACATGTATGTACATACTGTTTATACATGTCTGTTCCACTACCTTCTAATGTGGAAAGATAATTTCATTGAAAGCAATAAAAAGGTTTTCTTAGAAAAATTCAAAAACTCAACAGTGTCATCACTGTTAGAAGTTCAAAGTACAAATGTGAATAAAGATAAATGGCAAATACAACAAGATTTTGGGTAGAAGCCAAGGTTACTGATGGAACTGCTCAGCATCCTTCCTTCCTTGTTCTCACTGAGTGCAGAATTCCCAGTGGGCTTGGTATTAGGGATTAGACGCTTCTTCTTAGTTGCCATCCTTACCATCAAATATTTGTGAGAGGCAGGATGAGACAGAAGGAAGGACATGAGGAGTGGAATCAGGCTTTGTTTTTGTTCAGTCATTTTTCAGTTGTATTCAGCTCCTTATAACCCCATTTGGGGTTTTCTTGGCAAAGATACTGGAGTGGTTTCCCATTTACTCCTCCAGCTCATTTTACAGATGAGGAAACTGAGGTAAAGAGAGTCAAATGACTTGCCCTGGGCCACACAGCTAGAATGTATCTGAGGCCAGATTTGAACTCGGGAAGATGAGTTTTCTTGACTCCAGACCAGGTACTCTATCCACTGTGCACCTAGCTGCCCAGAAGTCAGTTTCAAATTCCAACTCAGATATTTCATGGCTTTATGATTAGGTATAAATTTTGAAGTAAAAAAAAAAAAACAACTGGATTCAGATCCCTCCTGTGATGAGACCTTGGACAATTAACTTGGCCTTCTTCTGCTTTCATATCCTCAGTGTGAAGGTGCTGGCCTAGACTGTCACTCAGTTCCAGTATACCTTTATTTCCATCATTCTGTGACCCTGGAGAAGAAATATCACCTCTCAGTCTCCTTATCTGTGAAATGGAGATAAAAATAATCACATTAAAATCTGAATGGAAGGGAAAGATTGAAGTCAGAAGAAACTAAACTTCAATTACTGCCTCCCACGCTGATAGGTTGTATAAACACATACAAGTGACTTAGCCTCTTTGAGCCTCAGTTTCCTCATCTATACAATGGGGTTATTGTAATTGTACTATTGGTATTGTATTCTGAGAAGAGGTCCATAAAGTTCAGTAGACTACCGAAAGAGTCTGTAACAGTGAGAAAAAATAAAAGGAAGAACCCCTGGCCTCCCGAGAAGTGTCAAAGATAAATGCCAGCCTGGTTATGCTGATCTGCCTTCTTGGTGTCATGGAACCCAGAGATTATCATTTCTGGAATCTGACCCTTCACTACAGATTACATAGCCCCAAAATGGAATTAAATATGTCGCTGGGTCAGGGAAATAAGAAAAGATTGATTGGGATGAGTTGAATATCATTTAAGAATTTCCCATTTAGAGACATTCTTTTTGATTTGGAGATGGGTGGGTGGTGGTGATGGAATCCTAATAAAGCTACCTCCAGCCCCAATATTCTAACTTCTTTATAGGCCCCACTGAACAGCAGGCCCACTGCCCATCCCTAGCCATTCCCTAATATCCTAAGAGGATTCATATAAACCTCAGTGCTCACTAGAACAACAGGTGTGTCCATGAACTCATATTTCTCACAGAACAACAGGCATGTCCATGTGATGGGGTCTCAGCCACTGCCTTTAGCTAGGCACTGTCCCTAGACCCATTCCTCATATTTCCCCCCAAAACAGCATGTGCCCATGCACTTAACCATAGCCACATCCACCTAGTCTCAGACAGGACCACAATACTCAGCCAATCAGAAAGCAGCACCGCCAGGATGCCCAAGAGGGATGTGGACCTCAAAATAATAGGAGGGACTTTCCCTAAGTAGGCACTTGCACAGTAACAGTAAAGATCTGACCCAGAGTGAACTTATGATACAGAAAGGCCTATTATACTATCATTATCATACATACACACACCCGCAATGGGTTTTTCTATACGCATTGTGGGTAATTGCCTGCACAGTTCTACTGTGACTGGAGTCTTTCTCCTATTACCTAACTCTTAACGAATCCCTCCTGCCTTTTTAATATTCATAATTTCTGTTGTGTAATTACATCTTTACCCTATAAAAATCTATCTCAATTTCTCTGAAGTTGCTGGTTCCTCTTGGAACTCAGCCCACTTCCTGAGAGGCGTCAATCTCAATAAATGCCTATAGAGGTGGTCTGACTCTAAATTCTTTGAGACGGATCCACCACAACACATTATGAAACTGCAACAGTTTTTGGCGTCCCTGGGTGGGCAGAGTTAAAACCACAACCATGGTGATAGTGCATTACAAACCCATAATGTCAGAACAGATAAAAGAGTGTATATGGTAACTGAGGTTCAGTGCCTCCATGATGCTGGGCATGGGAATTATGTTGGCAAGCTCAGCCCCTTCCAAAGAGAATTAGGACTGTGTGTAACAGATCCTTCCGTGAGCTTATTCTTCTTAAGGTATTCTAATTCTGTTTCTAATCCTTTGCCATCTTCCTATTGTCTACTAAGCACCACACCTGGCATGGGAATGGATTCCAGGCTTGCTCAACAGAAAACTGTTGTCAAGAGTTTGAGTAAAAAGCTTCTTTGGGAATTAATGGTGGACTATCTGTATCTCAGGGCTTACTGGTTAGAAACCCAGCATCTTGCTTTCTGACTCTAAAGACTTCCCCAGAAGGGTTAAGTGAAAGTCAGGGAAGAAGCAGTTAGGGAATGAAAGGGGAATGGGAAAGTCAAGCAGGGAAGGGACTGTAGGAAAAAAAGTAAAGATGGGAAGAGGTGATGGCCAGTGCATTAACAAGGCAGGATGACCAGGGCTTTGGCCCAGGATGCCAGAAGGTGCTTACAACATTTAGATTTCTTAAATACTATAAGAATAACTGGGCTCAGCACCTAATGAACAAAAGTTATTTGTTAATTAGAAAATACCTTAGTGGCATGATAAATAACTTAAAATAAATTGTTTGATTTTTTCGAGATACTTAAGTCACATGAGGTAACACGGTATGATGGGTAATAGTCAAGAAAAATTGGATTTGATTCCTGACTCATAAAGTTACTAGCTCTGGGTCCCTGGGCCAGTCACGTACCCTCTATGGGCCTCAGTTTGTCAACTGTAAAGGGAGGGGGTTATGCCCTCTAAATTCTCTTCCAATTCTAAATGTATAATTCTGTGACTGTTTTGTTTTACAATTCTAAACTTCTTACTGACACAAAAACTTATATTCATCACTAATTTTCTCTTGATGAAGTCATCTTTTTTCAGATCGTGGAACTCTGTAATCTGTATGGAACCGAAATTGTGGGTGGTCCTAATGCTAATGGGTACCAGTTGGGCATAAACAGGCTGGGATGCAAAAAGTTTCAGAAGGGATGTTATCTAGGAAATGCATGACAAGCAAAAAAGAAGGCTTGATCACCTGAGGAGACACAGAGAGACTATCTGAGTAGTTGAAGTGCCCATGTTGTTGTTCAATCTTTCAGTCACTCCTAACTCTTCATGACCCCATGGACCATACTGCCCATGGGGTCTTCTTAGGAAATATATCACAGTAGTTTGTCCTTTCCTTCTCCAATGGATTAAGGCAAACAGAAATTAAGTGATTTACCGAGGGTCACACAGCTGTCTGAGTGTCTGAGGCAGGATTTAATCTTAGGTCTTCCTGACTTCAGGTACAGTGGTCTGTCCACTGAGCCACCTAGCTACTCCATAGTTAGTAGGAACTGAACATTAAGAAGCCTTGGGAAAGCTTCCATATAATAGGGGGGGGGGGAGGAAGTGGTTAATGGACAGACACACTGTTGATGAGAAGGGATGGAGGATTTTTGATCTCTACCTTTTGAGGGAGAAACCAGATCAACAAAATATGAATCTATTGAACAATTATCAGGTGGTAACCTAATCGAAGTCAGGGACTGTCTCATTTTTATCTTTTTAATGGAAAAGGCAATATTTTTATATAGTAACTAAATGTATCAGACACTGAGCTAATTGTTTTAAAAATACATCTCATTTGATCCTCACGATAATTCTGTGAGACAGTTACTGTTATTAGCCTTATTTTATAGTTGAGTAAACCAAGGCAAAAAAAAGTTAAGTCATTTGCCCAAGGTCTCACAGCCAGTAAGTGTCTGAAGTTGAATTTGAATTCAGGTCTTCCCGATTCCAGGCACATTGCTCTATCCAGTGCACCAGCACCTGCCTCAGTGCCAATTCCTGGTACAAAGTAGATGCCGAAACGATTTTTAGATTAAACTATAGTCTCAGTTTCTTCTTTTGTGAAATGAGAAAGTTAGAATAAATGGTCTCTAAAGTCCCTTGCAGCTCTAGATCTCTGATCTTATGAAATATTATTTGTAAAGTCTGATAGACAAAGAATTCCTTTACTCTGAGCCCAGAGGACACTTGACTAGTTTTTGTGTTCTCAGGGCTAGAATAAGTTTGCCTTGTTTTAAAACATCACTATATGTGTGCACAGACACACAGATATGCACATATGTAATGCATATGTATAAATAAAATATATAAACACATTAGTACATATATTTATTCACAATATATATAAATATAGACATATTTATAGATATAAAGAACATCATACATGTGTATTGTGTGTGTGTGTGTGTGTGTGTTCTGAAAGATGGCTCTTTGTAGGTAGGAATGGTTAAATTCAATGAGGAGGCTATCTCCCAATCCTTTTGGGAACTTTTATTATTATTGCCACTAATGGAGAAACTCTGATTCCGTCTTTCTTGATTCTCTTACCAAGCTCAACATTATATGAATAAAATGTATTCATTTTTCTTGGGTGGGTTTAGAACTCAGCAAATATCTGTGGAGCCGGGTAATTGCCTGACTGTCACTTATGAGCTTACATGAAATCTAATTTAAAAGAACTAATTTGTAGCAGAGTGTTCGACTTGTTTAATAATTTAAGCTGGGAGTGCAAGAACAATTAATGTAAATGGAGAAAATTGGACATCAGGCTCATTTATTATTCTCCTTGCTCTATTAATCTGTTATCAACTGGCATAATCGGCGATCTCAGTTGGTTTAATTACCATGAAGTCTACAATTTAGCTAATCAAAATTTATTGTCAGCTCCTCCAACAAGGTAGAAAACATTTTGTAATTTTGCAATTATGAAAATACATGATGTAGACTCATGTGTACATAAGTGGGTAAACATTTCAATGCTAAGGCTTTTTTGGCAAATAGGGATGCTCTAACTTACAATCTGACCTCTGAGTTAAACATAATGAGGAGGAAAATATGGGCCTTTGAAGCACAATCATATGGTTGTGGTAAGACTGAATTTACTGTCTTCTTCAGGGAACACTTGATATTTTCACAGGAGGGTTTTACATGCTGCAGCTGTCCTTATTCTCATGGCATGGAGACTCTAGGGAGTCAATGGGGTACATCAGAAAGAGGCAGGAGCCCTAGGCTCCAGGCCCAGTACAAAAGATCCACCTAGATGACCCCAGTTGGTTCATTTTACTTTTCTGAGATTCAGTTTTCTCCTCTGTAAATGGGAATAATGATACTTGTTATGTCTATTATCCCTGTCTGCTATGAGGGAAAATGTCCTTTCCCTCAGTAGTATTTCACCTCACTCTCTGTGGTCTCACTTGGCCATCCCATCAGTTCTAATGGTTTCAATTCTCATCTTTATGATCATGATTCTCAGATGTCCTTTTCTCTCCCCGACCTCTCTTCCTCACATCTCAAACTGAATGCACTTTAGACATCTTAAACTCAACCCAGTATCTCCCCCCGCCCAAAAAAAACCCTCCCCTCTTTTGAGCTTTCCTATCACTATCAAAGATACCACCATCCTACCAGTCACTTAGCTGCCATTTTGATAATTCACTCTGCCTCCTGCTGGCCAAACTGTTGCTGAGGCCAGTTAATATCACCTTTGCAACATCTCTCAAACAAGTCCTCTTCTCTCTTCTGACATCGCCAATACCCTGTAATCATCTCACATCTGGACTGTTATAACAGCCTGCTGTTTGTTCTCCCTGCCTTATCTTTTACCCACTCCAGTTCGTTCCCATTAAACTGTCAGAATTCTCTCTCTCTCTCCCTCTCTCTCTCTGTTTCTCTGTCTCTGTCTCTTTCTCTCTCTCTCTTTCTCTCTCTCTCTCTCTCTCTCTCTCTCTCTCTCTCTCTCTCTCTCTCCTCTCTCTCTCTCTCTATATATATATATAATATATATACATATATATATACATATACGTATATATACATACACATGTAATTATATATGTATATATATATGAAACATATGTACACACATATCCATATACACACATCATTATTACAAGTTATTTACTTAATTTTTTGGTTTAGAATTGTCCTAGTCACTTGTGGAGATCAGGAAATCCTGAATGTAGAATTTAACAATCTGAATTTTAAAGAATAGGAATTTTAAGGAGAGAATGCTTTTCAGGGAGGAGTGCCAATGCAAAAGCCCAGAGATGGGAGCTGTCCAAGTCATTTCCAGTTCCACATCCCATGAATCCTCTAATGTGACATTATAACTTGTGCAGTTTACAGAATGGAATACAGACTAAATACAGACTAAAGTTAAACAAAAGGGTGGTGTGTTTTTTCCCCTTTGCTGCAGCTCCGCAAGGCCATTATCGACCATGTGTCGGACTCTTTCTTGGACACAACAGTCCCACTTCTGGTTCTCATTGAAGCAGCCAAGAATGGGAGGGAAAAGGAAATGAAAGAATATGCTGCTATATTTCGTGAGCACACCAACCGTCTTGTGGAGGTAAGTTTCTGAGTTCTGCTTTGAGATAGAAGCTGAGATGGGGGCAGCTGTTTTATTTCATTGTAAGATCTCCCGGAAGTGTCATTGACAAATAAGGCCCTAACAAATGAAGGGATCTTATTGGATACCTTAAAAGGTTAGGAATAATCTTCAGTAATTACCCTGATTTCCTTAGAGACCTTCTAATCCAACTCTTGAATTTAACCAACTTGCCCAAGGTCACACAACTACTTAATAGAAGAAATAAGACTAAAACTTAAGATTATAGACTCCTTTTCCTCTGATTTCCCCTAGAAAATGTATGTACAATATATAAATATATTATACATACATACATACACATATATACATGATATACATGCATGCACACATACATATATAAACATATATACATATACACATGTACATTATATATATACGTACACATATAGATATCTATCTATATATGTGGAGACAAAGAGAGAGAGAGAGAGAGAGAGAGAGAGAGAGAGAGAGAGGGAGGGAGGGAGAGAGGGAGGAGGGGGTAGAGTTATGAATGCTTTCATATTGAAAATTTCCCATGAAGGGTAAAAGCATTTACAGTTGAAAAAATGATATGGTTAAAGGATTTTGTAGAGCAGAAGTAAGAGTTTCACTGGCTGTAAAAGAAATGTCCTTTCCTTTAAGGCAAGGTCCATAACTTCCCTAGTTGATTTTACTTTTTTGGAGATGCAGGGTGACCTAATGGAAAGGACTATGGACTTCAGCCAGAACACTTGTGTTCAGTCCTGTCTTTACCATCTCCTAACTTTGTGACCCTGACCAAATCATGTCCCTTCTCTGGGGCTTGGTACCCGCAGCTGAAAAAAACAGAAAGTATTGGAATAGAAAATTGACTAACAAACATTTCTAGTCATGATATCCCTTCATAATATAAAAAGTATCAAGGGCTTCACTTAGGATCACATTGCAGAAACATGGAATCTTCAATTGGAACAGATCACAGTGATTATCTAGTCAACACACAACTCCAAGAGCATTTTTTTTTCTAGAACACTCTCAGTTTTAAGACTTCTCATGAAGGGGAGATCACTATATCCAGAAGCAGTTCATTCCATTTATTTATCGTTTGTGAGTCTAATGGTTAGGAAGGCTTTTTTTTATTGGAAATGGGTCTAAATTTGTCTCTGCGGCTTGAGCAGTCATATTAATATCATCTGTTGTTGCAAAAAGACATAGAGACAAAAGACTCTTATGAATTCAATGACATTTCCTGCGAATTTTTATTTTTTAATCACAACAGCATCTACCTATGTCTGAAAGACAGTAGGACATTTATAGAAGAACATTATTATTAGCATTGCCTACAGAATGGATATTGTATTACTTGTACATTCCCAGACCTCATATAATAACTCTGTGTCCTTCCACCCACTCAGATCCCTGGCCCACAGGTAGGCAATCTACTTAGATGCTTCCCACATTCCCTTCTAGCTGGAAATTTTTGTGACTTTATAATCTGTGAACAATTTAAAATAATAAAGCCACCAACATTAGTGTTTTTGAAAAACCCTTTTGTTCTTGATAAATCCTAAAAGAAGAAATAACATTCATTACCTTAAGAAATATAAATAAAGGAGAGAACAGAGATGGTTGAAACAGAGATGCCTTTGCATTCATCTTTGATGTCTTGGGCAAGAAAATGAACAAGAAATTGCAGACAGAATGGTGATTTCCTCTGGAAATGCTGTGTTTGAAAGGAGCTGTCTAAGCAAAGCAATATAGAAAATCATCACTAATTTACTGCAAACATTGAGGTAGATGTGTCCATAACAAAATCCTGAGAAGCAGAAGTTATTCATGGTCTCTTTTTCAGAGAACAGTGCTGGTTCCCTTTATTAAAGAAAGGCACCTCCTACTCACACCTCCATCCCCGGCTCCTCACATAGAACTTCCTAGACCAATAATTTTTTTTGGGGGGGGAGCAGGGCAATTGGGTTTAAGTGACTTGCCCAAGGTCATGCAGCTAGTAAATGTGTCAAGTGTCCAAGGCCAGATTTGACCTCAGGTCCTCCTGACTCCAGGGCCAGTGCTCTACTCACTGTGCCACCTAGCTGGCCCATCTAGACCAATAATTTAACATAATGTTACAGAAACTCTTAGATTTTAAACAACTTCCAGGGGTAGGGATAGAGGTCTGCTCTTTTGAACACTTTACAAGTTTTTATGCTTCTTTGGAGCTGGTCAAAGATTTGTAAAAATCACCAGATTCTTAATGTAAGATTCAGATAAAAATTCAAATGGCAAGTTGTGTTTATATGAGATGTTTTTAGCAAATTATGATCACACAGCATCACAGGATTATAGATAGCATCACATCATTTTAGGGCTGCAAAGAGTCTTAGACATCATCTTTTTTAGCCACTTCCATTTTACAATCAGAGAAACTGAGGACCAGAGAAGAAGTGACTCGCTTATTACTTAGTGTCTGAGAGGAGAATGCGAAGCTAGATCTTCCTGACTCCAAATGGTCTAACTGCTGTGCCATACGCTTTAGAATAAGTTTGTTGTTGTTCAGTCATTTTAATTGCGTCTAACACTTTTTTATCCATTTGGGGTTTTCTCGACAAAGATATTGGAGGGCTTTGTCATTTCCTTCTCCAGCTCATTTTACAGAGGAGGAAACTGAGGCAATCAGGGTTAAATGACTTGTCCAGAGTCACACAGATAGTGAGTGTCTGAGGACAGATTTGAACTTAGAAACAAGAGTCTTCCTGATCTCAGGCCTGCTACTCTGTCTTCTATGCCACCTACCTGCCCCTCTAAAAGAAAAGACAATCTTCCAGTTATACTTAGGTTGCTATTTAACTTGTACGAATGGATCCATGCTCTCATTCAAGTGAGTTCTGTCTGTGCTGGTGCACAATCTGATACTTCCATGCTTTCTCATCCAGTGAGACTATTTCCTGTCTTCCTGCACAGATAATCTGCCTTCTGGTTTTTTTTTTTTTGTTATTTTGGATACCTGTGGATCTCATGAGCTATCATCTGTTCCCCCTCATCGGTTTTGTTCTATGACCCACCCAACTCATTGTCCATTCAGGGCTTGATGCTATCTTTACTCTCACTTTCAGTTCAATTCAGTTCACACATTTGTTAAGTACCTGTTATTCAGAGACATTCCCTTTGGTTCCTAAGATACAAAGTGTGGCAAGAGTCCCTGTACTGAAGGGACTGAGTGAGAACAGCACGTGTACCAGAGGTTCTCCAATTTCTTTTCATTCGTAGCCCAGTATTATTCCTTTCCTTGAGGAATTGGAATACAGGAAGCTCATACACATATGAGTGATTTAAGATTGAAGCGATGGGGAAATCACACATGTGAGCGCATGTATACGGTCCACATAGCCTGGAGCACATCGAGTGAAAGTTGCAGGACGTTAGAATGCTACTGCATACCCTTTGAAAGCCACTGATGTACACATCATGTCATTCAGTTGTTTTTCAGTCACGTCTGACTCATTGTTACCCCAGTTGAGGTTTTCTTGGCAATGATATTAAAGGGGTTTGCCCTTTGCTTTTCCAGCTCATTTTACAGATGAAGAAACTCAGGCAAACAGGGTTAAATGACTTACTCAAGTTCACACAGCTATTAAGTGTGTCTGAGGCCAGATTTGAACTCAGTAAGATTAGTCTTCCTGAATACAGGCTTAATACTCCATCTACTCTGCCACCTAGCTGCCCATACACTGTGATATACACAATAAAGCATTGTACAAAGTCAACAAAAACTAATTGAAGGTTGCGCAAATGTTTAGAGTTGGGAGGACCAGAAAAGGCCTTATATAGAAGATGGCATTGGATACGAATCTTGAATTGATCTTGAGATGGTAAGAGACACAGGTAAGGAGGTAGGGCACCAGAGATATGGGGGACAGCATGTACAGAGACATAGATAAAGGAATGAGATGTTATATGAAAAAAGTGCAAAGAAGCTACTGTGCCTTGTATGTACAATGTCCAATGCATGGGGAGTAATGGGAAATAACTAGAAAGGGAGATAGGAACCAGGCCATGCCAGGAGATAAATGCCAAAGAAAGCCTTCTGGATTTTATTTTAGAGCAAGAGGGAGCTTCTGAAGCTTTTTTTTCTTTTTGAGCAGAGGTGTTTAGTCTTCAGAAATATCAATTAGGCATCTATAAAAAGTATAGATGGAAGAAAGGAGAGATGGAAGCCAGTAAGATCAATTAATAGGATACCAAAGCATTTCAGGCAACAGGGGATTGAATATCCAAGTCAATACTCATATCGAGCACGTGTCTTAGCGATGCCAGTCTGGTTATCTGAATTGGTAATCCACCTGAGACGTTGCTGATTCATGATGGGCAACCAGAGAAGCATGAATGGATGATTACTTTAATGGAGATGTGACCTCGGTGGGAGAATGTTAGATTTCTATTACAATGAGCAGGATCACTGAAAGGACGCTGCCGTTCACCACTAAGAATCCAAACCTCTCTGCTCCTCATCAGACCTGATCACTCAGTGCCTGCCCAAGAGAAGTGCCCTAATAGTATTATTTAGTGGTCTGTCCATTTAATTGCATGCCATCAAAATGTGGAAAGGATGATGATTCTGGTGGGGTAATGAGGGTGCCTTTTTTCAAAAGAATATAATGAATGAATAAAAAACCACAATTTTAAAGTTTTTACCTCATGCCAGGCACAGTGCTAAGTAAAAGATTTTTTTTAAATAAAGATTTTTTTAAATAAAAGAAAGTTCCACTTTTAAAGAGGGACATAGAGGAATACAACATGCAGAAGCTGACCATGGGAGATTTTATTCTGGCATATGGGAAAAAAGGAAGGGAGAAGATATACGGGTGACATCAAGCAGATAATAAAATGGCATGAGTTCATATCTGCTGAGACATAAAACTGAGGTGTGGTCCAATGTCTAGGGTCACACAGTGTATATAGTGAGATAAATGGGTTAAGTTGTAGAGACTTATTCTTCCATCAACTGGGAGATGGCCCTAGGGCAGCTATTCCAGAGATGGGTAGATTAAATTTCAGAGGGACTAAAGGCACACATTTTGGAAGACCTGGGTATAGAGGCAAGTATCTCAGGTCCATTGAGGAGTGTGCTGATCCAAGTATGGAGAAACAGGTCAGACATGTCAGTAAGATGAAGAGAAGGATTGAGTGAATGGCCAGATGGTAAAACAGGTAACTGAGCATAAAATTTAAGTGGAGTATTAAAAAGTTGGTTTTATATCAACTCTAACCACCCTAGTGAAGGGTCATAGCCATTGCAAGGAATCACTGAATTTTTGGACCCTCAGACTTAAATTATTCCATCATAGTAAGTTAGAACAGCATTTACTAAAAGTATGTATACCACTAACATCTTAGCTGCTGTCAATCAACAAGCATTTCTTTAACATTGTTAAAATTCACAATAATCAGGAATCCAGGCACAGGGGCTATGCTGTCTTCTTCTCTGCCCCTCCCCACTGCAGTGCCCAGAAGATACTATAGAAATGGAAGATATTCAATAAATGTTTTGAGTGAACACATGAATTTGAATGCCAGACACCTGTCACTATACTTCAAAAATATATCTGTGAAACTTTATCTCATTTTATTTGGGGAAATATCGAAGGAACTAGAGGTTTTTTGTTTGTCTGTTTGTTAATTTTTTTGCCACCAGAAGAGAAGATTTTGGAAGGAATATTATCCATGTGATGGAAAATGTGATAGGCTGTCATAGGAAAAAAAAAGGTTTAACCCTCTTCTGTTCCACCCCCAGAAGCCAGAAGTAGGATCCAGGAATGTGTTATAAGAGAGCGTATTTTGACTCTGAATGAGGAAAAATGTCCTAACACTTCCAGTAGTTCAAAGAGGCATTGGGTAGCCTTTGTAGCAGAGGATTCATCATTAGCGTAAGGGAGCAAGCTGGGGCCTATTGACTATTTGAAGTCCTTAGCTTTTGTAGGATTCTCTGATTTCAGAAATCTTGCACTGCTAAGCCACTTCTAATTGGCTGTTAGCTTATCTACAAAACTAGAAAATTGAATTAGATTATCTCTATCTAATCCATTTAAATTCAAGAAACATTTATTAAGCACCTTCTGTGTGCTACCCCTCTAAGGAGCCAGCATTCCATACATCCCTATTTTGCATACATAGCTCTGAGTACAGCCGTTAAACAATTATATATTAAGTAACTCAGCCTGGTGATACCTATAAACGTTCCCAATTTAAATAAAATAAATTTCAGGCACTAATTCCTGCTCCAAATCTACCTCATAGGTAGGTTGGGAAAATTGAGCAGTATCTTTAATACGGTTTGTGCTCCTTTGAGAACTTCACTAAGGCTTCAAGGTGGCAATAAAACTATTAGGCATAAGAAAGGCGTTGCATTTAGTTTGTGGTATTGTTTATTTTAATTACTATTATTTAATCTTCTCCTTAAATCAGCTCTTTCTGAAGAGGCCTTCCCATTATTTCAGAATCACATTGCAATTTGTGTTTAGTACATATTGAATTTAACTGCTGGAATTTCAGGCAAACAAAGCAATCCAGCTGCAGCCTGTGAATTTTTTAATAGCACTTGTCAATGGTAGTATTGGTAATGATGGAAAAAAGAAGGTAATGACCAGGATGAAGAAAAAGATTGTGCTAATAAAGAAAAAAAGAATAATAAAAGGATAATAATTTGATGATGATGATTATGATGATGGTGGTGATGGTGGTTGGGTTGAAGGTGGTGATGTTGATGCTGCTGCTGCTGCTGATGATGATGATGATATGAGCCCTCAAATGTGTCTCTGAATCAAGAAACAGTATCGTTACCTTAGTAGCCAATGTAGGTTTCCTTGGTGTTTTGACTTACTCATCAAAATTTCATCTGTCTTGGAGAACCTTATTTTAGCAAGTTCCAGGGGAGTCTTTTATCAGGAGGAAAAAGTGGGTGGACATTTAATTAGAATACTTCCCTCCATCCTACAAAACATATTGTTCCCACTCGCAGAATGGTGTGCCAGATTTAGAAAAGCCCACATGGAAAGAAAGATGACTTTAGATGAGAATCTTCCTGATTTCTAGAAGGCTTGTCCCTGATCTTTGATAAAAATCCTATGTAAGTTGCCTCACTAACTTTGAATTTTCTTTGTGTGTCAACAGAGTGGAACATCAGTTGCTAAGAAAAATAAAGTGTCCCTGACCCCTTACACCCCTAGTCCTGTGTGTGTGGTGTGTGTGTGTGGGTGGGTGGGTGTGTGTGTGTGTGTGTGGGTGGGTGTGTATTTTTATGCATACTTCTTAATTCCTTGCTGTAGGAGTCATTCTAGACCAGTGGCCATGCAGCATCTTCAGAAAAAAATCACACAAATAAATAGACAACAACACCACAAAAGATTGGTGCTTGTTACCTAGAGAATCCTAGGGTCATGCAAAGAACAGGACAATTTCCCTGCAGGCAATCTGTCCCATTGCCTTCCTCCTGTTCAGTTCTAGGCCTAACTCACTGTCTGCTTGCAGTGTCTGCTCCCATTAGATGTACTGATGGAGGGTCATCCAAAGGGTAATAGAGAAACACATAGTGAGTATGCGCAGACCTCAATGTATAATCCACAATGAATTATGCAGGAGATAAAGTATAAATGTTATTGTCAGAGAGAGATAAAAACAGAAAAAAATATGGGCAGGTCCTCATATAACAAAAGTAAAGGATAACAAATAAGACAGTGTATATTCACATATAATTGAATAAATAATATATCTTATGATATATTATATGAATATGCTAATTCATATATTATATGAAAATATAATATGAATATATAATTCATATGTATATATAACGACATCTTGAAGATTGGGTAAACTCCTATTGGATAGCAACAGGGCAAGAATCAAGCAGGCAGTAAATCAATAAACATGTATTAGGTACTTACTATGTGCTGGGCACTCTGCCAAGTGATGGAGAATCTAAGAAAGACAAAAATAGACTTACTCCCCTCGAAGAGCACAAATTTTAATGAGGGATATAACAGGTAAACATCAATGTGGATACAGGATATATACAGTGTAAATGCAAGTAATCTCAGAGGGAAGGCATTAGGCAGAATTGGAAGGGAAGAATACGTTACAATCTGCATCATTGGCAGATGTATCAGCATTTATTAAAATTGCCTAACACAGATATCTTTATTCATTTATGTTTAGATATAACTATGATTTGTTTTCTATTATTTTGGAAGATTTTCTTTCTCTTTTGTTGAGAATTTGATGTTTCAGTGATGCTAGGCAGAATTTTACCCTTAGTGATGCAGAACCCAGGCATGATGCAGAACCCAGGTGGGCAACGGTCTTCTCTGACTATTAAATCTCTCTAACTATTATTTGCTAAGATATAGAGCTGTAACCTCATTATGTGGTTACTACCTCCACTAACGGTGACCCCATCCATGCTTTCTCATCCTATATGCTTCTTATCTATGATCTCCATAAATCCTTCAAACAGCATTTATCCAATATTCTAAAGGACTTCTTCTAACTCTTACTGCACTAATTTATATCTTCCCACTGATCCTGAGAGGCAAATTTAGGGTACCCATAATTAGGAATGTTCCCATCACTGTGGGAGGAAGAGCCAGGTATATAGGACAGAAAACCATCTTGTTGCTTTTGGTTTTATTTTTCTTTTGTTCATTTCTTAGGTTTCCTTTGTTCCAGGAATCATCATTGGATGACGATAAACCTCTCCACACTTAATTGCCTTTTATGTATGGGTTGGACTAAGTGGCTGCTGAGGTCTTTTCCAACTCTTAAAATTTGTGGTGCTGCAGTTTGGGTAAAGACACTCATCACAGTGTGCCATCAGGCATATACTTTAAGTCTTTCTATTTTAGTTTAGTCAGAGTTTCTACCCTGCTGACAAAACCCTTGAGTTTCCAAGGTCACTTCAGTGTTAAGATGAGGTGTGAAAATTAGACCCATTGTTTGTGTGCTTTGAAAATCTAACAGAACTTTGAGTGAGACTCTCTTTGTTTTAAGTTAACTTCTTCCATATGGCAATAGCAGGTGGATGTCTGACTTGTCAAAGCTCCATTGGCTTTCAGAACATAAAGACCAATAGAATGGAGAGCCAGGGCAATCGAGTTCTAGTTATAGCCCTGCCTCGACTTCACTTTCTCATATCTCCTCTAGTCCTTTGTTCTGTTCTGCAAAATGAAGTTAGACTGAGCAGAGGCACTCTGTGGAAATGTGGCACCTTTCCTGTGACATTGCCTGAATCCTGCTGATTACACCTGTTAATTATTGACTACTATTTCGGATTCTAACAGGTGGATGTTTTGATAATCTGGGACATTTCACTCAAGTCCAGCAAGTATTTTTTTTTAAGATTGGCCTTCCTCCTCACCTGATTTTCTGAAAATCACTCCTTTCTTTCAAGATTCAGCTTGTGTCGTCATCTTTAGAAGACATTTCCTCATGTCCCCAATGTGCTAGAGTCTTCCCCCTCCCCAAAGCACTTCATGTTTTGTATATGTTGTCCAAATGCCTATTAATGTACATGACATCTCCCCCAAGTAGGCCGAAAGCTCCTCAATGGTGGGTATGGCTTGACCTTTTATCTTTATACCCTACATGCCTGACACAGTACTTAGCATATAGTGGGCATTTATTGAAGGTAGCCAGATTATTTGACAGATGTTCCCATCCCCATAGACTGTGTTGGGAATAAAAGGTTGGCAAATTAAAAATAATGAATCCTTCCATCCATCATCCTTCAATGCAAACCATTGCAACCCTTCTACCCAATCTGAGACACTGCTGAGAAATATCAATGAGCAATTACTATGCCCAGACCACTTTGTGATGTGATTTGGCATCAAGTCCTCACTGTACCACTATATAACTATGTGATCTTGGACCTCAATGAGCTATAGTTGCCTTCTCTTTAAAATGAGGGATTTTCTAAAAGTAATTTTCAACTTCTGTTCCAGTGGAGACATTCCATGATTCTGAGAAGGCAAGCCCCACAGTCCCATGGCCCCCTTACTGGTCACCTTCATAGGTAGGGAAAAATGCATCTAGATTAAAGTTCCTGAGAATTAAGAGCTATTTAAGGGAAAGAGAAGATGTAGTAAAAGAGAAAGGTCCATCCATGTAGTCAGGCAAGCCTGGGCCTCTGATCCATGCTATAACTGTGTGACTTCATCTGGAGATAACTCATTTCTAACTGATAATATGGCTCTGTTGTTATTGTTTGTCCTTTGTCCCTTGTTCTTGAAGAGGACCATGACATCAGGAAGAAGATGTCCTGGTTTGCAAGTGAATTGAAGTGAGGGAGGGCTGTGTAGTGTCAACAGTTTCATTCTCTCCTCCAGAGCCATCTGGGTCCAGTGGCCAGACATAAGTCAGGACTGCTGGAGATGGCCCCAGGTGCAGTGGTGCTCAAATGAAACAGTCTATGTAAGGTGTTGGAAACCTGAAATTACTAGGCTAATTAATGATTACCCTAAGTACTTAATCAAAGAAAACATACTTTATTAAAGCCTAATAGAAAGCAAGTTCAAAAAGTATTTCTTACTCTCCCTCAAGTGGAAAAAAGAGAAAAAGGAGATCTTTCTTAGAGGTTTTACATTGGAAAAGGGATTAAACTGTGAGGGCACCAATGGAATGAATAGTGCACAGGAAAGACCACTGAATTCTGGGTCATAGTAGCTGAATTTGAATCCTGATGCTTCCTGCATATCCTTTCCCTTTTCCCCTCACTGCACCTCAGATTCCTCATTTGTAAAATAAGAGAGTTGGAGGAGATGGTTAGAGCTAGCCTGAATTAGCTTGGGGGTCAAACCTACACCATCTAATCTAATGAAGGTTCAAGGTATAATGTTTGATGAATCTTGTTAAGGAATGCTGAACATAGTTTGCCCTAAGACTAAAGTGAAACTTAAAGCATTTCTGAGTTATAGACTGTTCTGTCTTTAGTGATCATTATCTAAGTATTTATAATTGCTCTGCAACCAGGCCAGAACTTAGGTGGAGCTACTTAATGGAAAGCATTTTTCAATCCCTAAGTGATAGTATGCTCTTAATAAATGCAGGATGATTGATTGAAAAGGATTGGGATCTAAATGTTTATAACTTTATTATAGCTTAAGAGTTGAAAGGGACTTTAGAAGTGACCTAATGCAAAAGACACTGATATATGTGGTTTCACCCTCTTGATATTGGAGCTTCGTGGGAGTAGGGTCCGCTTCATTTTTCTGTCTCCATTTCCAGCTCTTACCACAGAGCATGGCATATAGGAGGCACTAAATAACTTCTTCCCTCTGTCCCTCTCTTCTCCCCTCCCTCCTTCCCTTTTTTCTTCCTTCCTTCCTTCCTTCCTTCCTTCCTTCCTTCCTTCCTTCCTTCCTTCCTTCCTTCCTTCCTTCCTTCCTTCCTTCCTTTTACCAATGGCCAGAGATGGGGCTGCATCTTGTCCATGGTCATTTGGATATTAAATGACAGAGCTGATATTTAAAATAAGAAGACATATTCCCCTATAGATCCAATATGATATATGATGAGTTGGTTCATAAGCCATTCCATGGATCCAATTTAATCCAATTTAATATGTATATGAATATTAGTAGAATCATAGGAGCTACTCACCACATATAACAATGCTTCCATAGGAGAATTCTGCTTTGAGTTCTATTTAGGGATACCAGCAATATGTTCCCCTATTCAGTGATCTTGTTGGTTGCAGTGGAAACAACTCCAAATGGCATGAGCACCATGAACTTGGGAGTAAATCCGGGTTTGAAAAACAGGTAGAGAGCAGGGATATGGTTTGAAGTTGAGATAGACCAAAGTGGCAGACAGGAGTTAGTTGGTGGATGAGAATCAAGTCAAAGAATGTAGGAAGGGGCAGAGGGCCTATAGGGAATCTAAGGATAGGTATCTGAGAATGTGGGCAATGAATATGAGGAGTGAAGTGGTGCCTGAGTGAGAGAGAAATGGGAAGAAAATAGGCATAACTTCCTAACAGAGGCTGGGGGAAAGGAAGGAGGGTGATAATAGGGAGTGAGGATAGGCTGTACATGTGAGAGATTTCTGAAAACCAGAAAGTACCCAGAATTGCAAAAACAATTCAGAGGAAAATCATTAGATATGTCATTCTCTGATACGATACAGGGATAAGTCACGAGCTCATAAGGAAGTGGCTTTGATTTGATGCTCCTTTTGACATGAGTCAGTAACAAAGAACAAAGTTGAGTTTATTCTGTATCCTCTGTCTTACACCACTGACAACATTATCTGGAGGGCACAAACATGAAAAGAACACCTCTATTTTTTAAATTATTCTTTGATCAGATCCTTAGAAATTACAAATGAATAAAGAATGCATATAAAAAAGAATAAAAAAGATGAGATGTGCTTCTGAGTTGAGTAGAAACAGATGAATATGTATGTGTGTGTACACATCTATAAATACATATGTATGTTTGTATACATGTAGGTGCCTAGGTATACACATATGTATATGTATAGAAGCAGCATGGCAAAGTGGCCTCAAATTTAGGACGATCTGGGTTCATGTCGAATTTTTGGCCCATTCTGGCTGTATGACCCTGGGCAGAGTTGGGAACTTGTGGCCTCAAGGCCACATGTGTCCCTCTAGGTGCTTGAGTGCAGCCTTTTGAGAGTCCAAGTTTTACAGAACAAATCCTTTTATTAAGGAGATTTGTTCTGTGAAGTTTAGATTCAGTCAAAGGGCCTCACTTGAGGACCTAGAGGGACACATGTGACCTAGAGGCCACAGGTTCCTCAATCCTTGGTAATCTCTCAGTGCTATAGAAGGTATTTAATACTTTAAGTTACAGAGAAAGTTCCAACCTACATATGTACAAGTTTCCTCTCCTCCAAGTTTCTTATAACACAGGTCTAGACCTATCTCTAGTCTCTAACCTTTTCTCTCTCCCCATCTCATAAAGTCACACATATATGTGGATATCTGTCTATCTGTCTATCTATTAATTTATCATCTCCATTTCTGTGTATTTTATATAATACACATGCGTATATGTAAAATTGTTCTATACATACTTCTATTTATTGGTTCTTTCTCTGGATGCTGAGAGCATCTTTCTTCATATGTCCTTTATTTTTTAATTTGTATATTTATAATAGTCAAAATCACTTAGTTGCTCAAAGTCATTCTTAAAATAATGTTGCTGTTATTGTACACTATGTTCTCCTGGTTCTGCTCACTTTGCTCTTTATCTAATCACAACCATTTCTGAAGACCAGTCATTAAGTTGTAAAGGGGTGGGTCCATGGCTTGGGCAGATGAAATCACGCATCCTTAAAACATCACTTCTGATGGCTCCATCACATAGCCACAGTGAAGAGTAATAGGTTCCATGCTGGTATCCAGTGACTATTCAGAAAACTAGGTGAAAATCTCTGGTATAACAGGATAGATCCTCTTTGGGAAAATTTTGGAAGGGTATGAGCAATGGCAGGCTGCTGCACATTACAATTGAGGAATTAAATAGGAAAATTGGTAGAAATATTGTGATTAGAGAATGGGGTTAAAAAAAAAAGAGATGAACAGTTATATATTGATTGAGATCAAACAACACTCTGTATTTAAACCAAAGATGGCCCCAGCACTTGAGGATTTGCAAGGCTGCTTTAAATTTACATAAATTCATGAGAGGAAGCATGGTACAATGCAAAGGACATTGGGATTGAAATCATAAGTCACATGGATTTGAATCGTACCTCAAGTATTTACTACCTGGTGCAAACTGACTTAGCTCCTGAAACTTGACTTCTTTATCTGTGAAATAAAAATAATAATATTAAGAGTCCCTACCTGCCTAGATCATTGGGAGGAATAAATGAAATGGTAAATTGTTTTGCACACCTAAAAGTGGCCTAAGAATGAATGGAAGAAAAAAGCCTTTATTAAGTTCCTACTATGTGCCAAATCATGTGCTATGGGCTGAGTTATAAATACTGACACAAAAAGACAGTCCCTGACCTCAAGAGGCTTACATTCTAATGGAGGAAATAACACATACAGAAGTATGATGGACAACTTGAAGGCACTGATGTTTATTAAAGCGAGATAGTACTGTATTTATTATTGATAACTGCATTTTGAAATTGAATTACTTCTTTCAATTGTCTCCTAGCTATTTTTATCTGTAAACACAGAATGCTATTAGTGTGTTACTGCATAACTAAATGTATTATATTCATTATATAAATGTATATAACTGAATGTATTATAATATTACTACATAACTAAATGTGTTCCTTGGCATTTGTTTTAAATGAAATTGACTCTGATGATGAGATTGTCTAGCGGGGAAATTTTTGCATTTTAACTCTGATTCCTTACAAAGTTTTGCAGTCTTTTCCAAAGATGACACAGGAGTTTCAAACAGTTAAAGACAGCGTCTTTTTTGGATCACTTCTCAAAGATAGAAGTTAGATAGAAACTCAGAGAAGTTCAGCTCTGTTCTTTGGATATTGTGTTTGAGTTGGGGCAACAAAACTAGAAAAGTTATGTGTGACTCTGGGCAAGTTACTTTCCCTTCTGGGCTTTAGTTGTACTCTTTTTAAGATGAGCACTGGCATTATAGAATCCTGGAACTCTCTTCCGACACTAACATCTGTAACCTTAAATAACAATGCAGGTATATCTTGGTATTTCTATTTCCCTTCCTAGGTAGAAGAGTAATTTGTGTCAGTTTGCTTATTTATCATATTATGTGCATTTTTGAAGGATCTGTGATTTCCTTAGCTCGTAGAAGTCCAAATTTAAGAACTTCTCCCACCAGGGAAGACTGAGAACTCTATATGAATTGGTAGATACCTCCTAGTGAGGTAAAGACAAGTTAAGTGATTTGCCAAAATCCCCCTAGACAAGCAATGTCTGAGAGATCCAAAGCCAGCCATTTCTGACTCCAAGATAAGCACTCTGTCTATGCAACTGTGCTTCCTTTTTCTCACATATGTTGTGAACAAAATGGTGGCATGTTGATGGAATTGAAGGACCCTTAAAGGTCATCTCCTCTAATCAACACTAATTGTATGAAGGCCCTTTATGAGAAACCCAACAAGAGGCCATCTAAGAGACCATTAGGTACAGGGAACTCATTTCCCTCCCCCAAGTCTGCTTTTCAACCCCTCAGGTTCTTAGTAAGCTTGCGTCCATGTACCTTTCCCTTGTGTGTCCTAGTTCTTTTCTTAGGACAAAGTATACTGAGTGTCATTCCTCTAAAACATGACTGTCCTTCAAATACTTGAAGACTGCCACTGTGTTCTGTTAAAATCTTCTCTTCATCAGCGTTCTTTTTACCAGCTCTTTTAACCAATATTTGATAGTCTCAATTTTGATTCTACCCTCCTGGTGACCTTTTTGTGGATAAATTCTAATCAGCCAATGTTTCTTCTAAAATACACTTACATGATTATGCAATTATAATGGTCCAACTTGTCCCTAAAGAAGAGGTGAGAAAAAAAAAAAACCTCCTGCCCTTCTTTGCAAAAATGGGGAGCTATGGGTATGAAATATTACATAATATTTCCAGACTTGGTTAATGTGTTGGTTAGTTTTGCAGAACAATTTAATTTTATCTTACTTTTTAATTGTTTGCTATAAGAGATATTACAGGGGACAAATTTGAAAATTAAAGTGACATAGAAACATGACAGAAATAAAATTTATCATTAAAGTAGAGCAAGACATAATATTCTAGAAGTGCCCTATCATTTCCCTTGTTCTGTACACTCTGCATAGATTAAGAAAGCCTAATATCATGTTGGCTGTTTGGGCTGCTAGGTCATACTGATGACATATATTGAGCTTATAAACCATTCACAATTCCCAGTTCCTTCTCACATAAATTATATTATATCCATGCCTTCCTCATATAATGCTTTTGTGGCAATTGTTTAAATTCTTTAGTCTGCTAGGATAAAAGTTCCTAGAGACTGTGTCTATGCCACATGGATACAAATATCACTAGACAAAAATCAGTGCTTTTTTTCATTTATTGAAGGGTTGGAGAGGACCCTGATGTCAGGAGACTTGGATTCTACTTTGCTTTCTTACTAATCATCCCTGGGCAATTCATTTCACCCCATAGGCCTCAGTTCTTTTATCTGTAAAAATGAAAATGGTTGGAATTGATGTTATCTGAGGTCCCTTTGAGGTTCATTGCATCTTAGCTCAGAGTAGAGATTATAGCTTAGAGTTTTTGTATTATGCATATTCCTGAATTGTTTTTGGTTTTGATTTAAAAAAAATAATGAATTAATGTCACATAGAGACCGGAAGAACTTGTTTTATGTGAAGTTTATGATCTGCAGAATGCTTCTAATTTTGCTTACTTCTCAAAGAATTGACTGAAATGTTCTTTATATCTCAGATGTGACAGACATGCAATTGTATGCCAGAGATGTTGCTGCTATAGGGCCTGCCCAACACCAGTGGTGGGAGCTTGTTTTCAAACCATGAGTGGGTTGGTGAGATTTTGTTATCAACATTTCCAGGACTCCTTCCAGCAATAATAGCAATAGTGAATGCACCACAGGGAAACAGCTGTCTGTTTCTATGAGCATGGAGAAAGAGACAGAATCAGAGACAGAGAGAAACTTAGACAGAGAAACAGAGGAGACAAAGACAAAGAGGGAGGGGCAGACAGAGAGAGAGAGAGATAAAGAGAGAGACAAAGAAGGTGTGAGACAGAAGTTGGAGGAAGGGAGGGAGGGAAGGAGAGAGGGAAGGAGAGACAGAAAGAGGGAGGGAGAGACAGAGAGAGAGACAGATGGGGATATGAAAGGAGGATGAGAGAAAAAAGGGGAAGGATTGAGGAGGTAGCAAGGAAGAGATGGCAAAGGCAGAACAGACAAAGACAAAATCATAGAAGGAAGGAAGGAAAGGGGGAGGAAGAGAGAAGAATAAAGAAAAGGAAGGAGAAAATAGATGCACATTTCACCAATATTCAATGCAGTATGAATCTAATAATGAAAAATAAAACCTTTCTTTTTTATCCAGTCCTTATAAGAGAAATACTTGTTTTATCTTTTTTTTTCTTCGAATAGTAACTTTGATGCTAAGACACATTCAGCTAACAGTGTAGAAAAAGTAAACCCACCAAGCATCTCCATTCCTACATGTGTGTCCATGTGTGCATGTGCATATTTCCAAGGTCTTTTATCATTCAAATTTGCTCTCATTCCGGATTTCTTTTGGTAACTATGTAATTTAATTTGGGGTACTTTGGGATGATATTGTCTCCAAAAGATAAAATATACAAATAAGACATTTATTTAGCATTGTATTAAGTGTTGGAGATACAAAAACAAAATAAGTCCGGCTTACAGCCTAATAGAGGAAGACAAAACATAATGTAAAGGGGAGCTGCAAAGTGATGGGGAAGAACATTAATTTGAATTTGTTAAATATTACTTTGAAAGCTCATCTATTTCATTTAAACTTTGTATGTATATTTAAGGCCAAAAATACAGTCTTTAGACCAATCTTCTATTAGAAAGATTTTTAAGCTATATAGACCTGGCCTAGGTATGGACCACAAACCACTGCTGGACCTTCACTAAAAGTCTTCTAGAGGGAGGCTTCCACCATTCGATTAATTTAGGGAACTCTTAGAAGAGGAAACTCCCCTTTCCAGTGCAGATGAGTAGCCTTGGTGTGCCTTATAATCTTGGTAAATTGCCTACACCATTGAGAAGCAGAATGACTGGCCCAAGGTCACATAGCCAGGATATGTCAGTAGTAAGACTCAAATGTTATTCTTTGTACCACCAATACCAACTTTCTCTCTCCACTATGCCATGTGCCCTCTCATCGAAGGATGTCATTTCTTAAAATTAGAAAAAAAAAGTCTTATTTAAAAGTATCATTTAATTACTGAAGATGTTCATGTATCCCTTAGCAACAGCAATTAATGAAATTCTGAAGCTTTGGGATAAACAGTGAAGCTGGACTCTCCAGGAAATTAATTAGAGGGTAGTTGTATTGCATCTGTCAATGAACAACATGTTAGATGTAAAACATACCTAAGTAAACATTCACCAGGGAACTTTTTACACCAAAATTAACAGATTTATCTGATTATAAAAACCTTGCCATTTCAAGAACAAGGAATAATATTGAAAAATAGAAGCAGTAGTATCATTTTGGAAAAAATAGCTTTTGGAGTCATCGAAAATGACTATGTAGCAATTTTATGAGCTCAGAGGCTCAGAAATGGACCCAGCAGCCTGGCTTTGAGAACATTGAAGGCTCTTAATCTTGCAATGCTTCTGCTTCGTATTATTCTTTTCCGATTTCCAACCACCATTTGCCATTTGCTGGGTTTTCTAGCTGGGGTGTGCCGTGAGGTGCAGCTGAAACTGACACAGAGAGACGAGAAGATCATCTATCTCTGTGACAGAAGTAGCAGCAAAAATAAGAGTCAAGTGTCTTTCTCTAAGAAATGGAATGTCACCATCAATTGTCAGTTTCAGGAATCAAAACTGTTCTTGAATATGGGCATCCCCCTAAGCCACGAAGCTCCAGGTACTTAAAGTTGATCCTTATCATTGATTTAATTTCACTTATATGTTCCAGGCCCCATGCTAAGCATTGAGGATAATTTGTTGTTATATAAAATTAGAAAATACACAGGGCTCATAGATGTAGAGCTGGAAGGGTACTCTGAGGTAATCTCCCCCAACAAGGTAAAAAAGCCCCAGGGAGAAATGATAGTGACAAGGTCATGGAGAAAGTAGGAAGCAGACTAGAACTGAAGAAAGTTCAAAAGGAGATATGGACAAGAGGGAACATCATATACCTAAAATATAGGTAATAGATAGCTGTGGCTTTGTATGTATTTTCTTTCTTCTTTGTATATGGAAATGTTCAGTTTGTGATGTTTATGAAATTTATAGTAATAATTTTTTTAAACTTTAGTCAGAGTTGAGATTTTAGCCTAGGTCCTCTGATTCCAGAATCATTAGATTGGATCTCTTTGAAACTAGAATCTTGATTTGAACACATGTCTTCTGACTGAGAACCTGTGTTCTTTTCACCATTCTAGTGTGCCTCCAGGGAAAACAATGAAGTACCTTGGACTGGTGATCTCTCCCCATTCTTGCTTCAGGGAATACTTTACCATCAGATTGTTCTGGCAAAAGACTCCAAGGCCAATGCAGACATTCATCACAGGGACTTTTTTTTCAGTGTATGTGTGGATTCCTGAGCCCTAAGCATCTCAGCAATTGAAGAGCTTTCATCTAAATGACTGAGGCTGTAGATCATTACTGCAGTTGAGGGCCAAGTTTTGACCATTCTGCCAGGAAGGAAATCGCGATCAGGGGATTGACTTCCAATACCCTGATGCCTGTGCTTGGCAGATAGCTGTCATGTTGTTCTGTCCCTGTTTCGACCTCAATCCCATTTCTCCAATTCAAAGAGATGCCTTTCTGGAGTTACCTGCTTCCTCAGAATATCCCAGTAGCCCAGCCCCTACAGAATGCAGGCTCTGGGCAGCCTTCCAAGAGCTCTTTGGAGAGGTTTATGGCATATGTGCCAATGGCATCATCATCACATAAATATGAACCTCTAACTGGGAAACCATCCTAAAAATGTCATTTCCTCCTGCAGGTTTTCTACAGTGACCAGGGCAGCTGGTAAATCTTTTGGTGGAAAATTTAAACTGAGCTCACATTTTGCTTTGGGTTCTGAATGCCTCCCCAACTCATTTTCTGTTTTCATAAGGGTTAAAGGGATAGAGAAGAAGATCCTGTCTCTGTCTCTGACTCTCTCTATCTCTGCCTCTCTTTGTGAGTGAGTGTGTGTGTGTGTGTGTGTTTGCGTTTGTTTCTGTCTCTCCCTGTGTATCTGTGTGTGTCTGTCTCTCTGTCTCTGTCTCTCTCTGTGTCTATTTCAATCTGTCTCATTGTCTCTATCTTTCTGTCTGTCTGTTTCAATCTGTTTCTCTCTGCCTTCATCTCTGTATCTCTTCTCTCCTATCTCTCTCTTTCTATCTGTATCCCTCTTTGTTTCCGTCTTTCTCCATTTTTACTTAAGCCGTGGATTGGATCCTTTTCTTGCTTCTGCTATTTGACTGAATAATTCTGGTGGGTAGAAGATCATGTAATGGTTTCTATACTTCATGCCCTGTCTTCTCAATCTTCGAAAGAGACTATAAGATTCAGAGTCATAAAATATCTTAAAGGTCATGCTGTTCATTTGATTGATGAGAAAACTGGAGTCCAGAGATGGAAAATGGCAACCCAGGAACACACCACTGGTAAATAGCAGAGATGGAACTCAAATCTAGGTTTTCTGACTCCAAATCCTGTGTCCATTCCACCAAGCCCCCTTTGCCAGAGCTGATTCTGGCCACAAGAATACATTTGGACTTCTAGATAGTGGCTACTCCCAATGCCCAGGACTCAGGTCAAACACTGTTTGAACTAAAACTTACTGAGAGGCAACAGGTAACATGATGCAATGCTCAAAGTTGGGCTCTTAGGTATGAGCTATCTGTCCAACCATAATATGTAAAGGTTTTTGTTTTTCTTTAACAAAACCCTCCCTTCTGTCTACTGCACACAGTGTGTTTCCAAAAACCAAGAAAGAAAGGATTGTAGATTTGGAGCCAAAAGGGACCTTACAGGCCATTGAATTTAATTTCCTCATTGTATTGTTGAAGAAACTGAATCCCAGAGAGGTTCAGTGACGTTCCTAAAGTCATATTGTGAGTAAGGAGCAAAGTCATGATTTAAACTAAGTCATACGACTCCAAATCAAAAAATCTAGAGCTAAAAGATAGCTTAGAGGTTATAGTTCAACACCCTTATTTTATAGTAAAAGAAACTGAGGCCCAGAAAAGTCAAGTGACTCCTCTGGGCTCACACAGCTGGTGAGTTACAGCCTGAAGATTAATTCTGGATCATTGATTCCAAATCCAGGGCTTTTTTAATGGTATCACCTGCTGTCTCTAAGAATACAAAGCCCCATGGAGTTCAAGTGACTTGGCCACGCTCACTCAACAAGAAAGCTTAGATGAAAACACCGGGAAAATGCCAGCCCTCTTCCCACTCTACCAAGAGAGCTTATTCCAGTTAACTGAGATGACCAATGGAAAGGTTTTCCCAGATTTTTGAGTGGGGGTTGGGACTATTAAAACATCTGGTACAAGGGATAGCAATATTTAAATATATATATATATATATATATATATGAATTGCAAAAAGATGCAGAATGTAAGTTCCTAGAGAGCAGCAGTTGTCTCATTTTTGTAGCTATTGGCACAGTGCCTAGCAAACAGTAGGCACTTAACAGATAATTGTTGACTAAGTCATTAAGTTAATCATTTTAAATAGTAATAGATGCCCTGCCTCTTCTATAGTTGGAATTCTTAAAAGGGGACCCTTGTGGTCCACAAGGGCATCATGGGAGCACCTGTGGGCACCATGAGTAAGGGAAAAGGAGCTAAGCAGCCAGAGATCACATGCCTATACAGCACAGGCAGGGAAGGAAGGAGTGGGAGGGGTCTGTCTGTGCACATGGAAATAAAATAGAGGATCTGGGCTCTGCAGTTGTGACTTCCAGCCTTTCTAGTTTCTGAGTCGGCATCATTAACAGAATTTAGCACTGGACCAGGCCTGAGATTTCAGGCAGGTCATTGAGTCATGACTTCTGGTATACCTCATTCTAAGTTATTTCTCCTTATAAATAAACTCCCTGGTATTGGAAAGGCATAGTGGTCGTAGATCTGATTCAAGGCGGAAAAAAAGTCTCAGTTGAGCCTTGGGAAGTGATATTCAAAACAGCCGCTCAATTGGCCAAAAGCTTACCTAAAGTTTTTTCAAGACCCATCTCAAGCAATATCTCCACAACGAAGCCCTGCTGATTACTGTATTTAACACACAAGCCCATGGCCAATTTTCAGACTTCCTTCATTCATTCCTCTGTTTGGTAATGACCTTCCCATGGTACTTTATAGATTGAATTCACTCACTGTGTAATGTGTATTATAGTGATCTGGGTCTGAGTCTTATACTCTTTCTAAGCTGTGGGTTCTTTGGGAGCAGAAGCAGGTGGCCCAATCAGTGGATAGGGTGCTGGACTTGGCTTCTTTAAGACTTGAATTTAAATCCTGTCCATGACTCATAATATCTTTGTGACTTGGGGAGACTTCTCTGTACCTCCATTTCCTCATCTGTAAAATGAGGGTGTTGGATTCACTGCCCTTTAAGGTCCACTTCAGCTCAAAGCTTATAAACCAATCATTTCTGATATAGTTATGATACAAACCTTGTTTTTCTCCCAGGGCAATGGTTTGTGCATAATAAGACCCTAACATATGTGAGCTGTATTGTGTCTTTGCAGAAAAAAAAATGCACTGGATTTGGTTTTAAATCCTGATTACCACTTATTATTTGTATGTTTTTGGACAAAATAGATAAAAGGTAGATACATGAAGCAATTATTAAGTGCTTGTTATATGCCAGGGACTGTGATAAACACTGGGGATACCAAGACAAGGAAAAAGAAAGAAAGAGAAGTCACATAGCCCCTTTGGGCTTCCGTTGCCTCAGCTGTAAAAAGAGATGGTTATACTCACTGAGCCCTACTGTCCCTTCCGGCTCTGAATCTATGATCGATGTTCTCCAGGTCTATGATGAGATGGGTGATATGTTAACATCCCTTCCAAAGCTAAGTCTCCGATCCCAGTATAACTGCTGTCATTCATCAGTCCCTTCTCTGGTTTCCCAACACTCTGACAGTTTAGTATACAACTAAATATGCCTTTGCTATTGTTGGCATTTGGTTTTAGATGTTTTTGTATCAATTTATTTTGTCTTGGTTTATTTATTTATTTATTCTTTTTTTGGCGAGGGAGGGTTGTTGTTTTCCTGGATACTCATTAAGTATCTGTTGTTAATAACAATAGTTCATCTTTCTGTTGTCTTTACGGTTTAACCAGCATTTTCTTCACAATAATTCTATGAGATAGATAATGAGAACATAGTCCCCATTTTGCAGATGAGAAAATGAAGGCTATGAGACCTAACTAAGCACAAGAACAAAGCAGCTAAGTGAAAGAGCTAGGACTTTAGGACTGGTCTTTCTGACTCTAAGTTGAGTCTCTTGAATAGCTCCTTCCAGAGATATTCACTGTAGATTCACTCCAGATTCCGTTCTCTAAGCCCTTCCCATGCTGAGTAACTATGGTGAATGGTATTTACTTGCATTCTTTGAGAGTTGTACAAATGTTTTAAAGCAAGAAAGTCAAAGAAGTTGTTAGTGTTCTCTGAAGCAGCAACAGACATCTATGATATTTGACGAAGGGAGTGTGGGCGAATGGAGAACAAAGTGCCAGTGAGGACAACGTGGGTTGGTGACAATGTTACAAACCACTTGATGCCTTTGTACTGTGCAAAGGGCTCTGCTTCTTGCCCATCCCACCCTTATCTTGTGACAGGTTTCATCCACCACAAATACCACCAAGAGGGATAGATACCCTCCTGCAGTGATGCATAGGTATGGACTCTGCCAGATAGAGAAGAGTGGCATCTTACCTGTCCAACCATACCTGCTGTCTGCTGTGTTCTGGGACTGGAAATGCAGGAAATACAAAGCTGTCATGCCTTTGAGAAGATACAGATTCAGGGCACCCCCAGGTTCTAGATATCTGAATCAATATAGCCAGGTAGTAATTCCTTCCCTGGTATCACAAAACCCCTAGAAAATTGACCTCACAAGGAGTAGTGAAAGTTGCACAGGGCTGAGGCTTGTAGCCATAGGTGGGGAGAAGACAAACCAAAAAAGCCCATAAGAATTTATGAAGCATTTGTTATTTGCCAGGCACTGTGCCATGCACTGCAAATATAAATACAAACTCAAAGAAGATAATTTCTGTCCTCGAGGAGAATTTATTCTTTTGGGGGACAAAATACAGAAAAGGAAGAGGAATACAGGAGGGGTTTTGGAGGATAGAGAAGGTACCCACATGGAGGCATGGGAGAGAAAGTGTAGAGTCAAGACTGGAACTGGAGAGGGATGAACACATGTCTGGCCTGGGCTCTTTCCTTTAATTGGAGGTTCTGGGAGCCACCTGCCATTCAATCAATCACTAAACATTTATTAATTATGTACCAGGCATTATGCTAAGCACTGGGGATACAAAGAGAAGCAAAAGAGAGTCCCTTCCCTCAAAGACCTTATAATCTAATGGAAAAAGGTAGGGAGGGGTGGGGGTATACTTCTGGTGCGAGAAACCCAAGGGTGGAGTGAATTTCTGGCATGAGAAGTCCAGGGTGGGGAAGCTTCTTTGGCATAGCAGGGGAAGTTGGGCAATCAGGAGGTCAGCCTAGAGAGTGAGGATCAGAGTTTATGTGCATTAAGGGAAGCAAGTGTGCTGGTGTATCTACAGATCTGTTAGAATTCAATAGGACTTTTTTTGGTATTCTCTAAATTAGGCACTTGGTGATGATGCCCGTCAAATGGGGAATGGAAAGAAGCTGTGGTATATGAACGTAGTGAAATACTATTGTGCTATAAAAAATGAGGAGCAGATTTCACAATAACCTGGAAAGACTTATGTGATCTGATGCTGAGTGAGACGAACAGAATCAGGAGAACATTATACACGATTACAGACACACGGTATCTGTGATGACTAACTTTGATAGATTTGGCTCTTCTCGGCAATACAAGATTCAAAGACAGCTCCAAAAGTCTCATGATGGAAAAAGTAATTCACATCCAGAGAAAGAATTAGAGTCCGAATGCAGATTGAGGCAAACTATTTGCTCTCTCTTTTCCCCCTTCTGTTTTGGTTTTGTTTCTTCTTCCTCCTAATTCATTCCATTGGTTATAATTCTTCTTTTCAAATTGACTATTGTGTAAATAAGTTTAATGCGAAGGTATATGTAAAATCTCTATCAGATTACATGCTGTCTTGGGGGTGAGGGGGAGGAGACGGAGGGGGAGGAAATTTGGAACTCAAAAACTTGTGAAACTGAATATTGTAAACAAAAAATAAAAAAAAAATTAAAAAATGAATTAGGCCCCCAACCAAAACTCCAGTTGCCCTACCTTAGTTATATATCTGCTTTCTTTTTCTATCTCATCCATGTTCTTCACCTATTCACCTTGCTTTTCATTATCTCTCCATTGCTCCATGGAGAAAGACCGGTCCTAAAGTCCTAGCTCTTTCACTTAGCTGCTTTGTTCTTGTGCTTAGTTAGGTGTCATAGCCTTCATTTGCTCTCCATCGTATTCTTATTATTTCTCTCTGAAGTATTTCGATGGTCTCCTCCTTGCTATACTTGGCTGTGGTTTCTCACCAAATTCTGCACATCATTGCCAGGTTCATTTTCTTGATCTCATTACGCCCACCTGGCTTTCTTCAAAAAGTCCCACTTCTCCCCTACTGCCTACCAAATCTTATCACAACTCCTTAGACTACAATTTAAAGCCTTCTCCAAACTGGCTCTGAAATCCTTTTCCAATTTTATCTCCTGCGGCCTTTTTCCATGTGCTCGACGCTCCTGTCAAGGTAGACAGCACACTATCCTTTTCCTTCCCAGTTTTGAATTCATTCAGTCAACAAGTATCTATGAAGTCCTTTCTATGTCTCAGCCATTGTGCTAAGGGTTTTGGATACAAATAAAGACAAAAAGCACAGTTGGCATCCTTAAGGAGTTTACATTCTAATTGGTGAGACAACATACAAATGACCAATAATAGCTAAAACTTACATAGTTCTTATGATGTGCCAGACACTGTGCTAAGTACTTTATAATTATTATATAATTTGATTCTCACAACAAGAGATACACCTGCACACTGGCTTCCTTTAATGCACATAAACTCTCTCTCTCTAGGCTGACTTCCTGATTGTCCCAACTTTATCTGCTATGCCAAAAAAGCTTCCCCACCCTGGACTTCTCAAGGCCAGAAGTTCACTCCACCCTTGGGGGAGGAGGGCGGGGAGGAGGTGCTATTTATCCTCAATTTATAGAGGAGAAAACTCGGCTGTCAGTGATTAAGTGACTTGCCCAGGGTAACACAGTGTCTGAGCTGGAATTCGAACTCCAGTTTTCCTAATTCTAGGCCCAGCAGTCTATCCACAGTGTAACTCTTGGCAGTTTTTTTCTTTCTGAAACCATTCTGTTTATCATTTCTTTAGCATAATAGTATTCTATCATAGTCATATACCACAATTTGTTCAGCCATTGGTCATTTGATGGACATCCACTCAAATTCCAAATGTTTGCCACCATGAAAAATTCTGCTTTAATATTTTTATACAAATAGGTCCTTTCCTTTATGTTTTATCTCTTTGGGATACAGACATAGTAGTGGTATTGCTGGATCAAAAGGTATGCCCAGTTTTATAGCCTTTTGGGCATAGTTCCAAATTACTCTCCAGAATGCTTGGATCGGTTCAAAAGCTTCCACTTTTAATCTAGAAAATAATGCAAGAAGGTATAGAAGTCAGTCCTAACAAATAGCCAACACCAATTCAATTAAGAGGCCGTGTGATATGGTAGATAGAATTTTTGACCTGGAGACAGGCATAACTGAGTTCAAATCTTGCCACTGACATTATTTTAGAGTGGGCAAGTCACTTATCTTCTTTGACCCTCAGTTTCCACATCTGTAAAATGAAGGATTTGGCTTGAAAACTTCCAACATTCTTTCCAGCCTTAAATCTATGAGTCTTTGATTGAACTGCTGAACATCTGGGACTATAAATAGAAGTACTGTATCTATTTACAGGTGAGGAGCCTGAGGCTCTAAGAGGTCTTGTTATCTGTCTATGAACATACACAGCTCTATTTTCTCTAAACCTAGGGCTCTATCCACACTACACTCTGCTTGTAGACAATAAGAACCTTGAAGGTAGGGACCATGACTTAGCTATCTCTCTCTTACCTTTTCCATGATTTCAAGCAAAATGTTTTCCCCATCATTGGTGTTTGTCAAGACACCTTGGAGAATGAATTATTGGAAGGAGGAAGAAATGAATGAAAGGCATCCTGGAGATAAATCAAGGAGACTCAAAACCATGTTGAGTTTCTTTTCCCCAGCCTGTGAAAACCTCACAGTGACAATTCTATAAATACTCAAAAAGGAAGCAATTCAGTGACAAAGAAGGCCTCTCTTTGTGTTCTTGATAAGAGGCGGCATCCCTGAAAACGAAATGTGTTTGTCACCAAGAGAGCTGTGAAGGATGTCAAGCAAAGGTTATGTAAAATGCTTAAATGAAACATCCCACGGCCTTCTCTTCAAGGGACAGAACTTCCCCAAGATGATCTCCTGAAGAAATAGGGCAGATACTGCTAACATTCACATTTAAATGTAGACAGCTTAAAAACCTGCATCTTCTGAATTTCACAGTATTTCACTAAGAGAATGAGGAGTCAACTACTACCCTCGCTCCAAGAAGAGCCTGGTCCTTGCTGACACACCCCCCACCCTGGAGGCCGCCCCCCCTCCACTTCCTAGTGTCACCATGTGCTACACCCATCGTACGTTTCTGCAGCCAACAACAAGAATGACCATAGTAACAATGATAATAACATTTAAGGGCAATATTAAGGTTTTCGCTTTACCTGTGCAAACTCATTTGATCCTTATAACTTTAAAATAGGTAATATTTAAATAGATACTATTTTAAAAAATAGATACTATTTAAAATAGGTAGATCTTTTTAAAATAGGTGCTATTGTTTAAAAACATTTGGAGATGAGGAAACTGAGGCTGAGAGATTTTAAGTGACTCGCCCCGAGTGATAGAGACAGTAAATGTCCGTCGTTATTGTTCAGTCACTTTCAGTTATGTCTGACTCTTTGTGACTCATTTGGGGTTTTCTTAGCAAAAATCTTGGCGTGGTTTGCCATTTTCCTTCTTCAGCTCATTTTACAGATGAGGAAACTGAGGCAAACAAAGTGAAGTGACTTGCCCAGGATCACATAAGTAGTAAATGTCTAAAGCCAGATTTGAATGCAGGACCGTAAGTCTTCTTTACTCCAGTCTCTGAACTCTGCTCCCTGTAGTGCCACCTAGCTGCCCCGGGTGGGATTTAAACTCAAGTGTTCCAGACTCCAAATCCAAGACTCCATCCACTGTACTATGGGTCATCATCTGGCTGTCCTGAGTTAGCCCCATTCTGGGGCCTCATTCCTAGAGGCGATGGAATACAAAGACTAACCTTGCCTATTGTGCCCAGGCTTGTAGGATGACTAGTGGCCTAATTTGCTTTCCTTTCAGAGTAATTGAAATGTGATGGACAAAGGCAAGAATTAAACTTGCATAAAAGGTTTGTTTAAAAAAAAAATACCCACTTCATTTCCAGTAATTCAAAGTAAATAAAGTAAAGGGAGTATATGACTACCTACCCATTTCAACTCTTTCATTTTGTTTTTTTTTTTTAATTAAATTTTCTTTTATTTGGCAGGATGTAAGGGGGAAAATCCTAATTAATAATGCTTTCTAAAAGCATAATGAAATGCTTTGGGAGGTCATGGGTTCCCTCTCATTAGAGGTCTCTAGAGACTGCTGCATGATCACTTGTGGCTGATGGTGTAGATTCTTTGTTGAATTGGATCATACTACATGATCTCTGAAATCATTTGAAACTCCAGGATTCTGTGATTCCAGGATTCTGTTTGAACTCCTCATCTCACCTTGTACCTATATTCCTTTTCTGCTCCTTTCCGATGGGATCCATCATTAATTGATATACTAAGGCCATAGTTTAACAGAATACAAAACCAACAAATATGGGACTAAGTTTACCATTACCCCATGCTTTGGGTTTTGTTTATGATGAGACATTATCTGGGGGTGCTGGTGTCCAGCCACAATTGATGCCACTGAAGACAAGTAATCCTTCTTTTTGGATCTCTGAATGTGTTGGTATAGGTCAGCTTTGCTCAAGCAAATTATTTCCAAAATGGAGATTTGAAAACCCACTTCTATATTTTGATAAAGCACTGTTATACCTGCATTGCAAAGTTCAATTCAGGGCCTTATTCCCCATTGGCCCTAAACATTTCAATTAAGGATATATTCAAACTACCTGGGGCTTATTTGCACAGGATTCTTTTTACTATGTATAATACTACCTCTCATGGGCTTTCAGAGGGGTTCTGAATATTGAAGGATAAGATAATTATTGTTTAAGTGACAAGTGGGTACATGGTTAACAAATTATCCATGTTTTGTCTAAATTTGACAAATTCTGAATAGAGTCCAGCTTGTCATCCAAAACAAGTCCTTGGAGTGAAGAAGACTTGGCTCTAATCCTGTTTGTAATTGTTTCACCTCACCAAGACTCAACTTCTTTATCTGTAAAAAGAAGATAAAATACCCTCAGTGCCCACAACCCAGGGTTGGCCTGAGGATCCAATGAGGTCTTAATGTGTTACACAAATGTTAGCTATTCCCATCTAATCATAAGTATCCCTTGAAGGAATAAACCATTCTAAGGGTATAATAAGAAAAAAAAAAAGATTAGGTTGATTTAAGGTTAATGTCATTTGGGTCCATGTAACTCAACAAAGAGCCTTTTGTATTTTCAAAGTTCTTCCCCACTCAGCCAGGTCATCTACATCCTAGAAAGTTAGCTAACTTAGAACACTGATGTCTTTGAGGAGAGTTGTTAGGTTATGGTGAGGAGAGGAAGGGGGCATTGAGAGTAAGTCATAGGATTTTATGATCATAGATCTAGAGGTAGAAGGAAACTTGGAGGCCAAATTTAACTTCCTCATTTTATAGATGAGGAAACTGAGGCCCAGAGAGTTTAAATTTACTACCATAGTCACACACAAGTATAGCAAGGAACAGGGGCCACACCTTCAGACACTGGAGTCAATGAATGTTCTTTTCTGCAGATGAGTTCATCCATACTATGTCATAGAGCACTGGGCCTGGAACCAGGAAGACTCATCTTCATGAGTTCAAATCCAGCCTCAGACATCTACTAGCTGTGTGACCCTGGAAAGTTGCTTAACCCTGTTTGCCTCTTTCCTCATCTGTAAAAGGAACTGGAGAAGGAAATAGCAAACTACTCCAGTATTTTTGCCAAGAAAACCTCAAATTTGGTCACGAGGGGTTGGGCGTGACTGAAACAACCAAACCACACCAAGATACTTTATCGCATTTCATCAATTTAGTAAAGCTTTTGTTGATCTCCTATTATGTGCAATGTATTCCGATTGGCTGTTTTGGAGGATACAAGAAAGACACGGTACCTAGCCACATAGATCGTACAGTCTGGTAGGGCAGATCTGCTCTGTGTTTGCATGTCTAAAATTCAAGGTAAACTATTGGTTTGGGGAAAAACAAAATGCTTTGTTAATTGAGATGAAGGATGACTTCTGGCTGGGGATAGTAGATGAACTCCACGGAGGCAGTGGCAAGTGGTCAATTCATTCGTTCTAGGCCTATCAACTATTAAGTAATTGGAGTGAGATCCCACATCAAAGTACTATCAGTAAGAGTCTGTAGCTTATCATAGACCAACACCATGCTGGTGGCCCTATCAAAGCAATATCCACTCCCCCTAGAATATTTCTAACCCCAAATAGTGCAATCAGAGAAATGGGACCCCTGATAGTATTTTTCTGTAAAGCAGGGACACAGACAACAAAACAGCCAGCCTTGTCTTGAATCAGGAACTAGTGGCTGAATTGAAATTGGATATTATTCAACCAATTAATGAAAAAACATTTATTAAGTGCCTACCAAATGTCTGGTATTGCTGGCTGGATATTCAGGCTACAATAAACAAATAAAACATCCCTTGTTTTCCAGGAACTTACCCTCTATTGTGTACATATATAAAAGCATAAATTCATGCAAAATAAACACAAGACAATAGAGAGAGAAAACACTGGGGGATATGGAGGAGCATCAAGGACTCTGGGTAGAACATGATTCTTGAGCTGAATCTTAAAAGAAATAAGGGATTCTGTGAGGGAGAAGTGAAGAAGGTACAATTTCTTGGTATGGGAGACAATCAGTACAAACATCTGGTGATGGCCATGGAATCATAGACATGAAGATGTCAGGGACCTTCCAGGCAGTGGAATACAAACACCTTCATTCTATAGATGAGGAAACTTAGGCAGAAAGAGGTCAAGTGGTTTGCGCAGAGTCACACAGGGAGGAAGCCTCAGCCGAAGTCAGGTTTTGTGAGTGTCATATGTAAGGATTAGTAAAAAGTCTAGATTATAGAGATCCAGAAAGGAAATATCACTTAAAAAGTTTGGAAAGTTAGGTTCTGGCCAGTTTGGGAAGGTCTTTTAAGTGATGAAGGAATTTGTATTTGATGCCGGAGATAATAGGAAGAGGATGGAATTTATTGAACGAAGGGGCGATATGACCAGATCTGCACTTTTGCAAAATTCCTTTGGCAGTTATTTATGTTTAGGATTAGTGGAGTGGGGAGACACAGAAGGAGGCAGAGTCATTAGAAGGTTATCGAAAGAGCTCAGATAAGAGTTGATAAGAATCTGGACTGGGTTGGCAGCTATGTGTCCAACAGGAGAAAACGAATGAAAGAGATTATGGGTGTAGAAGAGACAAGATTTAGCATAGGTCAATCAGAAGAGAGAGGAGAAGAGGGACAACACCTGCAGCTATTGCCAGGATTGTCAGCCCTAAGTGGTTTGTTCCTACATTATACTTTCTTGCTCCATGAGTAGCCAAGGGTAACAATGGGACTCCAAATTGCCTCTGAGCTGAGAAGATCTGGTTCTCAAAAGGCATGAACAACAATGGTTAGAGTCATCCTTTGCTTCTTGTAATATGGTCTTAGGTAAATAAGCAGATGTGGGTAGGCCTTGGCTCCTCTCATAGCTGGAAGGGCTGAGCTGACAGAGTGCCTACATGGTATTTATTGTCCATCAGTGTGGCCATGTGGCACATTTATGTTGCCATGGTGGCTGGATACCTGGTGGGGCTGAAAAACTCCAAGGGCAGCCAAGCTGCATGGTGCTGCCTGGTTAATACCGACATATTCAGCTTTTCCCATTCTGTTTCCCTCCTCCTGATCAAAGCAAGGTCTGAGGCTTATTTAGATGTCACTGGTGGAATGTCCCAATCATTTGGGGGTTAGTTCAATATCCTTGACTGTTTTGGAAGTCTTACCTTCCAAACTATACTTTTCAATCTACCAAGATAAGACCAGGAAACTTTGATCTCCTAAAGTCCAAGATATCTTCAAATAGGACTTCTTAATCATTTTGTATATCATGGACCCCTTTGGAAGTCTAGTGAAGTCCATAGGACCCTTCTCTGAATAACATCTTAATATCTGAAAGATATACTAAATTTCATTTAGAGGTAAGTGAAAATATAAATTTTTAACCCATAGCCCCCAAAAATCTATTCACTGACCAATTAGTTGTTCGTGGGCTCCAGGTTAAGGATGCCCATATTAGATAATTAGATAATTAGATAAAAAGACAATCTCATCTCCTTCACATATGGGTAGGAGAATAGTATCCTGTTGATCAGATGGGAGATCTTGGGTTCAGAAAAGAAATACAAAATGAAGCATGGATATGCTAGGTCTATGGTAGTTTGAAGTATGGATGTCACAATTCCATTTTTAAAAAATATTCAGAATAATCCCTAATGTCATTTGTTAGATATCTCCAGTGACCATTTTTACAACAAATCTGCTTTTGAGTACTTGATGGCTCTCAGGTAGAAGAAGGAACGTGGGTGGCTATAGCTCTGGAGGACAGAACTAGCAATGAAAGGAGGAAATTCCAGAGAGGCAGATAGATGAATGTAGGACATACATAAGGAAGCACTTCCTAAAGAGAGGACCATCTAAATGTAGAATGGAATTATATAGGATTAGGCTTGGGGAAGATGTTCTTAATCTGCCATATATGAATTTAAGAAAAAAAGTAAAACAATCGATATGATTAATTTCATTTGTAATTGTCAGTATTTTATTTTATGCATTTAGAAACATTATTCTGAGAAAGGGTACACAGGCATCTCTAGACTGTCACATGGGTCCATAACACTAATAAGGCTACAAATCCCAGGTTTGGGATAATAGAATCTTTTCAATCATATCATCCTATAGTCTAAGAATGGTTTATTTTCTTAGGGGTAAATATAATCAACTTTGTGGGCTATTTGCTGCCATGAAATTTTCACTTATATAAAGTGGGGTCATAGGTGGCAAAATACCCCCATCTTGCATGAGAAGCCATAGTCTTGACTTTGGACAGGATCTATAAAACTCACCTCTTTATGGAAGTAAGTATAGGTGATCCACAACTGTGGAAAGGTCTTATCCCTTGGGTCTTGTCCTGTTGGAATCTCTGTCTGAATGAAGAGCCCAGAGTTATATCAGTAAATAATCCCAGGGAATGAAGAGTCTTAATCCATCCCAATTTGTTATACATTACTCCATTTCCCACATTCTCTAGTTCATCCTGACTGACCTGTTTGTGATTCTTCACACATTAGATTCCATCTCTTTGTCTCCCCTGTGGCTGCACCCCATGCCTAGAATGCTCTTCCTCCTCACGTCTGCATTTTGACTTCCCTATGTCATTCAAAACATGGGTCAACCATTACTTTGTACACAAAGTTTCTCCTGCTTTACTCAGATGCTAGTTCTCTTCCTTCCTAAGCCTTTCACTTATGTTATATACAGTTATATGTGTACATGACAGCTCTCCTGATCAAATATAAGCACCTTGAGGACAGGGGCTATTTCATTTGTGTCTGCGTTCTTAGCGCTAAGCACAGCACCTGGAATAGGCCGTACATAAACTCTTGTTGGTCTCTGGATTGATTGATCAGTCTAAGGGAACGTACATTAATCACTATAAAAAAGGAGCATACACGGGTGGAGAAACAATGCACACCCCACTTTCTTCTGCAGAATACTTTAATCATTCATTCTCTGCTCTTATTGACCGTGGGGGCCACACTGGAAAATAGGAAAAAAGATGTCTCCATTGCTTAGACCTGTGTCTAACGACCCCTTGCTGCTAGATTCATTGCAATAACGCACTAGATTTACAACTAGAAAGAACCTTAGGTACCATATACATCCAACCACCTTCATTTTACATATGAGACACCTGAGAGACAAAGTGATTTCTGGGGGTCTCTGCTGTGTCCCAAACCCTAGGTATCTTGTAAAACTGACTCTGCCCTTGTAGAGCTGTGTTAGTAGGAGACTATGATTTCAACACAAAGAGCCAGAAACCCCACCCACCCAAATACAGGATAAGTACATTCCAGAGGTGACAATTAATGTTCTATGTAAGGACTGAGAAGGAAGATTGTTACCAACTGGGAGATGGAGAAAGATCTGGAAGAAGTGACATTTGGAACAGACTCTAAAGGATGGATTTAAGTGTGGTAGGTAGAAGAAAAACAGTACTTAATAGTTATATGAAGTCTTAAGGTTTGCAAAGCACTTTGTGTATATCATCTGATTTGTTACAAGAACTCTGAGGTGGGTGCTATCATTTTACAGAAGAGAAAACACAAACTGAGGAAGATCAAATGAGATCTGCTGACTCTGAAGCGGAATTTGAACTCATTTCTTCTTAGCTCTGAGAGAAATGGTTATTCCTCTTTTTTTTATGAATCCTAAGGATTGAATTAGGACCAAAGGTTCCCTCTTTTTTTTTTACTTCCTCATCCAGAAATCAACCCATGTAGGAAATCTTTCTCAAAGATTTACACAAGCCAGGATGCTTAAGATCCAATCAAAGACAGTAAAAGAAATTCTTAGTTTAGCCAAATGGGTGAATTCCTGCTCACGGTGTTTATTTAGACTGGCCTGGGAAAATGTGGACTCTCCCTTTTTTCAGACAGGTGAGATGGAAATTGATGTCTCTTTGACCAATGTTTCAGTGCTCAGTGTCACGTACCTCAAGATTCATTGTAATGTAGCCCACCTCTCATAATATTCATTTTCTCGTTAATTGTTAACTAATCAGAGTTGATTGCTGCCCTCAGGAGCAGCCACTTTCCCAAGGGCATATAAGTTACAAGCCTGCCACCATGAGGGGTCTTTGACATTGGAGAATTCTACTGACCTCTTTTATTAATAAAATGCTTACATTATTAATAAATGATTAATTGCCCAGAAATTATATCTCTTGAACTTTTTAAACATCACTGTACTATTTCCAGAACTAGGGCACCCAACAACCTCAAAATAAGCACCACCACCACCACCACAGTAATCGACATGTATTTACAAAGTATGTTAAAGACATTATCTTATTTGAGCCCAATAATATGCCTGTAGGTAAGTGCTATTATCATACCCATTTTATGGTTAAAGAGACTGATGACAAGTTGTATCTTACCCACAGCACACAGCTAGTAATCTGAGGTTAGATTAGAACCTAATCTTCCTGCTGTTAAGCTCAGTATATCCTGCTTTCTGTGCCTGGCAGGGAAGGACAGGCCAAGCTGAGGTAACAGCTTGAGAATCTCTGAGGATGGAATAAATAGTCTGGCTGTGATTCAGTTAGGTCACTGATCATTAGAGCTGGAACAGACTTCAGAAGTAATCATGTTCAGCCTCATGGTTTTATGGCTGAAGAAACTCAAACAAGGGAAATGACTTGCCCAAGGTTGCAAGGCTAGTCCATTGCAAAGCAGGAACTCACTGCCAGATATGCATATATGGCACATACTTGTCTGACTCCAGTCCCAGGGCTCTCCCTACTCCTGTCACTCAGTTACCTTCCTTTAAACTCTTGAATCCTCCACTAAACGATGGATCCTAACCTAGGCACATTTGAATCAATTACCTCCCCAGTGTGCATTACAGATGTGACTAGCAGCTGCTCTGAACTGTATTTAAATTTAATGTTGTAACACACGGTTTCTTTTATTATTAGTTTGAGCACAGGAGTTCATTTTCTGAGCTTTCCTTCTCACTTTAAAGGAAGCACCAGGTTTGGTTAGATTATTTCCCTGAAAGCTGCCAAAGTTTAATTTAAACTCATTTGAGGCATGGCCAGATTGAAATCTAGAAGAAGCCTGTGGGAGATTGGTCTCTTAGCTGCAATGTCTGTTCCTTAATGTCTGCATTTGCCTTGGAGAGCCACAGTTTATGGGAAAATGCCAGATGCATTTGACTTTTCTCTATTTTTTTTTCAAATTTGGGCTAGTTTGTTATCAAAGGAGAGCAATATATATTGGAAAGATTGAGCCTGCTGTACTGTTATCAAAGCAATTATGGAATCACCTTCCTTGCTGGGGCCACAACAGCCTCCTGACTAGTTTTATCTAGTACCAGAGGAGGTGGGATTGGTGCGGGGGCGGGGGGGGGGGGATATTTCTGGTTGCCAAGCAATTTTGTAAATATCTGTGTAAGAGGAGTTACCATCTCTGAAAAGGAGGTTCTTGAAGACCTGATCTGTAATTCTCAGCAGTCCCAGAAGCAGAGTGGACATGTGAGAACCAGACAGTTCCTGGAGAATTTCTACAGTCTTCCATCAAAAGAAAGATTAAGTAATAAAAATACAAGCCAGCAAGTCAAGGGCAAAAGCAGATCCATTTACAGTTTACTCTGACTTCAAAATGTTAATTGAACTAAGGCAAACTGTCTTCTCCACCAACTCATTAGCAATATTATAATTAAAGGAGCACCTTCAGTTCCTTAGGGTAATGACCTTTTTAAATTCAATTTGGGAATTTGGATTGCTGCTGAATACCCTGGATCTTGGAGGCTGCTTTCAAAAGCCAAACTGTTCCTTTAAATGTACAATTAGGAAACACTTGGGAATCAATCCCTCAGTTTCTGCCTGCTTTATACACAACTTCTCTTTGATTGTCTAAGGGAGAGCTTTTCCGTAACTGGATCCAGGGATAGAAGGTCACATGAGCCTTGCACGACTCCCACTTTTCCCAGGGGGACTGAGGTAGCTGTTGATACTCTAGAGGGGTGGCTTTTCTGGGTGGTACCAGAGGGGTTTTTAAAGGGGAGGGACAAATGTCCCTGGTGAAAATCTGGCAGTGAAAGGGTGGATTAGTAGAGAGTGTCACTGTGTATGGGAAGCAGAGGAACACCCGGCTGGCATAATGTGATATAACAAAGTACTGCTGTTACTGATTATTCCTAATAATAATTAATAGTCATTCAATGTTTTGATCTACTATGATTTCATTAAAGTTGGAAACTCTTAATATGGAAATTCCTTCTGGCAATAAAAATAAGCAAGTCATATATAATTTAGACTGATGGGATTGATGGGGTATGGGCCCAGGAACTGCCCCCTCCTTTCCCTGACCTTTCCCACATGGCCAAGTCTCCGGCATTTATTCATCTGCGGCATCGACTTCTTCCAGTAGTCCTTTCCACTGGCCTTTCATTGTGACCCCAAGCCCAGTCTCCAATTCTCTGCTCCCTTTATCCTACCCCAGCTCTTCATCCTTACCTCTGGATTGCCCCCAGTCACTTCTGAGTGAGATGGTGAAGCCCTCTCATGGAATCTGGATCTGGGCCTTTCTGTGAGTTAAATGGGATGAATGGGGGTGGGGACCTTTCAGTGGTTCAGGGCTGACAGCTAGGCCTAAGTTTCTAGTTACTAAAATCACCTGAACTGTGTCCTAGCCAAATAAGGGTAAGAGTGTTCTTAAGAATTGTTATTGGCTCAATTGGCGTTTCCTTGTCCCTTGTACCAGGGTTAGATTTCTCCCGAGATTGTGAGTCTGGACTCCACCAAGGAGAGTAAAAGGTCAGTGGTGGGGTGGGGTTGTTTGCCTTAAGGTATAAAGTTAAGCTCTGCCCTCTGGGCGCTGCCTCTCTCTACTGATTGTCTAGGGGTTCGAGACCGCACTTTCTCAGGAGATTGTAATAAAGAAGTTTTCTGTTTCTAAATTTGAGAGACCTCTGACTTTTTTAATTAATTGCTGGCAGGTAGTCTCAGCCACACACTTCCCACTTCTGATTCCATCTAGACCCCTTCTCTGTTATCCCCAGACTACTTGGTCACTCCTAGATCACTTCCAGATCTTCCCACAGTCTTCTGTATAAAAGGTCCATCTTGCCTCCCTTAAACGACTCAGATTCAATCTGGCCTGCTTGTAAGTGTCAAAAGTGCTCTGACTCTTAAAATTTGGCCAATACTGTGGATTCTTACAATGGCTCCCACCTCACCCAGTGTTTTAATAAACCCTGTCTTTGACCGAAAGAAGGCTTGAGTGGAGTTCTTTTCAGGCAGGACTGATGTCATTTGCCTTTGAATTTTGAGGTTCCCAGCATGTCTAGACCTCAACAGGATCATAGATTTAGAGAAGAGAGGAACCATAAAAGTGATCACACTTAAACTTCTACTTTTACAGATGAGGAAACTGAGGTACAAAGACTCTAATATGCTTTTTTTTGGCAAGGCAATCAGGGTTAAGTGACTCGTCCAGGGTCACACAGCGAGTAAGTAGCAAATTCCTGAGGCTGGATTTGAACTCAGGTCCTCCTGACTCCAGGGCAGGTGCCATATCCACTGGGCCACCCAGTGGCCCTAGTACAAAGTGTTTAAATGACTTGTCAATATTAAGTATTTAGAAAGTGGTAAAGATAGGCTTTGACCCCAGGTCCTCTGTCTGTCACAAAATCCAGCAGTCTTTCCACTGTACTCCAAGGTCTTAGAGATTTGCTTGGGTCGCTGAGAGTTCAGGTGACTTTTCTAAGGTCTTAATTAAAAGAGTAGTCCTCTATCCATTGCATCATTGTGTCATCTCTTTCTAATAATGATGATGATTGGTATCAGTCAACCAATAAGTATATATTAAGCACTTCTTTTGTGCCAGATACTGTGGTAGAGAATACACATATCAGCAGAAAAGTATTCCTTGCCTTCAAGAAGCTTACACTATAAGGGGGAAAGGCAACACTTAAAAAAGGAAGTTGAAAAGGTGTGTGCCTATGGGCTGAATTAGGAGAATGGGGACAAAAGTAAACCAAGTACAATAAAAGTTACTTTCTGTTTCTTTACTGACCATAAAACTGCAAATCTGTATTTCTGATATTATCATTACAACCATTTACTGTAGTAACCCTCACTGCTGAAACACACTGAAATGAGATGTTAGGAAATTAAAACAAACCAAAAAAAAAAACTATTTGAAGGTTGATAGAAGGATGCCAAATGGCTGTTGCTTACTGTTTCTTATTTTAATATTAGTTTAGAAAATTATTCCATGTGGCATAACATCATATATTTGGAGCTTGAAGGGATATTAGAGTTCATTTAACTCAATCCCCTCATTTTGTCCCCAGAGAAGGAAATGATAATAAGTAACATTTTTGTAAGCACTTTGAGTTTTGTGAAACATTTTATTTACATTATCTTCTCATTTGATGCTCAAAGCTACCCTGTGGAGTATTATCATTTCATTTTAACAGAGAAGGAAACTGTTAAAAGAAAAAAAATTCTTTGTTAGGGTTTTCATCGTGATTAATGAGACAAAACTCAGGACAAAAAATTGAAAAGAGATTATTAAAATAGGTCAAGGTAGTACTATGTTGATGGGCTGATCACTGGAGATCAGCAAGGGATTCAAGATGGAGCCAACTTTCATTGATGACTTACATTATGAGATAAAGACAATCGAGATAGATCGAGGTCAGCAAAAGGGCTATTGAAAGAAGGCTATTGCTTCTCAGCACATCCCAAATTGTGGTACGTGAAAGCTGCATGATGTTTAACGGGTATAAGCAGGTAGGGGATGATGTGCTGTTTGATAAATGGAAGGTGATGCCTCCCCCAGTGCTGATTGACAGGCAGGGTTGGGAACAATGGAATACTGAGTCAGCCTAACTTTCAACAAAACTAAGACTGAGAGAGGAGAAGAGACATTCTCAGGATCACAGAGAATACAGGTGGCTGAGTCAGGTCTAAGTTACATAGATGTTAAAGCTTAGATTAGTCTCCTGGTTCTCTGCCTTCCAATCTGGCTCTTCTGAAGAGACCATTTATCTTCTTGGTGGATGGGTTGTAGAGAGAGAATGAGGAAACACTGAATTCAAATAGTGCCTTTAATCCTTATCATGGTGGTAAGTAATCAACACGTATGCGGATGATCCATGCAATATTTTAAATTCCCAATTACATCCTCCCTAGTCACAGTTAGGTGGTACAGTGGATTGAGTACCCAGCCTGAAGTCAGGAAGACCTGAGTTCAAATCTGTCCTCAGACACTTACTAGCTGTGTGACTCTGGACAAATCATTTACCCTAACCGATTGTCTCAGTTTCCTCATCTGTAAATAACCGGGAGAAGGAAATGGCAAACTACTCCAGTATCTTTACCAACAAAACCCCAAATGGGTCACAAAGAGACAGACACAATTAAAACTATTGAAAAGCAACAAATGTCTTCTTTACTGCTTCAGAGAAATTATTAATAACCAATGACTTGGGGAGATAAAGTTTTCCCCTTTTGCTAAAGTCAATATCTTAAAAACTTCAGTCTCTTAAAGGACATTGTTGATAATAAGATTGGACTAACTTTTTTTTTTTTCAGACATTACCCAGGTGGAGTAGCCATTATATTCTGCTCTGGCTTGGGTAGAGCATCAATTCTTTGCATAGATTGCTGGAGGGGGATGGGGGGTGGAGGTGGTCTGGGTATAGAGATAGTCTCTTTGTCCAAGGGAGACATGATGTCACTCTCAGTCTTTCATTATAATATTCATCATTTCAGGAATTGTTAACCAATCAAGATTGATTCCCACCCTGGGGAACACCTACTCTTTGAAGGGTATATAAACTGTGAACCCACAGTCGTGACTTTTTTTTGGTCTAAATGAGATGGCCAAATGACCATCCTTTTATTAAGATGCTGGCATTATTAATAAAATGATTCAATTATCCAGAAATTATGTCTCTTGAAAGTTTTTAATCACCACACTCATGGAGTTGGAAATGAGCATGACCTTGGTGACTATATAAACCTGAAAAGAATTAATCCCCACTATAACATACTCAATAATTGGCCATCCCCCCAACCTCTACTTTGAAGACTTCCAGTGATGAAGACCCCATCACCTCTCAAGGCAACCTATTCCACTTCTAGGCAGCTCTTGGTTGTTAAAAATTGATGTTAAGAATTGATCCTTTGATATCAAGGCTAAATTGGCCACTTTATTCCTTCTACTCATTATGCACTTTGTGGTCCAGCAGAGCAAGCCTAATCCAAATTCCACATGCAGGCTTTTAATATTTAGAGATATATATCATGCCTCTCTTGAATCTTCTGGCTAAATCTACCTCATTCCTTCAACCAATACTGATATGGATTGGATTAAAGGCCTTCGCCACCCAAGCTGCCCTTCCCTGAATGCTTTCCAGGTTATCAATGCCCAAAACTTAAGATCATCCAGATGTGAGCTGACCACAGAGGGGTTCCATGATTCTACTCAATTTCTTTGGTGACTTCGTCCATTTTTGGCAACCTCTTCCCTAAGTATGTTTGCTTTCCCTATTATAATGTGGGCTCCCTGAGGCCAAGGACTCACAGTGTTTGATTTGTAGGAAGCACTTATTAAGAGATTGCTTGTTTTATGTGATTCCAGTGAGAAGTATGGAGCATAAAAGATACTATAGTATTGATTATTTCTTAGCTACAAAAATGCATTTGACTCAGTAGGGCAAAACATAGCCCTGGGATTTCTTCCCACATTTCTTCCCTGTGTACATATGAAGATTACAGATGCTTCCTTGATGGATGCAATGACAGAGATAACTTCATCCTGCTATCCTTTAATAATCAATATCAAAGGAGGCATAAAACAAAGAGGCATATGCTCGCCCAATCTGTCCGGCAGCTTCATGCTTGATTATCCTCTTCGAAGTGTTCAAATGAAAGGTGGAGGGTTTCTGTAGTTATTTCTGTTTGTAGATTACACTGAGCAGATTGCTTTAAGCCATAGAAGCTACAGGGCCTCCTCAAATTATAATCATTTGAAAGAAAATTTGTCAAACAGTCCCAGCAAGGGATAAAGCAAACAAACAAAAAAGTGGATGAAGAATGCACATTAGTCTAATGATGCCACTCAGTTAAATGGACAAGCTCTTGAGTTGTAATAGTAATTAAGGTGGGACTTTTTGCTTTTCTTCTCTTAAGTACCTTTAATGATTCTGGCCTTTTTTTGAATGGGGCAGATAAAGTGGGATCTTTTTGTCTTGGAGTATTTCTCTGCACTGAGACAATTGGGAGTCATTGATTTGTATATGAAGTGATCCTGGGGATGGAGAACTTTCCCAGACCCAGCCTGGGTGAGGTCAGAGCCCTCAGGGCTCCAAACTGGATATAATTGAAGAGAGCTTGGCATTTGATTTTTGGGGCACACTCATGGAAGGAGTGTTGTGACTCTGGGCAAGCTGCAAATTGCCCCCCAGCTTTGCAACCCAGATGTTGCCACTGGTAACTAAGTATTGTGATTTGAATCAGACAAGGTCTGTGTGTTGATGTTTGTAATTTCTGTTTGTATTTGCCTTGAAGTTCAGGGTGCTGGCTTTTTCCCCTGAACTGTGAATGATATTTGTATGTTGCTTTTAAATAAGATTATTAACCCCCTTAACGCTACTTTCCTTAGTAAAGCAGATCAAAGAACCTGTGTTTGGCAGCTTTCTGTGTGCTGGATGTTGGTGGGTCTTGCACCCCCATGGTAGGTGCTAGCAGATTATTGATACTGTTGTCCATTGGTACCTATATTATAGGGGCATCTAGATTGCACAGTGGTTAGAGCACTGGCCTTGAATCAGGAAAAACTCATCTTCCTGAATTCAAATCTGACCTTAGACCTTTACTACCCATGTGACTCTGGGCAAGTCACTTTACATTTTGCCTCAGTTCCTCATCTGTAAAATGAACTATAGAAAGACATTGCATATATGCTTTCCAAGAAAACTCCAAATGGTATCACAAAGAGTCGGACATGGCTGAAATGACTGAATAACAACGACTTATATCTTGGATTGACACTGCATATTGACAATAATCTTGGTCCAGAATTGAATATGAGAAGAAGCAGGCTAGAACACATTTGGGAAATTATGTAGCACTTTCAAAATTCCCCAAGCTGCTTCTTTCCACAAATCCCATTCCCTTGAGAAAATTTCCTTCCTATTTCCTCCTATAATATATTGGTAATGCCATAGGATCCTGAAGCAAAGAGCACCATAACCTCAGAATTAAAATGGTAGGTGATCCAGAATGAAATGGCAAGATATATAATGATTGTAGACTGGACCATAATGAAGAGTTATATTTCAGAAATGATACTAAATGCATCAGTGAGGTCATGAGAACAATAGATAGCTGTTGGACAACTCTAGCATCGTGACGGTGTCTACCAAATGATGGTTTTTCTGTTTCTAGTCTTCCTCCTTCCTGATCCACTGCCGAATTGTTGTTTTTAAATCTGCATGTGTCATTACAGTTTTTAAAAAGTCTTCAGTAGTTCCCTTTTGCTTTGAGGAGAAAATATAATAACCTTGTTCTGTCATTTAAAGTTCTCTGCAATCTGCCTCACTACCTCCCTTTCCAGAATTATCTCCTGTTGTTTCCCTTCATGTATTCTACATTCCAGCCAAACGGGTTTCCTGGCTCTTCCCTACATATGATATTCCATTTCCTACCATTATGTCTTTGTATAGATGAAAGGTGACATTGCAAATGCTTCCTTCCTACATTGACCTCTTGGAATCTCTGGTTTTCCTCAAAGAATGACTCTCTCATTACACAATCCTCTTACAAAAGGACTTTAATGATTTTCTTAGTTATTCATGCTGTTTTCCTCCTGAAATTTCTCCCCAAATATTTGGTGTTTACTTGTCTTAATGCATGTTATAGCTTTTCCCTTGGCAAGAGAGTAAGCTCCTTGAGGGTAGGAATGGTTTCGCTTTTGCTTTTTCATTCTAAGTATCTATCATGATCCCTGGCACATTATAACTACTTAATTAACATTTATCAAATAACATCAAATGAAAGACCCAAAACAAAGGCTTAAATGTATTGGACAGATCTTCTCTAAAGGATGTATTGAAGGCCATAGACAAGAATCCCACAGGATAGCAAGGTGTGGCTGGGGGTCATCTGCTGTGGCAAAGGAGAGCTCACATACCTGAGACCTTGGCGTTGGCTATCTATAGAGATATTAAGTTAAGCAAAACACAGTTAGAAAGTTCAGCCTGCTGTAGCCAAATCCCTCAGTGTATTCTGAACCCAGATATAATTGAATTGTAATGGTCTACCCTTCCCACTTTTAATGATATTGAGAGAACATTACTTCTGTGTTGGTATTCTTATCAGGAGGAAAGCGGGGAGAGAGGATGGTTTAAGATCAAGCACCTTGGTTCTAGAGTCACAGAATCTAGGTTAAGGCTGCTACTTTGTGACTGTGACCTTGGGTTGGTCACTATACTTCCCTGGGGTTTGATTTATTCCTTTGGAATTGACAGGGAGTAGATGAGATGGTTTCTTGTTACTAAATCGTACTTATATAAGTTAGATTATCATTATCTCTCTGACTTTATATTTTTAGCTGTATGATTTCATGATTCCATTTGTAAACTGTGAATACACTGTGGAGCACTGGAGTTGTAGCTCGGAAGACGTAGGTTCAAATCCTGCCTCAGAAAGTCATCAGTTGTGCAACCTTGGATAAGTCACTAATCCTCTCAGAGTCTTAGTTTCCTTATCCACAAAATGGTTAAAATAATACCTGAAATGAATACCATGTATTAGCTATTTTTTACGTGTATGTAGGTACATTCTATCTTTCCTGATTAAGTATACAACTGCTCAGTGGCAGGGAGTTGTACATTTCAGTCTTGGCATCCCCAGGTCCTAGCAGAGTGCATAGATTTTTTTTTTTTTAAACAAGATTGTATTGATATAACAAGATCCTGATGAGAAAACCTCATTTACTAAAGCAGTCCAGCACCTGATCTCTAACTCAAAATTTAGAGAATTATTTGGGGACGCTGAGAGATTAAGGGACTTACCCACAGTCCCAAAGCCAGTATATAGCAGACATGGCAGTTGAACCCAAATCTCCTAACCCTAAAGCTAGCTCTCTATCCAGTATGGAACCCTGCCTTTTACCTGGCACATAGAAGGCGCTCAGGAATGAATGATGGTGTCTACTCTCGCAGTGGTCAGAGGATCATAGCCCTAGTGTTTAAAATGACCATAGATACTGCCTCTCTCATTTAACAGATGAGGGAAGTGAGGCCTAGAGAGGCAGAATGACTTGTCATAGCAGCACTTCTTAAGCTTTGTCAACTCATGGCTTCTTTTTGCCTGAGAAATTTTTATGCAACCCCAGGTATGTAGGTATATAAAATAGGTATACAGAAACCTTTTTCTGTTGCCAAATTTTTCACAACCCCCACATTCAGTTACATGATACTGTATGGATTCATGACCCACAGTTTAAGAAGCACTGTCTTAGATCATACAGCTAGTAAATGTATGAGGCTGAAAGTGGGTGTCGTGGATTCCAAATCCGACTCTCTCTGCCCTATGCCACTTTTTTCTGTGAAGCTCAAATGAGACGATCTTTGTAAAATACTTTGTAAAATGTAAACGTTTGTGTCAGTTATTATGTTACTAAACCTTTATTGATATATTTTATTCTGAAATTAAGAAATAAAACATACCTTTCCATAACATGGCAGAAAAGAAAAAAATAGTTGCTCACACATGAAACCTCAAATCCATTAAGTGCAACTTGCTATTCCTTTTAAATATACATGAAAATTATCTTGTAACTTTCTTTTTTTCCCTTTTTTCTTCCCTCACTCCTTGCCCTAAACATGGCCACCATTAGATGCAAAGATGTGTATATGCACATATATATGTAAAATCATTCCGTACATACTTCTATTTATCAATTCTTTCTCTAAATTCAGATAGCATCTCCCTTCATATGTGCTTTGTGGTCAATTTGGGTATTTATAATAGTCAAAATTGTTCTTAAAATAGTATTTCTATTACTGTATACATTGTTCTCTTGGTTCTGCTCATTTCGCTCTTCATTATTTCATACAAGGCTATTCTTGTTTTTCTAAGATCATTGAGCTCATCCTTTCTTATAGCACAATAGTATCCCATCACAACTTGTTCAGCCATTCCCCAATGGATGGGCACCCCCTCAATTTCCAATTCTTTGCCACCACAAAGAGAGCTGCTATAAGCATTTATATTACTTAACTTTTAGAACCCTGTAGGACTTTCCAACATTATAATTCTGTGCTGAGTGCCTCAGTTGTTAGAGTATTGGACCTGAATCAAAGAAGGCCTTATTTTAAGTCCTACCTCAGACATACGCTAGCTAGGATATGTTATTTAATATCTCTAAGCCTCAGTGTCTTTGTCTGTAAAATGGGGATAATTATAGCACCCACTTCATAGGTTATCAAAAGGGTCAACTGAGTTAACAAATATAAAACACTTTGTGATCTTAAAGTACTGTATCAGTTCTGGTTATTACTATCATTATTATTGATGGAAGAAATACTAATGTTTGGTAGAGGGAGTTTTTCCATAAGTCCCCTACATGGATGAAATCACAAGTCTGAACTATGTGTGTGTGTATGTGTGTATATGTGTGTGTACATGCACATGTGTGCATGCATGTGTGCACACTCCCGCATGTGTTGGGGGAACCGCCATACTTGACTCTTTTGTGAGGAATCCCAGAGAGAAAATATTCTTGAGAAAATTTTAGGTTAAAGTAGATATTTTGTAACTTTGGAGAGGGATATGGTAGTCTGAAATATGGTATAAAGAAACTAAATAGTCATCAAACAGTATCCATAGAGAGCAAAGCTTACATTCTTCATATAGTGATTTTATCTTATCTCTGGCCCATAGATACAATCATGGTGTCAAAGAGCAGTCTAAGAATCGTTTTGTAGTAGAGAGACTTCAGTGAGTAGCAATCCATTAATGAACTGGCTTCATACAGATTAATTACCTTCTACCTCTTCTCCTCAAGCTAGCACAGGGGTGGGGTGGGTGAGCAGGAGAGTGTGGGTGGGATGTGGTTTGAAGAAGACAAAGGCTCTCTGACTCAATTCTGAAGTCACATTACATGAAGAATGCCCTCTCTTCAAAAGGCTGGATTTTCCTAACTCCCCTTCTTCCCTTGCTATACTAACCTATCCAATTGCCTCTTTCAACTCCTGTCTAGTCCAGGGGTGGGGAACTTGGGGCCTCAAGGCCATATGTGGTGGCTTTCCAGGTCCTTGGGTGCAGCCTTTTGACTGAGTCTGTTTTACACATCAAATCCTTTTATTAAGGGGATTAGTTCTGTGAACGTTGGATTTTGGGCCTCACTTGAGGACCTAGTGGGCTACATATCACCTTGAGGCTGCAGGTTCCCCACCCCTGGTCTAGTCTCATCATAGCTGGGTCATATTGTAGCCTCGTCTATGTAGCAAAGCCCTTTTAATGGGAAGTCTGGGTTGGTGGCCATAGGCAGCTAACAGAAAACTGGGATTTCCCAGGCGCTCTTCCAAACTACCTACAAGTGTGCCTTTATTCACAATCAGGCTCTGTACCATGTACTATTGAAATTATAGGGTAGGTTTTAGAAATGTCTTTATTCTTCCAATGAATGTACCCCAGAAACTCCTAAGGCACTGTGCTGGCTGTTCTTGGCTATATAATAATGAATGAGAGAATCTTAACCGTCAAGGAGCTTACAATCTATAGTTTAATATTTTTGCAATGAACAAGCATTTATTTTCTTTCCTTCTTTCCCACCATAAAACAAACAAACAAAAAGCTACAACCTTTATAACAAATATGCATAGTCAAACAAGACAAATGCTGGCATTGGCCATGAAATTGGTCTTCTGGAATTGTGGTCATGTTTAATAGCATTTTTTCCAATTATAAATCAAGATAATTTTCAGCATTCATCTTTACAAGATTTCGAGTTCCAAATTTTTCTCCTTTCCCCTCTCCGCTACTCTCTTCCTAAAATGGTAGGCAATTTGATATAGTTTATTACATGCGCTATCATGTAAAACATATTTCCGTATTAGTCACAATTGTGAAAGTAGAAAGATCAAAAAGGAAAAAAAAACATGAAAAAGAATAAAATAGGTGAAAAAAGTATGCTTTGATCTGTATTCAGAGTCCCTCAGTTTTTTATCTGGTGGTGGATAGCATTTTCCTTCTTGAGTCCTTTGTACTTAGCTCGGATTGTTGTGCTGCTGGAAAGAGCAGAGTAATTCAGTCAGTCATCACACAGTGTTGCTGATACTGTGTACTGTGTTCTCCAGGGTCCCACAGCTAGTAAGTGTCTGAGGCCAAATTTGAGCTCAGGAAGAGGAGTCTTCCTGACTCGAGATTGGGCACTCTCTCCACTGCATCACCACAGCAGCTAAATGCTAGACGAGGAATCAGGAAAACCTGTTTGGAAGCCTTCCACTGAAATTTACCAGCTGTGCAATTCTACACAAGTCACTTACCTCTCTGTCTCTTAGTCCCCTGTTTATCTGGTAGATACGAGCAATTCTAGGATTACCTATTTCAAAGGGTTATGGTGAGAGGAGATATGGGATGAAAAAAAGATATGCAAACCTTAAGAGTGCTATAGAAATGTGAGTTGTCATCACCACCACCATCATCATCACTGCTACTGCTGCTACTGCTGCTGCTATTTACTCCAACTAGTACTAGTACTCCTACTCCTATTACATCAGAATGAATGAGAACACCCTTAAACAAATATAATCCTCTCTTTCTTGGAAAAAAGTAAATGTCCCCGGTTTTTTATTCATGATAATGAACAGCATTTAAATACCAGTGTACTTTAGATACAATAATAGAAACAATTTTAAAGTAACAAGATAACACAATGAAAAGGGTCTTCAGTTCTATCTCAGTAGCTGTGTGACTTCTCAAAATTTTTTTTAACTTCTCAGCCTCAGTTTTGTCATTCGTAAAATGGAGATTATAATAGCATCTATCTCACAGGGTTGTGAGGATCAAATTAGATAATATTTAGACTGAGATGTATGGGATGTTCAAGGAGAACTAGTACTTCTGGTGTGAAGGCTAACTGAACCACATTCAGAGCTGCTCATCCACCTTTGGTGTCCACCTGACACTCAACTCACCTGTGGCTCTGAGAAGCTCTAGCATGGGTAGCAGCCACATCCTGTTAAAAATCTTCTCAGCAGATAGGCTAACCCAGACTGAGGGTAACCAACATGCCTCAAACTCATTGGTGAGTTACAGGGTAGTGGTGGTATGTGTGTCATAAGCATGTGAAGATGTGCCCAGAAGAGTGGGTGGGTGAGAACAATTTGTTCCAATGTCCATGAAGGCAGCTGAAGCAGGTTGTGGAGCTCTTAGAGCTTGGTCAGGCATTAAAGACATCAAGATCTTCCACTGCATCCCAGGGTGATGTGAGTCACCCTGACTTTTCTCTTGCTGCTGGACTTCAATGCCTCTGGAAAAGAGAGTGAGGCTGATGACTTGGTGTAGCTCTGTCTCCTTTAAATCCGATTCATATACAAGTCAAGACGTCACCATGATATCATCAGTCCTCTTTGAAAATGAAAGACAAGCAACATATGGACAGCACTTTGTAAATCTTAAATCACTATATAGATGCTATTTTTAATAATAATAATAACAACATTGTTATTAAAAACTATGCTTCACAACTGGATCATCATTATGCTTAACCCATTTGTTTTCCAAGAGGAAGTGTGATTCAGAAAAAGGGAACAAGAAGTAGGCACTGAGGCCTGGTTCCTGTGTGACCTTGGCAAGAACCATCCTCTGGCTGGTAGATTCCTCAGCTATAAAACAAGCAGGTTGCATTAGCAGTTGGACAAGATGTTCTGCTAAGTATTAGGGGTGTGAGGACAAAAATGAAACAGCCTCTGCCCTCGAGGAGCTTTAACTCTATCAGGGACACACACACACACACACACACACACACACACACACACACACACAACTACATTTATCTCTAGCCAATATGAGGTCATCTTGTTTTGGGTCGCCTACAACCTATTACAGCAGTACACAGAAATAAGCAGGCTTTAGACTCAACCTTTGCTTGTCAAGGGAGTGCTGCTGGTGGGTAAGTCCTTTCCCAATGCTGAATTCTGTATGTATCATCCTCCCTTTTAGCACAGGGATACAGTTACACAGCATTACATAAAATTGGAAAGAAATTCAATGAAAACTTTGGTCCTCTTGGTTATATTCATTCACTGCTGAAGATATAGGGTTATGGTATCTGGTGTTCAATGAGACTAAAGTGTGACTGTTTCTATAGAGAAAGTTAAGTTACTTTCCCTACTTGAGACTAGAATCATGATTTAAATACAAGTCCCTCTCACTCCAAACTGGGGTTGTTTCCCATTATTTCCAGCAGTCTAATTGGACCTCTGAACTCTCATTTGCTAAACTAGAAGCTGGAGATCAACAAAGTATAAAACAAATGTGTTGTAACACAAATTAGAAAGAGACCTCGCAAATCAGCCATATGAAGGAGCAATCCAGGTCTATAGGGGCTAAAAGACCTGTACAAGGCTGTGAACATAATCCAGGGAAGAGCTAGGTGCACTCGAATGCACACCATCACACCTTCCAGATCAGTTCCTTTCTGGGGACAGGTTTGAATGGGTGAGGAATTAGTAGACACAAGGGCCTTGAGGGAGCTGAAGCAAGAAAAAGATCTAGAAGCATGGATCTGGGCCTTGTCATTACCTATTTCACAGCTTTGTCTATGGCCAGCCCAGCTTGAGTAATGATTACACTTATCTCTTGTTCCTCGATGAAAAAGAATATTGGTCTTTAGTCTTTGTGAGTGAAGCAGCATAGTATATTAGAGAGAGCTGGCCTTGGAGGCCAGAAAACCTGGGTTCAACTCTTACCTCTGAAACTTACTGTCTGGGTGACCTTGAGCAGGTCACTTATCCTCCAAGTCACCCTTGAAGGTTCATGGAAGGTATTGGCTCACCTTGATGAAGGCCATCACTAGAATTTCCTCATGCCAACAAAATAGCAAACTTATTCCCTGACCCTACCCCTTTTCACTTTTCTTTTATGGCCAAAATTTTGTTTCTCTTCTTCATTGCTTAGAAAAGAAGTCGTCTTGATAGGGAAGAGATCTTTCTCAGTACTTTACAGGGTCTTGGCAGAGGATCAAGAAACAAACATTTTCACCTCATGCTAAAATGGCCGGGCTATTATACTTGCTTTCTTGTTTTCTGGCAAAATATCTTAGTGGATGTGGATGGAACCATTCATCTCTCCCTCTCCCTCCCCCCGCCTGCCCCCTTCTCTCTCACCCCCCCAGCCACACACACACACACACACACACACACACACACACACACACACACACACACACTCACACACTCACACATACACGCACACTGTAACGACAATGTTGCTAGCAACTGCAGTGGAGGTGAAACACCAATAACAAAAGTAGAAGGCTGCTGGCACAGGTTCTTTGATCTTCTTTTCTAAGGAAAGCAACTTTAAGTGGTTGACAATCTTACTTTCATTAAACATACACATATCATTCATTTAGTTCAGGGGAAAAAGTCAGCACCCTGAACTTCAGAGCAAATACCAACAGAAATTACAAACAGATCAACATACAGGCTTTTAGCTGTCTGACCAAATCATAATACATACATAGTTACCAGAGAGAAGCACCAACATCTGGATTTTCAAAGCTGTGGGAGTTCCAATGACTACCCAGAGTCTCGTCTGGCCAAATCACCAACACTCTTCCAATGAGTGTACCCCCAAAACGCACTTTCTCGGGGTCATAAGGTGTCCCAACCATGCAACTCAAACCCATGTAACTCAGTTGTGACTTAAAAACTTGCTCAGAGTCAGAGGACATCACAACCATGGGACTCAAACCCATGTGAACTAGGCCTTCCCTTGACATAAGTAGGTCACCAAAGACTCCTGATTCAATCAGATTCCTTAGTGCTGAGAAGCACTCTAAAACAAAGACAAAAACTCCACTTTGCTTGCCATTACATTTGAGAGGCAAGACTCATCAAAAGTACTTCATTACTTCAGTGCTGAGAAGCACTCCAGAACAAAAGAGTCCCACTTTACCCGCCCAATTCAAACAAAGGCAAGACTCATTAAAGTCACATGATGGCCTTAGAATTCCGAAGGAGAACAGCAAAAAAAAAAAAAAATCAAATCCCACCCTAATTACCATAACACACACACACACACACACCAAACAAACATACATATGCACACACATATAGGTGGGTGGGGGTGTGTGTATCTGTATATGTATATAATAAAATTTTTTATTATATTGTATTTTATAATATAATATAATATATAATGGCTTTATGACTTTTGGAGCTTAAAAAGATGCATTTAGTAGTATTTTACTTAGCATATGTTAAAACCTATATTAATCAGAAAATGAGTTCAGGGAACCTTTCATTTAGCTGCTTTCCTTATTTACTAACACTGAAGCAGAAACTAATTTTTTTACACTATTCTAGAAAATCTTTCTGAAATGCATTAGTTCAATTCCTTGCCAGAGCAAATAGAAAAAAAAAAAAAGAAACATAATGGAATCTCCTTGGGATTTGTGAATTTTGTAAGTTGCAAAGATCATCATTTTGAAATAATTTCTCATTGTATTTGACTGTAAATATTATTTATAAATTGTAGATATAACATGTCTGGAACATCATTTAAAAAAAATACTGCACTTTTTTTTAAAAAAAAATTGAAACCATAACACCATTACATTCTTACAGTAACATTTCTCATAATTCGGAGTATTTGAATTTGTTTCCAAACATTTCTGTTATGGTGCCTGAGCAATCCATCTCCTTAATTATAAATGTTGGTGTTCAAATTTCCTCATATGTCACCTCTCAAAAGACATGGTAGATAGGCCCAATTTTGAGCTACTGCCCTGTATTGGCAGCTCTTTCTGTTCTCCTTCTCTCTCTGGGTATTTGTGATACAGGGTCTTGCTATAAAGCTTATTCCAAATCCTGTTTGCTTACAGGACTGTGTCCTGGGCACCATCTCATTCATTCATCTCCATCACAGGCAGAGTTCACAATTCCAGGGGTGAAACCCATGGTTTGAGCAACCAAACAGCCTAGACTTGTTGCCAGCAGTTAGACTCATCACCATCTTTCTAAAAGAACTTCCTACTGACTTATTAAGGTTAATTGTTTTCAGGTACCTGGTTCCCTAGCCAGCAGCATCAAAAGAGCTATGAAACTGGTGATTATAATTGGTCTCAGAGCTTGGAAAAGTTAGATGAATTCAATTTCATGTTGTTTCTTACCTTTAGGGAGAATGCCTTTTCCCACTGCTTCCCTCATTCTCTTTCTCTGGGCCTCTTTCATTGCCCCGGTTGGCCTAACAAAATAATGTGTTTGTTATGTTTGGTCTAGGTTCACGAAAGAGCTAAAAGTAGTTACAATCATTATTTTTTTCACTTGCAATACAAATCATCATTATTGTAATTGAATGTGAATGCTTTGTAACTCCAGATCACCATTTTCACTATGTTACCAAAAATAAAGGGACAAGGGGAAGAAGCTGGCCAATTGTTGGATATGTCACAATAGCAATCTTTTCTAGGTGTTTTTTGTGTGGCACTATCATGATGGATATTATTTAATTCATAAAATCTTATATTTGATAGAGGTTTTATTATCCAGAGGCTGTTATAGTAGAAAGTGTATTGGCAGTTATCTAGAGGGTTTTTTGTTTGTTTGTTTATTTTCTTTTGTTTTTGTTTGTCTGTTTTTGTACAGTTGTGAGTCTGGGTAACCTGGCTGCCTTGCTCTGAAAATGATTCGGTTTGTCAGTGACCTTTCTACAATGTCCTGATCAGAACTTCCCGATAGACCCCATGGATGTTCTGAGTAGGTCAGTTGAAGGAAATTGGAATGATACTAGTGCAAAGATAGTAAACAGCTAATGGGAAGGAGTCAGAATTCATTCATCTACAAAAAGCCCAATGATTCCTCCCACCCCAATTTTATTTCTTTATCCATTTTTATACTGAATAGATCTGACAAGTCCCATAGTTAGAAAAAATGTCTATATTGTTAAGAGAATTAAGATTTTATTTCCATCTTTACATTTACACAACCTTCTTATATCACTAATAAGTTTTGGGGTGACAATGTAAGGTGGTGGAGAATGGTGGGCCAGGAGTTAGAAAAGACATGATTTGTATACTATCTCTGAACTTACTAGCTGCAGGACCATGGAACAATCACCAAACTTCTCTCTGCTTGTTTCTTCATCAGCAAAATGGCAATAATTTTAATAATATCTATCTCATAGAGATGCCATAAGCATCACATGGTAGGGGGTAGTATATATGAAATACCTTGTCTACTTTAAACTTCTATATAAATACAATTTATTATTAGTTATCACTTATTGTTAGCATTGTGACTGTAAAGATAGAACCATAGTAAAACTTGGCATCTCTACCAGCACCTATCAGAGAATTCTGCTGACAGTAGATATTTATGTGTGTCTGACTCATAGTAAAGGCATAATAGTGTGGGAACAAATGAATTAACAAATAATTGGTTCTGAGAGTCAATCCATTATACCTGTGGGCATTCAGAGTTGGAGTGCTATCTGTTTTTCAGTCTTGATCATGTTAAGATCATTCAATAGGTTCTCATTTATCAAACAATTTATCAATATTTATGAAGCACCTACTATGTGCCAGGCACACTAGAAGGGCTAGGTGGAAAAATTTGTTTCATCATCTGAAATATTCTGCCATTGCAGTCCTTTGTAGCACTAAAGTTTTGCTCATGATTTCCAAGACTACAAGGGAGCTTTGTCTAGATTCATTCATCTCTAACTAGAATACAGTTGCATGGAAGAGTTAGCAGCTGCCAATACATTCTGAGGTAGGTGTGTTCCATAATGATGCTGTTACCAGTAAACTATCCATCAGCAGAAGACCGCCTGCCCATTACTGTGAATTGAACTTCCAGCTAAGGGCTGACATTTCCTTTAATTCTCTAATCAAGGCCTTTATTATACCAATCAAATTTTGAGGGGATAAGTAATAAACAAAAAACCCTCCAAGGGACACTATATCTTACAGACAATTAAACTCAAAGAGTTTCTGCTGTTGGTGTTATAAAGTAGAAACCCTCCAGTAAACAGAGGCCTGACTGCCTCGAAAGGGTCTGTGTTCTGCTGTTTCCTCAGGCCCCGAGATTGAGAACTGGAAGAGACTTCTAGAATCTAGTATAGGGGTTATCTAGTTCTGATCCTGCAAATGCATGGAACATTTTATAATCTACTTACAAATCAAATGTATCAGGAAAGAGATTTGAACCCAGGTCTTTTGACTCTGAATCCAGTATTGTTCCCACTATCCCATGGTGCTTTTATGTCATACAACCAGTTTCTGGAATGTAGCTTGGCATAAAATCACATTAGGGAGACAATTGTGTATAGTGACCTCTCAGAATCCCTGGTTTTCTCCAAGTCTCAGTTCAAGAGCCACCTTCTAAATGATGTCTTCCCTGATCAATTCTGGATACACAAATGCTGGTGTCTTTCCCCCACCAAATCACCCTGAATCTGCCTGTGTATGTATGTAATTCCTTGTCTCTCTGACATTCACACATCCTGGTAGACTGTAAGGTCCCTGAGAGTAGGGATTGTTTGCCCTTGTATCATTGTATCCCAGACACCTGGCCCAATAGCTGCCATAGAGTGCACCCTCAATACATGCATAATGATTGATTGATTGATTTGTTTTATCCATTAGGCATTTTTATCTATTTCCCTCTGGCTCACCAAAGATAGGCATTCTTCTGAAAATATGATGATCCATCATTTTCAGTCATGTAGCATAATTAGGAAATAGTTGGTATGAAAAAGATTGGCCATTAAGTCATCGCTGGTGTTCTTCAGTTATTTTTCAGTTATGTCCAATTCTCCATCATCCCATTTTGGGTTTTCCTGGCAAAGATACTAGAGAGATTTGCCATTTCCTTCTCTAACTCATTTTACAGTTGAGGAAACTGAGGCAAATAGGGTTAGTTGACTTGCCTGGGGTCACACAGATAATGAGTGTCTGAAACCAGATTTGAACTCATGAAGATGATTCTTCCTGACTCCAGTTCTGGCATTAGAGCTGCCCATTCTCCTATTGAGTCATGGAGCACCTTAAAATCAATTCATGTCTTACATAATTCCTCAAACACAACTCAGTTTCATCTCTTTTTATTTAGTCCACTTCCATCCTCATTGTTCTTCTGAAGTGTGTGTCCAAATGACAAACAGAAGGCGGAAAAGAGAAAGAATGAGGGAAAGGAAGAAGGAAAGAGAGAGAAGGAGGGGGAGAGGGAAAGAGAGAGAAAGAGACAGAGAGAGACAGAGACACTTTTCTCTAGTACAGTCTTCCATGGCTACTACTCCCTTACATGTGTTACTCAAGTTTGTTAAAGGGAAGAATTATCTCCTTTGCTTGTGTTTGTATATCCAGACCTTAGCACGATGTCTAACCTATAAGCGATATATCGCAAATGCATTTTATTGATCAATTCACTCATCCATTTGTATGTTCATCCCTATTTCCATCCATTTCTGTCTCAAACGCTGTAGCAGATATGTAGCAAGATAGATGAAATAGTTGTCTATCAAACTAGATAGCACAGGACAGAAAATATCCATTTTCATCCATTTTTTCCTTTTTTGAGTGGTTATTGTGATTTTTTTGAACAAGCACTTTATTGAGAAGACCCTACATTTGGCAGGTGCACAAGAGATGAATTAGAGAGAGGAGATGTCGCAAGTAGGGAGACTAATTAGAAGGCATTCACACTAGTTGAATAGGGTGATGTACTATCAGGGGTGACTATATGGATGGGCAGAAGGAATGAGAGAGTTTTGTAGAGGTAAATTCAATAAGGCCTACACAGTGATTGGATGTGGGGCATGATCATCGACATGGAGAGTAATGGGTAGAGGATGATTCTGAATATAAGGGAGGATTATGAATAATGTATGGACAGTGGTGCTCTCAATAGACATAGGGAAGCTAATAAAAGAAAAGAGGTAAATTTAGGGGGAAAAGTAATGACTTCTTTTTTGGATATGATGAATTTGAGATACCTAAGGTATATTCAGGGAGAGATATCCTTATCTATTTTCCATTTTTCTGTACAAAGTTGATTTAAAAAAAAATCCTGTTGGAGCAGTTTATAGTCAAGCATGGTATTTTCTCATCCTTATCTTTTCTTTTTACTTGACATTGATTTTTATTTTTTTTCCTCTAACCAGTCAGTGATATGACTACATACAGACAACTGATTCTGAAATGATTTCCACATCAATAACTAATCATTTCCTATCCGTTATGATCCAGTCAATTTCATTTTTGGTGAAGCTGTTTAGTGCCTGCTGGGTCCAGTACCTTCCCATTGTCTTCTTGAATAAATCCAAGGAGATCTATGATATATAGGCATGTAACTTTGAAATAGGTTATCAGAATTTATTCTCTTTCACTTCTTGAATCATATGTTCCTGCCTCGTTTCTTTTGTTTTCCCCCTGTGTCTACCTTTCCAAGGAATCTGCCTAGTAGCAAGGTAAAACTTGGCTTAATTTGGAAAATATTGCCATTTATAATTGGTTTATACTTTGTTCTTTGCAATAAACATTGTTGAATAAATTGTAATTATCTTCAAGCCTTTTTTATTTGTTTATAATCATCATAAGTACTATAAAGCAAGGAAACAAAATATCCCAGGACATGATTGTTTCCATTGTTTCTGGACTACTGATGAAACCAGCCACTCCATCTTCTATATTTGTTCCCTTCCCCCCCAGAATAATTTATGATCTATACTTTGACTACAAAATTTTTATTTAATATGTTTTGTTTTCAATATGAATATGATTCAGTCCTCATAGATTAGCATAGAAAGATCACATATTTAGGTTCATAATAATTAAATTAATGTTTGTAAATAATCTAAAATTATATGATAGTACTTTTGCCCTTTTATTATAAAGATTAAAATGTGTTACTTATGCCTTTTGTTTTTAATATCACATCACATTTTTAATATATAACCCATCTCAGTAATTGAAAACTCCCTTGTAACAAGGAAGAAGTTAAGCAAAAGTGAACAACAGAGAATGACACCTGAAAATGTGGGTACCATCTGCCCTAATTGTCCTCCACCTCCACCAAGAAGAAGTTTCTTGGTCTGTTCTCCACAACCATTGTTGACTTTTCAGTTAATCAGAATTCAAATTCCTCTTCATCTATCTCCCTTTCTACCACTCTTCTACTCTCTTTCTGTCCTGCAGTAGGAGCAATATCTTAATTTCCTACCCATATATGTTAAGGCAGTTTTTCCTTAATGGTATTGAAACAGACCTTGAGAGTTTAATTGGCTCGAGTTACTGAAGTGTCAGTCTATTAATATCACTTGCTGGTGACCCAGGTAGAAAACCTAGGGCATGAGGAGTCAGCAATTCTTGGCTCATGTTTCTGACTGGTGGACCACCATAGGCAACGCAGAGGCAGGGAAGCTTTGCCCAACTGAATCAGTCCTACGGTCTGTCTGAACATTCTTCCCTTGCTTTATCTTTCACTAGCAAAGTAATTCTACTTTTGATAACTGCCAGATAGTCTATGAATCTCTTATTTTCTTGAATTTTCAAAGCTTAAAGGTCCAATTAGTCTGAGTTAGACAATCTGCAGAAGAAGAAAAGAATTAACTCCATAGAACTGAGGATTATGCAGGGTGTCCCTAAAGTCTGGACACATAGGGAAAATGCATATTTTGGAATATTTGGAATATTAATGGACCTTAGCCCCCTTGACTTCTTTTTCTGGGGTATGATAAAGGAGAAGGTGTACTCAATGAAAATCACAGATGCAACACACTTGATTGAAAGCATGAAGAGTGAATGTGCTAAAATTGATGGCAATGTAGAGTTCCTGCATCTAGTCCACGTGAATCTTGTAAAGCCTGTCAACCTTTCCATCACAAATGATAGAAATCACGTTGAAGATGTTATTTGTTAATATTCCAATTAAATAAAATGTCTTCGAAAATTTCATTCATTTCATTTCTTGAAAATGTGCTTTTTGCCTATATGTCCAGACTTCAGGAACACCCTGGACTATGGTTCGTAATGACCAAAAATGCCACTCCCCCAGGAGCTAGGACCTCCAGAAAGAGCTGTTTAGTAAGGCTGGTCCTTTTAGAGCAAATAGAGGCAGTTAGTCTCTTGAACTGTATGTACTAAATGTCCTTCCAGCTTGTTTTGGAACTTTGAGGATCTATGTTCCTTTCCATGCCACAATGAGTCATAAGAGGGTGACTTCTGAAAATAATGACATTAAAAATGGCATTAATAATTAGAATGAAAAATATCTTAGGACTATGCACAGGGAAGCAATTCATTGACCTGGTGCCTTTGGCTGATTGCGAGGAAGGGAATGTCCATGGCCACTCAGGTCATAGGACTATTACATTTGGTCAAGGCCTTCAGAAAATGAGTGGCACCATAGGTATGATGGGTGTGGCCTGATTGGAGAAGAACATGTGGGAGAGATAGAGATGGCTAAAATGACAGGTTGTAGGATGATAGATTAAGAGATAAAAGGGAATTTTGAGGTCATGTATCCTTACCCAATTATCTGATAGATGGAGAAACTGAGGCCCAGAAAGGTTGCTATGGGTCACAAAGCTAGTAAATAAGAAAGGTGATGTTGAACCCTGCTCCCTTGCCTACAGAAATGTAGTGATCTTTCTACCATAGCAAATAAAATATTATTTGAAAAATGATTTCCAAATCTTCAAGTGCTATGCAAATGCTACCATCGTCACCAAGAACAGCATAATCTTTATTACTATGATGCCTCACCGTGGAAACAGGAAAAAAAAATGATTATGGTTTAGCAGGAAGATGTAAACCTTGAGGAGCAGGGAGAGAATGGGGATAAGTAAGACAGAGATGAGAGGAAACACTGATAATACGGGACGTCTTTGGGGTAAAAAGCAATAAGAGGGATGAGAACTTGAAACCCCTGGTTATTCAGTTTAAGGAAGGACATTTAGTAAGCTGGTCTTACCAATGCCCCTAAGAACAAGAATGTTCTGGGCAATGTTTTTTAGGGTCCATTCTTCTAATGAAATCCTATCCAGTCTTTGTATGCCAACTCGTATGATATTGTAATGGCAAGCAAAGTGGGACTTTTTGTTGTCTTTTATTTTGGAGTGCTTTTCAGCACTAAGGCAGTCAAGTGCCTTTGATTGAGTCTTGCCTTTGTTTGTAAGAAGGCCCACACCCTTTTGGCTAGTTAGGTCACAAGAGGTGTGAAACCCTTGAGAAGTGTAAAACCCTCAAGAAGTTTGAAACCCTCGAGAGGTGTGAAGTGCTCTGACCCTGAAGAAGTATATGCATATTCTGAGGTTAGCATTTTGTTTGGGGCTCACTCCCTGGAAGATTGTTGTTTGATTTGACCAGAGGAGATTCTGGGTAACCATTAAGGAACTCCTCAGCTTTGAAAAACCCAGACATGGGTGCTTCTCTCCCTGGTAACTGTATGTAGTGTCTTGGGCAAACTGCTAGAAGCCTGTCTGTTGATTTTTGTTATTTGCTCTGTTTATGTATTTTCTGCATGTAATTTCTGTTTGTGTTCTCTCTGAAGTTCAAGGTGCTGACTTTTTCCCCTAAACTAAGTGAATGATATATATATATATATATATATATCATATATATGTGTGTATGTGTGTGTGTTTAATTAAAGTAAGATTATTAACCCCTTAAACTTGCTTTCTTTAGAAAAGCAGATCAAAGAATCTGTGCTAACAGCCCTCCTGAGGGCTGGTATTGTTGGATCTTTCGCCCCCATAGCAGCTGCTAGCAACATTGTGTTATATATATATATATATATATATATATATATATATATATAGTTATATATATATATAGTTATATATATATATATAGTTATATATATATATATATACATACATATATATATACATATATGTATATGAGAGTATGCTGTACCTCTTAGTAAGAGCCACTTTTAAATTTTTATTGCTGGGAATAAAATATAATGCTGTTCTTACCCACTAAGACTGTTTCCCTGGGAGGTTTGCATGATAGTAACTTCAAATGAATAACCTCTGACCTATTTATCTCCAGTTAGAGGCAAAAATACACACAAACATGCACACACACACATACACACAATTCAAATGTGAGTTGCTAACTCTTTGTTTTAAGGCCTGACTGGAAAATATAAACAAGATTAATAACTTATTTACAAGATATTCCATCAATAAGAAACCGTAAATATATAAACAAGTGGGATCATTTGCCATGTGTCAGTGGCAGACAAATTCTAGAATATATGAGTACAAATGTAGAACACGTTGGGAAGGCTTATTTGGACCCTGTAATACAAATGGCTCCAACAGTTTCCCAGCTCCTACAAATGAATAGAATTCATTATAAATGAATGAATCCTGGTGGAGATAGAGACCCTGCCAATGTGGTTATACAAGAAGGTTGCAGATTTCATTACAAATGGTTTATGGAACACATGTAGGACATTTCTAAACTCATTTACCTTATTATTGAAGGTTTCTTCCCCAGCTATAGCATATTATACTGAAAACAATCTGAGCTACACTTTCTCATTGTGGCCGAGCCTATCATTAGTAATGGGGAAAAATTGAGAAGTCAAACGCTCTCATCAATTAAATAAAAATCTGTTCCTGAAGTGCAGCCTAACTCTGGGGGATAAGATCACCTGGCCAGTCTTATGAATAGCCTCACTGCCTACTATCCAGAGCTCAACATTTCTTGTATATTTTCTTAAGGAAGCTCAAAATTCTAAAACATTGGTGAAAAATATTCTCTAAAAGACAGTGGCACCAAAGAGCAGTTCTGGAGTTTGATGATCCACGTTCACATCTTGACTCTGGTGCTTCTTGATGGCTTCAGACAAATCATGGCTTTTCTGTGGGTCTCAGTTTCCTCATTTGTTATTTGATTGGGTGGGGCCAGCTGACCTTGAATTTCTCCTTTAGCTCTAGAGTTTGTGATCCTGCCTTGGTTGTGTTTACTGTTAAAGAGAAATAAGAATGTGTCATGAAGAATTTTGACCAGATGATTGAGCCAATGTGTCATAGTAGAAAGACTACTGACCTGGGAATTTGAAGATTTATGGTTCTAGCACCATTTCTGTCTTAAAGCTACTTGAAAACAAGGGTTGTCTTTTAATTCTTTTTTTTGTGTGTCTCCAATGCTAAGCACAGTGCCCAACACATAGTAGGTGCTTAATAAATGTTTTTGATTGATATGTGATATTAGATAAATCACTTAACTTCTCTGTGACTCAGCTTCTTTTTCTTAAAAAAAATGATGTATTTGGACTAGGCTAGGAGATCTCTATAATCTCTCCCAGTTTTGACATTTTAAATCCTAAGTTTCCTTCCAACTCAGGCAGTCTACAATCTGAATTCTAGCATCTTATGTTCTAAAGTTTTTCCCATCTCAACATGACATCATCTGTGTTCTAATAATCTGTGTCTTAAAGTCCCTCTCAGATTGAACATTCTGTGAAATGTGTTATAAAATTCTATGTTTAAAGGCCCCTCCCACCTCAGACTATGTAATGAACTCTAAGATTTTATATTCTAAGGTCCTTGCTGCCCCAGGTGTTCTGTGAGTCAGTGACCATATTTTTATAATAAGAAGAATAACTGTAGTAATGATCACAGTATAAAAACCACTGGCATTTATGTAGAGGTGCAAGCCCTTTACAAATATTTCCTTTGATCCTGACAACAACCTTGGAGGTTAGGTACTATTATTACCCCCATTTTATAGGTGAAGAAACTGAGCCAGACATAGGTTAAGTGACTTATCCAGTATGACAAAGCTAGTAAGAGGTCAAATTTAAACTCAGGTTTTCCTAAAACCACATCCAGGGCTCTATTGATAGCACCACTAAGAGCATGGATTCTTTATTAAGTTTTCATGTCTTGCTTCCTAAATCCCAAACAATAAACTTGGGAAGGCTAGTATACATGTAAAGGCAAACACACGCACACATACACATGCACACATGCACACACACACACACATACACACACACATACACACACACATACACACACACACAGAGTCTTCCATTGTATCTTCCTACCAGCATCCTTAAGAGCAACTCAGATGTCTATTTCACTCAGGTTTGTACAGCATGTTACTTCTACCAACCCTCAGTTAGATTGTATAAATATGATATTCACTTTTTACAAATAAATTAATTGTGACTCAGTGACTTACGCAGGTTCATACAGCTATAGTCAGCATAGAAATTGGCTTCGTGACTCCAAGAATTGTGTGTGTGTTTTGCTATGCCCCTTAAATAGAAGCAGCTGAGACTTTCCTGGGAAAAGTGTCTTGGAAACTTCCAGAGAAGCTACTAATCTACCTGTGTGTATGCATTGGTAGTCATTTAAACCCTTTCAACATCAGAGAGGCCATCTGGAACCCAAACCCAAAAAATGATGATGATTCATTGGACTTCTCCCAGACTATGAAACTGGACATATTTATGAATTCATCTGGATAGAACTCCTTCCTGTAAAAGCCATGGATACCATCAGTGCAAGCAATGTTTCAGCAGGTTCCCATAATAAGGGAGATATTCCTGGCAGGCAGACTTTGACTCAACTTGACTTCAGTCATTGGAGCAGCAGCTGGAAATGAAAGATAATGAACAATCATGGCAGGAACCATGTGTTTGTTCCTATAGAAAGGCATGTCTTTCCCATGCTCTAGAAACGTTTGTGTTTCCTCTTTATTTCTAGATTCAAATACAGTTTCCTTAACTTGTCATTTAAAGGCTTTTACAATCTAGCTCCGGCTCACTGATCCAGGCTGATTGCTGATTATTCCCCTTCATAAAAAGAGCTAGTGCTTTAACTTTTGCAAAAGGGCTTTACAGATATTATTTCTTATAATCCCCTCCTACAGGACAGGTGCTATTGTTATCTTCATTTTACAGATGAGGAAACTGAGGCAGAGATGTATTAAGTAACTTCCTCAGGGTCTCATGGCTATTAAGTATATAAGGCTGGATTTGAACTCAGTTTATCCTGATTCTAGGTCAAAGTCTTTATCACATTTTCTATCTAGATCCCATATTTCCTTCACATATTCCTTATATTCTCTACTGAGAGGATACAGATATGTCACTTCTCAGAGACAGGGATAGCTCATTGTAATTCACTGGATTTTGACAGCCTTTTAGTGTTACTGTTCACATTATTGCCTTTATTGTGTATATTGTTACCTTGGTGCTTCTTTCTTCATCCTATTTTACTTTTATACATATCTTCCCAGTTTTCTCTAAATTTCTCATATATTTTATTTCTTTTTTAAAAAATAGAACAGATCTATAATTTTCATGATAAATTCCAATAAGGAAATCCCCTTTACCTATCCAGATTGGTTCCTATACCGCAAATTGCTATCTTGGGCATTGACAGTGCCTTTCCAAGCCTAGATGCACTCCACTAGTATGTGAAGTGATATTCAAATACAGATCTTCCTGACTCCCAGTTTTCTGTAACCCCGCCCCCAACACTGGCAAACCGTGTTTCTTTCAGCACCATAATATTCCATCATAGTTACAAGCCACAATTTTTTTCCAGCTATGTGTAATCATTAGGTACCAATTTTCTAGTTTATTTTGCTATCATGAAGAAGTGATGCTATGAAAATTTTGGCATATGTGGGGGTCTTCCTTTCTATCATTGCTCTTGGGATGTTTGTCTAGTAGTAGGATTTCTGGGTCAAAGTGTGTGAGTACTTTAACAGTGTCTCTTGAGGTATTCCAAGTTGTTTTACAGACCATCTGGACCAGTTTGCAGTTCCATTACTAGCACATTGGTGTGAATGACTTCCCCTAACCCCTCCCACTTTGACAATTTCCATTTTTATCACTTTCTGCCTCTATTTTTCAAAGGTGAGCTTTGAAAATCTCCACGTTTCTAGAGTGAAATCAAGTAATGACATTCTAGTATTTACTAGAACAGTCTACTATTTACTAGACTGGCATTTACTAGAATAAAAATATTCTGGTGTTTACTAGAATAATATCTTGAGATTTTCTTTTAGTAAATACCTTTAGTATCCAGATACCCCAGTGGAGCTTTGAGAACCATTTCATGGACAGATTAGATCAGAATAGCTGTCACCAGGCTTTGTGACCTTCTCCCTTTCAAAATGATGATGGATATGTTTTCATACTCATCTGTTTTCAGGCCACAGTTCCAGTGACTTCTGTCACTCTTAAATTCCATTAACATTCCACCTTTTTTATAGGCTGCTCAGCTCTGGAACAGTGGGGTGGAATAGAGAGAGTGTTAGTCTTAAAGTCAGGAGACTTGGCTCTGACCCTTACTAGTTATATAACTGTGGCCAAGTGTTTTATCTCTTGAAATGAGCTTCAGCTTCCTCTTCTGTAAAATGGAAATAAGGAAACCTGGACCTTGCAGCTGTCTGGGTTTGGAAAACACTGATCGCACTATGGAAATGTGAATTGTTGTTGTGGTTGTTGTCTTAGAATTTGGGAACTGGGAGGGAGGGAGAGGCCAATTATTCTAATCCCTTCATTAGGATATACAGCTTATAATAGTGGAACATAGGACATGAAGTCCATCAAGCTGGAGCTAGAAATATGCCTCCAGCCCTTACATGTGACCATGAACAAGTCACTTAATTACTCTGACCCTCAGTTTCCTCATCTGTAAAAAGATGAAAGAAAAGAATAATGCACTTAGAACCTACCTGACAAGGTTGTTGTGAGGTTCAAATGAGCTTATGTTTATAACATTATAACTTTATCTATTTTGACCCAGGATTTAATTTTTATAGGGAATTCCCAGTGCGGAAACTCCCTCTGTGTGTGCAGATTGGTAGCTCATCTGTTGTTTAACATGTTAGAGATTTGCCTAGGATATGAGATATATCTGGAGCACTGGGTTCAGTCTCTTGACCCCTGGCAGCAAGCTAGGATATGCCAAAAGCAGGCTTGAAACTCACCTCTTCCTAACCTCAATGCCAGCCCTTTGTATATTGTCTCTCTGATGTAGCATGAATACTTTGTAGGTTAGTTTTTTGTTTCATTGTGGTTCTTGTTTTAGATTTTGCTAATGTTATTATTGTCTTGGACCCGTCTAGGGCAGACCAGCACAACACATGGCCTGCTGCAGGCCAAAAGATTTCAGGTGGCCTGCCACTGCATACTCTCTTCTGTTTGTCATACGACCCACAGCAAAGAACCATCATCAGTCTGTCTCTAGTTAACTTTACTTGGAAACTTTACTTACTAACTTTACTGCTAAAGGTCTCTCTGTGTGGCCTGAAGAAGTTGAGTCTGTCTTAATTTTGGCCCCCAGCTACTGCCAGACTACTGTCTGGTGTAGGAAATTTCTGATGAGAAACTTCCTTCCACCTAGGATTAATACCCACCTAGAAAATCAGCTTTAGAGTAGAGACTTTTAGCTTTTAATATGTGTGTCATAGACCCAAGATGAAGCAAGACAACAAGCATTTATTAATCCCTTAGTCTATGCCAAGTACTGTATGCTAAGACTGGGGATACAAATAGAAGCCAAAAGGAAATCAGTCCCTGCCTTCAGGGAACTTACTTTCTAATAGAGCTAGACAACATGTAAATGGATCTGAAAAGGGGGTGTGTACCCACACAAAGGCATGTTGGTGAAATGAAACATGGCCTACTTGGTTCTGTCCCAAAATCTAGGCCCTGGAAAGAAACTGATAAATGAGAGAAAGGGCCAGGATGGTGGAGGGATATTCTCAGAATCTTGTTTTAAAATCATTGAAGGGAATGCTAAATTACAGTCAAAGGTTAATGAAAATAAAGATGTTTATCGTCCAATCTAAAGTCACAGACCCTCTGCAATCTACCCACAAGTCACCCAGGGAATCTGCAAACCCTAAATCAAACATCTCTTTCTTAGAGAATTGTCAAGGAGGCACTGAGTGCTTACATCATTTGCCTGGGGTCACACAGCCTATGCGAGGCTGAGGCAACATTTAGGCGCAGGACTTTGTGACTCTGAGGCTAGCTCATTAACTATGTGACATGCTGTCTCATCTGTAAATGTTAGTTGTAATTATTTTATAGATTGAGAATATGAATCCTAGAAAGGTAGAGATGATTTTTCCAGGTTTCACTGCTGTGTAGAAACAGAGATCAGATCTGAATCAGGTCTTTGGTTCCTCATTCATTGCTTCCTTTGCTACACACTCAGCTATATCTCTACTCACCAATGTCTAAGCCTCAGTCACTTCTCTTTTATTACAATGGAAAAGAGGTCTTCTCACCAAAAGCCAGAGAGGTGAATCCTTAGCCTCAGCCTCTGGATAGAAGCTTCTTAGAACTGTTCTCCTGCCCGCCATTTCATCCTAGCTTCTAATCTTGGCTGGATTCCCATTGCTTCATGGGAATAGACTAGAGTACAGGCTAGTACTTTGAAATGTTTTGAACCTGTTAGAGTTCCCTTTAGGCCACAAAAAGATGAGTTATCAGATAAGGGCCTGACTTTCTTACTTGTTGAGTAAAGAAATAGCCATCTGCCAACAGGCTTAATGCTTCTGATATCTTCCCTAAAAGTCAAAGATTTTCCAGAATTTGGCCCAATTGTATGTTTTCTCCTCCCTTTCACTTTAAACTTGAGACTAATCTTCAGTGCTAGGTGAACTGCCTAGACCCTTGAGCCTTTCCTAACTCATCATTCTTACTGGCTTGATTTCTTTGACTTTATGGGTTATGGGATTAATTCTTACTATTCTCTCTATTCCATAAAGTTGTACTTTCTACTTTGATATGGCTCTTACTTTTATTTCCAAAGTGATTCATTCTGAACTCTCCAAATTAGAAAGTTGAGATTGACACTCATTTCCATATGGTTTGGGTTTGGAGAGAATGTGGTCATTTTCCGCTCTGTAGGGCCAGTCTAATGTATTTATGTTTGATTGTGAAAGGCCACTTAGTCTACTGGGTGCTGGGCTTGGTGGCTGGGAGATCTGGATTCAGGTACCATGTCAGACACTTATTGACTATGTGATCATGGGAGAGTTAATCTCAGAAAGTGTCAGCTTCCTCATCTATAAAGCAGAGATAATGATGCTTATTCTAAACTCTTCATGGGAGTGTTGTGTGAATCAAATGTTATAATAGATATAAAGTGCAATAGAAAATTGGGTTTTGCTATTGATTTGAAAATACGTGGATGATTTGAATAAAATACAACATTAAATAAATGAATGAGTAAATTATTTAATGAGTTAACTAAAAAAAAATTATCAAGACCTTACAATGGGTTAGTTACAGTGCCAAGAGCTAGGGATACAAATACAAATGCTAGGCAGTCTCTGCCCTCAAGGAGCTCATATTCTAATAGGTTAGCACTTAAGAGTCAAGGCCAAGAAGGGAGTGATCTGGGACATCACTGGGATGGTTAGTGGAATTACAGAGCAATTAGCCAACATTTCCTTTTTGGGAATGATCGTGTTTGTTTTGATTACCTATTCCCAGAGAAAGAGGTAGAGGGGAGAGGATTGTTAGGGGAAGGCGTGATATCTGCATTGTAGTCAGAGGTGAAGCATTATGGTATTGATAGGGTGAACTATCTCTAAAATCTCTAAAGTCCTTACCTACTCTAAATCTAGATACAACTAAATTAAACCATGGATAAAAGATTGGACTTGCAATAAAAAAAGCCCTGGGTTCAAATCCTGCCCCAGACACTTACTAGCTGTGAGGTCTTGTGCAAGTCAGTTAACTTTTGTCTCAATTTTCCCATATGTAAAATGAAAACAATAAAAGCTCCTACTTCACAGACTTGTTGTAAGGATCAAATGAGATACTCATGAAATGCGTTGCAGATCTTTCGTTTTGGGGGAGGGGTAATAGTCAGTGTTGAGGGTTCAATGACTTGCCCAGGGTCACACAGCTAGTAAGTGTCTGAGGCTGGATTTGAACTCAGGTCCTCCTGACTCCAGAACCAGTGCTCTATCTACTCTGTCACCTAGGTGCCCCCTTTGCACATCTTAAAGCAATGTATAAATGCTAATTATTATTAGCATGCTATGACCTCATGAGGCCTTAGAGATCAAACAAGCATCAAATTTAGAGTTGGATTGAAATTTAAGCTATCAAGTTTAATCTTTCCATTTTGCAGATGAAGAAACTGAGTCACATAGTGGTTAGATACTTGCCCAGGGTCAATCAGTGAGTTCACGTTTGATGCAGGATGTGAAGTGAGGTCCTTCTGACTACACATCCAGTGCTTTAGCCATGACACCATGCTTTCTGTCAAGTAAAAGTCTGCAGTGTCCTGTATAACCAGTGAGTAACCCTCAACTTCAAGTTCTAACCATCCTGACCTTTCTTAGCTTCAGAGATCAGACAAGATGACTTTCAGACGGGATGATCTTTGATTATCTCATCCTGCCATTCATCTTGTGGTAGACAAAAGGGATGCCTAGAGAGGTAAAAGATTATTCACTGAAGGGTACACAGGTAATAAGGAGCAGCACTGGTCTTTGAACCCGATACCTGCAATTTCGAATTTAGGGCTCATCCCACTGTGCCCGCATGAGCCCTCAGCAGTCTGTTTAAAGTCTAATTCTTAATGTGTCTCTCTGACTGATTTCCCTCCCCTCCTGTGCTTTCTTCCTTGCTTTATTGGTTAATGTTATCATGGATTTAATTTGATGACCCTATCTTTCTTGGCTCCATTGTGTATCTCTCAGCATTCTACTTTTTAGGGCTCACTATCAGTTCCTGTCTCTCAGACAGTACACAGTTTCATTTTGTCATAAGCCTTCTCTGCTTGAGGTAAGTGTTATCTTTCAATACTACAGAAAATTTTTACTTAGAGGTTCAGTACAATTTTGTCATCTGCTTCAGATATATCTGTGCTTTTGTTGGAAACCATGAATCACAGTAGCGCCTGTCCCTCCAGTGAAATAGATTCTGCCACCGAACCCCTTTGGAACATTTGTCAATCAAGAAAGACACATGCAAATTTGGTTTTATTAGTGCAAGACATTCTTGAAAGCCAGGGCCAAGGTCACATATCTGAGGCCCTACTTTCATGAACAGGGCTGTCATAATAATGGGGAAAGGACCAGAGTTATACCTGAGGATGTGAGGCCCTAGGGAAATCAGATTGAAAATTCTCTCTACCCCTTAATAACCCCTAGTTTTCATGTAGGATCATGGATCTAGAGCTACTAAGGCTAGGTGGTCCAATGCATTCATTTACATATGAAAAACCTGAGGCCCCAGAGGTATATGACTTGCCCAAGATCACAAAGGTGTCTGAAGGGAGACATAAGTACAGATCCTCTGATTAAAGCCAGTGCTCTTTCCATTTACCATTCTTTGTTCCTATGGTTGTTGTTTTTGTTTAAAGCTATGAGTTCAAAGCCACGAGGAACTCCCAGTATGGAAACTCCTACTGGCTAAATCTGGAGTTTTGTTCAGCTCTTGATCCTAACATTTAGGAGGGCAGTCAGAATAGGGAAGGAAGAGCCTCGAGTCCACATCATCTGAATATGATTGAAACAACTTGGGAAATTTAGCCTGGAGTAGGAAAACATCAGAGAATCTACTACCATGTTTCAACTGCCTTCTCTCTTCATCCTTGAAACCTCCTTCTCCAATTAGTAAGGTCTTCCCAGAACATCCATTTTGAGTAAGACCATCATGCTTTATTCCTTGGCCTACCTTTCTTTTTGTTTATATATCTGTCCGCAGCAATTAGCACAGTGCCAGGCACATAGGAAGCCTCAGTAAATGCTTGCTAGCTTTCTTCTTGACTTGCTTTTTGCTGGTTGCCTTGACATGATTACTCTCTTTGAGTACTTGAAAGATTTTCACATGGAAGAGGGATTAGAAATGTTCTTCTTTGAGCTGGGTGGGGGAGCGGAAATGGGGAGGGTGGGGGGTGAAATAAGGTAGAAGATGGAAAGAAATAAATTTGGACTTGACATCAGACAAAACAAAAGCAAAACCCTTTCTAACTAATAATTAAGAGCTATCCAAAGTAGAATCCACTACCTGGGGAAGTTGTACATTCTCCTCCCTGGAGATCTTTAAGCAAAGCACCTGTTGAGTGATAACAACTCCCATTTTTATTGAGCTTTGAGATATGCAAAGCAATTTGGATATATTATCTTAATCTGTTGAGATATGTTAATTTTTTTGCCCAAGGTCATACAGCTAGTAAGTGTCTGAATGAGGATTCAAACTCAGATCATTCTGACCCAAGTTCAGTACTCAGACCTGGACCCATGATATATTGTTGGGGGGTTTCTATATTCCCTTTCAACTTAGGAAGCATCAGGGTATATTGGGTAGGGCTGAAGAACTGGGATCAAGAAGACCTGGGTTCAAATCCTGCTTCAGACATTTACTAGCTGAGGCTTCCTATGTGCCTGGCACTGTGCTGATTGCTGGAGACAGAAATATAAACCAATCATTTTTCCTTTGAACCTCAGTGTCTTCATACATAAAATTAAGGGATCAGACTTAAATACCTTCAGTCTCCTTTCCAGATCTAAATCTATTCTGTTACAAATTCCATGACTCTATGTGACTTCAGAAACACAGAATGATCATTTCTTTGTGCTTTAGTCTTAGAGTTCCTTGTGCTACTGAGAGGTTCAAAAACTCAAAAGAGCCAGAGTTCTGTTTTTTTGAAAGTCAGGTTTAAAGCCAGGTCTTCTGAACTCTAAGGCTGACCCTTTCATTTCTTTGTGATATAGATGATAGTTATACTAAGTTTAACATGTAGAGTAGAGGAAGGCCTGATTGGAAATCAGAGAAATTGGGTTTCTACTGCTTACTACTATTGGTGGGGGTAGTTATGTTTGTTAGCATGTTGTTCATCTTTCATTCTTCGTGAGGACTAATGACATCGCAATGTTGTAAATGACATTTTGACCTGTGTGTGAATTAGATTTAAGTGAGGCAGAGCTGTGAAAAGTCACCAGCCTCACTCTTTGCTATTGACACGAGACACTTGGCTAAGACACTTATCCCCTCTGGGATTAGTTTTCCTCATTGTTAAAATGGATGTGTATAAGGAGTGAATCTCTAAGACTTCATCTAAATCAGTGACCTTAGAGCAGACTGGAACGTGGAAGTAGCAATGATAGCTAACATTTGTATGGTACTCTAAGTTTATAAAAAATGCTTTTGGTGTGTTAATCTCATTTGATCCATACAACAGCCCTGTGAGATGGAGTGAAAACATTAATGTCCCCATTTTACAGATATAAAAACTGAAGATCAAGAGGAGGTAAGTGACTTTCCCAATGGCATATGGCCACCAAGTAGCAGAGCGGGGATTTGAACTAGGGCATTGTGACTAGAAGTCCTTTTGCCTTTGCTCCTTTCTTTCATTATATCCCCTCCATTAGAGATGACATATAGATAGGTAGATAGATAGATAGAGAGATAGATAAATTGATGGATAGCTAGAGAAATAAACGGATAGGTGGGTAGATAGAAAAATAGGCAGATAGACAGGGAGGAAGGATGAGGAAGAAGATAGAGAGATGATAGATAGATAATTTTGAGTGATGGATAGATAATTTTGAGACAGAGCTTTGACCTAGGGTTGTTGTTGGTTGGGTAGAAGTGGAGAAATTAGAGGATAATTCATGAGTGTATGTCAAATGTAGGCCTTCCCCTCACCATTTCTAGGGTTACTGTCTTAGTAATAAAAAGGTAATAAGTTCTCCCCAACAGTAGAAACTTCACCAATGGTCTTAGCTGCTAGGTTATCCCCTTTATTTTTCTTAACCATAAACTAACAGTTTGGGGAAGTTATAGAGAGATCAGAGTCTATTTGGCAGAGGGAGAATATAGGTGGGCTGAGGGTGATGAATTTCATGCTAGCTTGGCCCTATAACTTAATATCTCTGGGCCTCAGTTTCCTCATCTATAGGATAGTGAAGATGGGGTACAGGGCTTCTAAGGTTCCTTCAACATCTAAATCTTGAGAACATTTTACTCTGGGACTTCTAAGGTCTTTACCTACTTGAAATTTATGGTCCAGAGTCAGTCTTCCAGAATTCCTGTCTCCCTTGAAAGTATAGCTCATCTGCTCCCTTGAATTAGGACTTCTCCTGATTCCCTAGGAGTTACCACTATCTCCATCCTGAAGTTACCTTGTATTATTTTGCAGTTATTCATGGCTGCATATTGGAATCCTAGAATATAAGCTTATTGATGGTAAAATGTGGAGGCCGGATGTTGTTGTTTCCAGAACCTAGGGATGGGCCAATAGACACTTATACAAATGTTTATTAATTGCATGAAATTGAATGGAAAATGACATTTCATAAGGATACACAAGATAAGTATTTTAAGGTTTGGAAAGTGCTTTACGTATGTAGGGTAGCTAGTTGGCCCACTGGTTATAGCACTGAGTCTGGAGTCAGGAAGGCCTAAGTTCAAGTCCAGGCTCAGATACCCACTGGGTATGTGACCCTGGGCAAGTCATTTAACCCTCTTTACGTTAGTTCCCTATCTGTAAAATGAGCAGGAGAAGGAAATGGCAAACTGCTCAAGCATCTTTGCTGGAAAAACTCCAAATGGAGTCATGAAGGGTTGAACATAACTGAAAAGACTGCACAACAATGACAAATTACATGTTATCTCATTTTACCCTCACAGCAACTCTGCGAAATAAGGGGCTGAGAAAACTAGGCCCCAGAGAGGTTCTGTGGCTTGTCCAGGGTGACGGAATTAATAAATATCTAAGATAGAATTTGAACTTAGATCTTCCTGATTCCAGGTCCAGAACTATGTCCGCTGCATAAGGTCAAAGGATTGAGAGCCAGGAGGGATCTTGGAGATTTTCTAGCCTAGCCCGCTCACTTTGTGCAGGAGAAAATTGAGGCTCCAAGGCCAACATTACGCAGACAGGAAGTTGCAGAGGCAAGTTTATCTGAGTCCAAAGCCTAGGCTCATTTGGCTTTGCCATGCTCGGAGAGATCAGGAATGGGAGCAGAAAGGGGTACATGAGGTCACTTGATGAGCCTGATTATTTCACAGTCTAATCTGGGCTATGGCAGTAAGTGAGGTACTTTAAAGCTGTGCCAATTGTTTCTGTTCATTCGGGTCCCATTTAGCGCTCTGAAGCAAGGCTTCCCTAAATGAGATCTAGTAGCAGTAACAGTAAATAACATCCCAGGAGCAGTGAGAATCAGTCCATTGAACTAAATCCTGTAAGTGTATTCCCCATCATTAAGAATCTCCTCCAGACAGAGCCTGGATAACCACAGCAGGGGTGCTGGCAAAAAAGATTCTGTCAAGTACGAGTTAGACTGGATGCCTTCTGATGTCTTTTCTGGTATGGAGAGTCTCTGATAAATACTGAACAAAATCACAGACTCCAATCCCTCAATTACTTTCAGATACTGTTAGTCAGTCGATAAGTATTTATTAAGAACGTAGTGTTTACTATTCAGTCAATAAGTATTTATTAAGTGCTTAGTGTTTACTATACCAGTAATGGAGAGAGCTCAAACCCATTGGTAAGTTAGGGGGATATCTACCCCAAGCATGTGAAGACTTCCTCCAGCAGAATGGGTAGATGGGAACAATTTGTTCCAATGGTCATAAAGGCAGCTGAAGCAGGTGCTGTGGAGCACTTAGAGCTTGGTTAGATATCCAAGATACCAAGGTCGTCCACTGCTTCCTGAGCCATCACTAGTCATCCTAACTTTTGTCTTGTCACTGGACTTCAGTGACTCTGATGACTTTGTGTAACTGCCTCACTTAAATCTAATTTATGTGCAAGTCAAAAGACATCACCCATACTATTTACCCCAAAATAGTGATGTAATTTTGGTCCTCTTCCAGATTGAAGCACAACAACCGTATCATACCAGCACTGTGCCAAATGATGAAGATATGAAAGTTTAAAAAAATGCAAACAAGCTCCTTTCCCACCAAAAAAACAAAACAAAACAAAACAAAAAACCACTACCTGCCCTCATGGAGCTCATATTCTAATGGGGGAGAGAATGCAAAAACTCTGTACATACAAGATATATGCGTTGTTAATGAGAGCATCTCGGAGAGGAAGGACTAATGGGGTACAATAGGAAAGGGATTTGGCCCAAGGAGATATTTGAACTGAGTCATAAAGGAAGCCAGGGAAGCCAGGCGATAGAGGGAAGAAGTAAAAGTATTCTAGGTATGAATAGAAAAGCCTATGCTGGGAGATAGAGGGTCTCATCCAAGTAATAGCAAAAAGATCCTTGTCTCTGTGTTGTGGAGTATTTAAAGGAGAGTAAAGTGTTAAAGAATGGAATGTGCAGTAGGAGTAATCTTTGAAATACTTTGAATGCCAAATATTAGATTTTGTATTTCATCTTGCAGATGATAGAGCACCAATGGAGTTTATTGAGAAGGGAGGTTATATGGTAAGGTCTATGATTTAGGAAAATAAGTTTGGCAGCAGAGTAGAGGCTGGACCTAGAGTGGGGAAAAATTTATGGTCAGGAGACGAAACAGCAGGTTATTGCAAGAGCCCCGGCATGGGGGGGATGGGCCAGGTCCAGAGTGTTGGCACTGTCAGAGGAGGGGTGGATGTGAATGCACTACATCTATGAAGGAAAATCTACAGACCAAAGCAACATATTGGATATGGGACTTGGGGGAGTGTGAGGAGTCAAGAATGACACATAGCTTATGAGCCTGGGTGGCTGGGAGAATGGTGGTGCCCTTGGCAGTAATACAGAAATGTGGAAAATTGAGGGTATTTTGTGAGGAGTTCAGTTTGAGCAGACTGAGTTTAAGATGTTCATGGGATATATGTTTTTCTCTTAGTATTCTTGATTTCACTTGGTCATATGGCTGATCAAAAGTTACATTAAGATGTGTGTCTTTTTTTCCACTCTTCCCTGACTCTTTTTCCAGCATGGCAGCTATCAGTTCTACCTCTTATATATGCTTTGGTTAAACTGCCCCTGTGCTCTAGTCTGGCACTTAGTGTCTCATGACTGATACTCTCATTCCATGGTTCCTTGGGCCCTCCTACTTTCTTTCCCTGGCACAGGATGTGGTTGTCATGGTGGCTCCTCTATATGCCTTCCTACGTAACCATGAATTTGCTTTCCTGCTGACATGTTTACTTCCTGTGAATGACCTCTTTAGGACCCTGTACTTATTCTCCCTTCAGAAGGGCTGGGATTATCTAGATCAGGGGTGGGGAGCCTGTGACCTCAAGGCTACATGTGGTCCTCTAGGTCCTCAAGTGCAACCATTTGACTGAATCCAAACTTCACAGAACAAATCCCCTTAATAAAAGGATTTGTTCTATGAAACTTGGACTCAGTCAAAATTCCACACCCAAGGACCTAGAAGGCCACATGTGGCCTTTAGGCTGTAGGTTTCTCACCCATGATTTAGACTGTCAGCCAAAGTCTGGGCTAGACAATGCAGGATCAGAGTAAACTCCCTGGGGATCAAAGAAGGGAACCTTGTAGAGAATTTCATCCTAACCAACAGGCCACCATCTTCATTATCGTATCTCTGCCAATCTGAGAGACCCAACAAATGTAGTAGAACATTACTTCATTCTAAGGAATGACAAAGATGAATAATTTAAAGAATTATAGAACTTACATCAATTGATTTACAGTAAAGCAAATAGAAGCAGGAAGATAATATATAGGATTATTACAACAATTTAAATACAATTAACAAAAACAATAATCCAATCATTGTATAATTGTAATAACTAAACTTGACCCAGAAAAGGAGATATGAGATTTGCCCTTCCTACCTTCCTTGCAGAGATGGAGGACTATAGAGACAGATTCAGTGACTGATTTGTGGGTTAGTTTTGCTGGACATTTTCCCCTCTTTCTTTTTTATTCTTTGTTTAAAAAGATCGTTCTCTGGGCAAGAGTAGAGAAACTATATATGGTGATGTATATTTGTCATAGAGAGAAGTAGATTAACAGAGAGGCTAGGGCACTGGAACTGTATTTGAGAAGATCTGAGTTTGAATTTTGCTTCAGACATTTAATAGCTGGGTTTCTGGACAGCTGATGTAACTTCTGCCTCAGTTTTCTCCATGGTCAAATGAGATTAAGAAAAGCACTTACCTCACAGGGTGATTGTGAAGATCAAATGGGATAACCTATGTAAAGTTCAGTGCTTTGTAAACTTTAAAGAGTAATGTAATTTACTTTTTTATACTGTGTTGTATATCTTCATGGTTTTTCTTTTGAATTGGTTTTATATTATTGTCTCATAATTATTGCACTGTACCTTCTCCATTTCATGAAAAAAAAATAGCTATCTAAAATCTCCTTTCCCCAGCAAGACCAAATCCTGTTAACCAATTTTTCCCCAAACATTTCTGTTGTGGAGAAAATGTGAGATCAATGTAGTAAGAAACGATTTCCAGTTCTCAACAGCTATCTGTGTCATTACATATTAGAATCTGCTTTGTAATTTATTTTAAAAATCCGCAATCCAGAAAAAAGTACATTATACAAGGGAGATTACTTGGGGCTATATCTAGGTAACAAAGCCTAGTAGTCCCCCACAAAATAAATACATTTTTTAAGGGCAGGGACAATCTTGCCTTTTGGATCCCAAGCACTTAGCATTTTGATGTACATATTAAGTGCTTAATATATACCTTTTCATTCTTTCATTCATTCATTCATTCATTCATTCATTCATGTGTTGGTAGGGAGCACTCCAGTAGGGAAAACAGACCTGCTTTTACATCCCTTTTCACCCTTCCATTTGGGTCTGCTCTGCTCTGACATAAGAAGTCTTCTGATGGACTTTCAGGCTGCTGAGTTCCTACTCTGAGCAATCTTCAAAACCCTTTCTAGTGGAGAAATGAAAGGGAGCATGCTGGAAATTCTTGGTGTCTTGGTCACAAATGCCTTAGAATTAAATAATTTTAAAATGTCTTTGAGTGATCAAAACCAAAATGAAATAAAAGGGGTAGGTTATAGGGTTGAATAGATAGAGGAATAGCCTTGAAGTAAAAAACACCTGGTTGAGGGCCTGCTTTCACTCAAAATAACTGTATGACCACGAATAAGCCACTCTTTGTTTAGCCCCCTTAGGGTCTCAGGCAAATATAAGAATTAAAATTGCTGATCCTCATCAATGAAGAGAAATTCTAAATCTGAGCTTTGCTGCACTGATGAAATCGTGTATTTTTACTCCCTCCCTAACTGACCTTTTTTATCTCTATATTTGTAATCTTAGCATCGTATGCCTGAGTGGCAGCCATACAGCAAAGTCTAGCAAGCTGGCTGCAGAGCCACAAAAGATCCTGGGCAAATCCCTTAAACTTTCAATGCCCCAGAGAAATCCCCAAGACTTTAATGTTTCAGGGAAAGTACCAACCTGAATTGGTAAAGGAGCCTCTTCACGGGGAAGTTCCTTACAGAAATGAAATTGCCTATCCAGTTCCTATCCTTAGCCCATAAGTATGTGTGTGTGTACACATACACACACACACACACACACACACACACACGATCGCAAGAGCAAATGTTTGTAAGCCATCAAGATTTTATACTATCACTTTAGTTTTTAATTAATGGTCCATCTAAACCATCATTCTGCTTCTGAAGCTTAACAACTTAGGACATTATGTGGAAACATGCTCCAAGTTATTCATCACAGTAAGTTAGGGAGTTTCTCCACTCTCTCTTCTTCCTCTTAACAATTCATTTTGAACATCATTCATGTTCCCATTATTTGTTACCTCTTCGTGTAGAGATGTAAGAATGCTATCAGATAAAATTATATGATAGGCATATTGTGAGAGTAGGGATTAATTGAGGGATCACTTGAGATTTCCACTGGTATTTAAACAGTACCCAGAAAAGGTCCATAGCATTTTGTATAGATGCTCTATGAAGGATGCATGGATGGAAATAGACATTAGTCATCTAAGAGAAGATGACTTGGATGAGATTCATGTTGTTAGAAAAAATAACTGTATCCATGAAATCACAGATTCATCCAAGTAATAAAGTAAGAGCTTTTTTTATATCAACTTCTGTTAGGACAAAGGAGAGTGCACTGGTTTGTTATGTGTAGGACCTGGGTCCCAGTTTCAAATCCTACCCAAATTCTAATTGCCTTTGTGACCTTGGGCAAGTGTATTAATTTCCTCAAGATACAGCTTCTTATGTATAAGATCCAGGGGTTGGACTAAATTGTCCCTGAGGTCTTTTCCAGATCCAGATTATGATGCTATGAACTCAATTCAGTTCAATGCCCATATATTAAGTACATTAGGCTATTGGGACATATTGAAAGAGAGTCAGAAATTCCAAGATTTTATTGATTTCTTCCATCAGCCTCCATATTCCCATACTAAAATTGTAGTTTTTTTTTAATTTTTTTGTTTAAAATCTTAGTTTCTGAAATGGTTTTTAGTATACTGGCCTAAAGTTGATAGGCTATAATGATTCGTTGCATACAATGTTAATGGGCTAAAATAAATGTTGAAGATCTTTTTTTCTATTAAATTAAAGTTTCATGTCTTTTCCGGGTATTTATGGCTATATGTTTAAGTCCAGACTTCTGCTTTAATTATTATGGGTAGTTTCCAGGATAGAAATTACTTTAACTATTATAGATTAGGAAATTATTTCTCATTTATATTCTTAGAGACTTGCCTGGTGTATTGGGAGCTTAAGGGACTTGTCCCTGGTCATGTTACTAGTATGACGTGAAACTGGGTCCTATCAATGCTGTGCTGACTCTACCATGTTTACCACCTATGTACTGCCTGGAATATGATCTCAGGTTGTAACATCTGCCCTTGGCCATGAAGATTTTTCTAAAACCATTTACTTAACTACCTAGGAAGGATAAATACTAGATACTGTGAGTAACCTCATAGCTTTGTGGACCTAAGCAGAAAGGTTTGATGTATAAAGAGCATTTTAGGTGATTAAAGAATGTTTTCTTCTTCCAACTGGAATTAATACTTTCTTCCTCTATCTCTGTTTCTTTTACCCTGAGGAATGTGCCTAAAATTTCACTTGCTGATATGATCATGGCAGGGAGTAACTTAACAATCAAGCAGATATGTTAGTTAGCCTCCGAGGCGTCCTCATATTTATTGCATCATTATATACGGGGAGATTTTATGACATATTATTTAAATACATATTGCCAGCCTGGAGGTTTAAAAAGTGGATAGTCCATAATGAGATATTATATTTTCATTTTTGCGAAGTCTCCTTTTCATATTAGTAGATGCCTCTTAGGAAGGTTGAGAAGTGATAAAGTAGATAAAACGTCTTTATTATGGAAGTGGGAAAAAACAGTTTAGTTTTTTGAAATGCCAGTGCATTTATAAGAAGTTACAAACAACACCAAAAGATCATTGGACTTTATAATCAGCCTCAGAGGCAGAAGAAGCTTTTTTGATTATTGAGCCTAACACCTCCATTAAATATACATGTATATATTTAATGGAGGTGCATAAACATAAATGTGTGTGTGTGTGTGTGTGTGTGTGTGTTAGGAAGTTAGGAAGGAAGTTTTGGGGAAAAGATAATTTGTTTCGAAAATGTTGGATTTGAGATGTTTATACTTTGAGATGTCCAAGAGGCAGTTGTTGTTGCAACATTGTAGCTCAGAAGAGAAGTCAAGGGCAGATATTACCTGTATAGAGATGATACTTGAATTTATGAGAAATGATGAAATTAAGGGATTTAGTAGAGAGAGAGAATAGAAGAAAGCTAAGGATAGAGGTTTGGGAGACACTCGTATTTAGTGGTTATGCCCTTCACGAAGAGCCAGCAAAGGAGATAATCAACAATGTCAAAGGCTGCAGAGTGGTCAAAATAAACGAGGATTGAGACAAGGTCATTAGATTTGGCATTTGAGAGATCATTGGTGAATTTACAGAAATCAATTTCAGCTGAACAATGAAGTTGGAAACCACTATGAATAACTTAGCAGCTCTCAGCAATACAATGATCCAAGACAATTCCAAAGGACTCATGATGGAAAATGCTATCCACATTCAGAGGAACAACCAGTAAAGTGTGAATGCAGATCAAAGCATGCTATTTTCACTTGTTTTCTTGGTTTCTTCCTTTTGGTCTATTTCTTCTTTCATGACATGACTAATATGGAAATATGTTTTACATATATAAAATTGCCTACTGTTTTGGGGAGGGAGGCAAAGAGAGAGGGAGAAAATTTGGAATTCATTTTTCTAAATTGAGGTTAAAAATTATCTTTACACATAATTGGAAAAATGGTATAAAAAAGGAAGCTGGAAACCAGTTTGCAAAAGGGCCAGAATGAAGTGAACAGAGAGAAAATGGAGGTGCCAATTACAGACGACTTTCTTAGAGAGTTTAGCTAAAAACTAGAGCAGAAATAAAACATGCCAACCTCCAGACTGGTCTGAGAAAGACAACCAAAATTAGGTTGTAAGCATGTTTACTTTCTCTCAAAGTGGTAGGCACACATGTGGAGTTGCAGTCAGAGCTGAGCTCTCTTTGGCGTTAGGCTGCACAGATAATAAAGACAAAAGAAACAGCAAAGTTGACTGTGAAAGGCCCATGTTGTGGCTCACTCAGGTATTGCCACAGTCCCTCAGGTTCACATTCCAGTTCCCAGGGAGGGGCCATTTCCAAGAAATCCTGATATACCTAAATGGAACAAGAAAAAGAGTCAGGCTGAAAAGTGCTCATGGTCCCAAAACTACGATGCTCATGCTAGTTCTGCCCATTAGAGCTGGTATGAACCAGCTGAAGTCAGTCCAGTGGTTGCCAGCACAGCAGAGGGATTTCTGGGTTCGGCAAGTGAACACTGCAAAGGATCTCTGATATGTCAAACTTAAGGGATGCTCGGTTAGCCCCCTGATTGGTTGATTCTGATTCCCAGGTAAGTCTCACCTCCCTTGGATAGGAAGGAAGCTTAAGCAAATCAAGGTGGTTATTTTTTTCACAAACATAATAGGTAGGTAGGATCAACTGAGGTTTTTGTTCGTTTGTTTGTGAGAGACACGTTCTGATTTGTAGGCAGCAAGGAAGGGAAACAATGGATTGGGAAAGATTGAAGATTTGAGAGTGATGGTCACACTGTATTTTAAACTTTATCGATGTGTTTTGTTTTTGCACTTTAAACATTTCAAGGATAGCCCCAGTCTGGGAGAGAACTCTCTTATAATAAATTAAAATGCTAAAATGAACAAGACAGTGACCTCATCCAAAAATATGTACATCATTTAATGCCTATAGCCCCTCTTCCATTTTTCAAGTGTTTTGTAATGAACAGAAATCGAATTCCTTTCCTCCTTACAGTGCCGCGCCATTAGGAATAAAACAAATAACAGCAAACAGAAAAGAAAAACAAATCCTTTGTAACGAATACACGTAATCAAACAAAACAAAATCCTTAATTTGCTATATGTATATTTTTGCACATATACACAAATATATGTTTATATATATACTTATACATATGTATATGTGTACACATATACACGTATACACATATATGTATATAGACAGATGTACTTATGTGTACACATATATAGATATTACACATATGTAGCTACACACATGTGTACATGTGTTTTTAGATACAAATAGAGATGTTGATGGAGATGGAGATAAATAGAGTTAGAGGGATAGAGATGATGTAGATATTATTTTGGATGCTGAATCAAGCACCTATCAATAGGGATGTAGGTGGCATGTTTCATCATCAGTCCTGTACAATCATGGGTGGTCACCGGACTGATCATGTTCTTACAGCTTTCAAAGTTGTTTTGTTTTTATTGTCTTGTTATTGAATACATTTTCTTCTAGTTCTGCTTATTTCATTCATCATGTTTAGATGTCTTCAAAATTTCTAATTTTCATAATGATATTGTAGTATAAATTGTTTTTTCAGCTTCTGGTTACTTTATTCTGTATCACTCCATACCAGGCTTTTTGATGTCTCTTTGCAATCACTTATTTCATCGTGACTCATATCACAATAGTATCCTATCACATTTATGTGCCATTATGTATTCATCTCTCTTTAAAAGACGGCCATCCCTTTGCTTTCTAGGGTTGTTTTTCCTACCTAATAGTTCCGTTCATTAAATAATTAGATAAGCCACTCCTCTGCTAATTCAGACAACCCACAACAAACAGTTTGAGATTTGCAACTCGAGACCATTTACCATCAGCGACTCTTATTCTTATAAATTTGCATCAGTTCCTTACATATCTTGGAAGGTATACTGCAAAGGCTTTTTTTTTTCACCAGTTGTCTCCCTTTTAATCTTTGCCCAAATGGATTTCTTTGTGCAAGATCTTCTGAATTTTATATTTTCAAGATTATCCATTTGATCTTCTTTGATCCTCTGTATCCCTTGTTGGGTCATGAATTTTTCTTGTATACATAGAATTAATAGGTACTTTTCCCATGTTTCTCTAATTTGTTAATGATTAGATATGGTAGAGCATATATTTGGAGCTTCTCTTGTTACAAGATATAAATGCTAGTCTACATTTATTTATTTTTTTTTTTGCATAGTGCTATCTAATTTTCCCAGAAGCTATGATCAAATGATGAGATCTTATATCAATAGCCGAGGTCTACATGTTTATCCAGTTCTAGGCTTCTAGACATATGTGCTTCTACATGATGTGTATGTTAGTTGTTCCATTGCTCCATATCTTTTTTTAACCAATAACAAATTGTTTTGGAAATTAATAAAGATTGAGATATGATAATACTTGGTCCCTTCCATTCCTACTTCCCTTCTCCCCATTATTTAACTTGGATTTCTTTACCTTTTTGCATCTGTATGAATTTTGTTATTTTTTCTTGTTCCATAGTAGTCTTTCAATAGTGTTATGGCATTGAATATGCCAATCAATTTTAGTAGTTTATCAGTTTTATCATACTGATTTTTCCTATCCATAAGCAAATGCTAGCTTTCCAATTATTTATGTCCATCTTTATTTCTATAAACAGTAGTTTTTGGCTTTTTATTTATAATTCTGGTATGTGCATGTCTTCATAAGTAGACTCCTAAATACTTGACACATTCTATAACTATTATAAAATATGTTTCTCTTTGTATTTCTTCCTGCTCTTTTTTTAATCTATAGATTTCCTGATAATTTGTGTGTTTTTTATATCTTGCAAGTTTGTTATTAATTTTTAAATTAATTTAGTTGACTTTTTAGGATATTTAAGTATATCAGCATAGCAATGACAAGATGTGATAATTTGATTTCATTTCAAAGTATGCTTATTACCTCTATTTTCCATGTCATATTTCTAGAACTCATATTTCAACTAGTAGGCCAAATGGAAGTGAAGAAAGTGGACATCCTAACTTCACCTAGAATTTTCTTAGAAAATATTTTAGTTTATCTTCATTGATTATAATGGTAGCTATTGATGTTCAATATATACTATTTACAATTTTAAGTAAAGTTTCATTTATTTCTATTTTTTCTTGAGAAATTGGTGTTGTATTTTGTCATATATGTATATAAAAATGATTTTTGTTGATTTCATTCTGAATATCATTAATTAACTTTATTATCATCATAACATTAAACAAATCTTTCATTCCTGGTACAAATCCAGCCTCATCATATTGCATAAACCTTGTGATTTGTTGTTTTAGCCTCTTTGCAAATATTTTTATTTACTTTTTTTCAGCAATGTAGATCACAAATATTATTCTATAGTTTTCCACTTCTCTTTTGATTTGGTTTGTGTATCAAGATTATATTTGTGTCATAGAAGGAATTTTGTAAAATCTGTAGTTAGCCTATTTCTGCATACAATTTATATAATAGTGGAATTGTTCTTTAAGTATTTGATAGAATTCCCTTGTAATTTCATCTGGTCCTTCCCACTCACTTCCACCTGTGAATGTTTATTTATAGTTGCTTCAAATTCTTCCTCTGAAATTGAGTTTAAATTCTTGTTTAATTTCTTATTCCGTCAGTATTGATTTTTAAAATATTTTTGCAAATATTTAATTATTTTATTTTTTATTGACATAAGGTAGATCTAAATATTTTTTTAAAAAAATGCTTAGTTTTTCATTTGTTGTAAAGCTCTTTTTTTCAATTTTTGAGTACTAATAATTTGACAATTTGGCTTTCCTTTTTTAATGAAGTTAGCTAAATATTTATGCATTTTTTCTTAAAAAGCTCCTGGTTTTATTCCTTAATTCATTATACTCAGTGGCATACCTTCTGAATATTTAAAGGAAATAATTTAAATTAATTTAAAGGAAAAAAAATAAATGAAATATAAATAGAAAAACACAAAGTAAAATCATAATAGTGGGAGACTTCAGTTTATTTCTATCACCTCTACATAGATCTAACTAAAAATAAACAAGAAAGAAAGGAAAGTCTTGAATAGAATTTTAGAAAAAAAATTACATATACTTAGAGCTCTGATAAGCATTAAATGGAAATGAAAAGGAGTATAAATATTTTTCAGGTGTGTGATACTTTTACAAAGTTGTTCACATCTTAAGACATAGCCTCACAAACAAATTCAGAAAGGCAGAAATATTATATGTATCCTTTTTATGACAGCAATGTAACAAATTATATTAAGGAAATATTCCCAGGGGGTGGGGAAACATTAAAATCAACTGAAGACTAAATAATTTAATTTAAAGAATTGATGAGTCAAAGAACAAGTCACAGGAATAGTTCATTTTATTAAAGATATTGACAACAATGGGACAGTATACTACAATTTCAGAATACATCCCAAGCAGGCCTTAGAGGAAAATTTTGTCCCTAAACACCTTCATTAAGTAAAACACCCCCCAAAATGTAAACTTCTAGAAGCCTAGATTCTATAAATAACATCCTTGTCTCACCCACTTTTCAAAATCAGGTCAATTTTTGCCACTCTCATTATCCTAATCATGGCATTCGATGATATATGTTGCCTTTCTAGTGAGGGTGTGGGTATAGTATTAGAAGAACTTGAAGAGATCTTCCATTTCTAAAATGCTTTAACTCTAATTGTGTGATATCTGGCACTGTTTTCTATTGTCATGGTGTGTTATTAAGATGAACACCAATGGGCAAACTTCCATAGTCATAATGCTTTACCTCAGTCATATATGATCCAATATATAGGTCATATCTATAGCATATATCATCACTTCACACACTCTTAATGAGAAGAACCTTGTCTCCTGATTCTCCTGGTTTATAGCAGTACAAGGTCTGGCCATGAAATAGACAAAAGTCCATAGGAAACAAAGACCATGAGGGCCATATCTAGAAGAAATAGAGATACGTGGGTAGATGGTAGCAACTGAGCAATTGTACTTTCATAGAGCTATAACACCTGTCCATTTCTCTAATCTCTCATATACCCATATATAACTCAAACAATATTTGGATTTGTATGACCTGAGTATACTAGCATTGAAGGAAGTTCAGACAAGCTGAAATATAGATACAATCAATATTTACCCTTAATTCCTTCTGTTCAACCCAATTTAAATGATTCCCTTTTGGTGTTAATACCTATAGGTATAACAATTCTTATAGAAACAATTCCACTTCATAAGTTTTAGTGGAAGCTGTGAATATTAAAGAAACTTAATTCCCCCTTTCTTCCTTCCCAGTTGAAGATAATTCCTGCCTATTGTTGTTGTTCAGTCATTTTCAGTCACATCCAACTTGTTCTGACCTCCTTTGGGGTGTTCTTGTCAGAGATACTAGAGTGGTTTATCGTTTCCTTCTCTAGATAATTTTACAGATGAAGAAACTGAGGCAAACAGGATTAAGTGACTTGCCCAGATCACATAGCTAGCAAGTGTTTAAGACCAGATTTGAACTCAGAGAGATTAGTCTTCTTGACTCCATGTGTGGCATTCTGTTTGCTATGTCACCTAGCTCTCCTATGATGGGCCCAATTCGTCTCACCCACAAAAGCATACTTGATGTGGTCTCTTTTGAATTTGCTCTCTTCCTGTTCTCCCCTTCTAGACTGTTAATTTAAATAAGCTATGTCCTTTATCTTAGAACAACCCAAGGCTTACAGATGAGATAGATTTAATGGATTATCTTGGGAAACTTATTTTATAGATGTGGAATCTGAGGCCAAGAGAAGTAAAATGAATTCTCCAAGGTCACACACAAGCAGTAAATGTCATAAACAGAAACCCCATCTTTTAGTTCCAAATCTGGTATTCTTTCCACTATCCCATAACAGCCATTCAGGAAATTTTTGATTTAAAAAAATATACATCATGGATATTACCAGTGATGACATCCAAGTAGGAAATTGTCTCAAATGCATGGCAAGGGAATTGAATTGTAATTTATTGACATGGGGAATTCCCAGGTGAGGAAGCTCATTCTGCCAATGGAATTTGGCACTTTGTCTGTAATTTACAGTTTTAGAGAGTTGAGGGGAACAATGGGAGATTAAAAGGCTTGCACACAGCCAATATATGTCACAGGCATGGCTTGATTCAGATCTTCCTGGCTTAGAGGCTGCCATTCTGTATCATCTAGGACATGTCTGATTGGTAAAATAATTAAGCTTGTGGGGAAAGATGGGGCATAGGAAGGACAGAAACTGCATTAATATCCAAAGAACATTGTGAAAGGCTGTACAACTCTGATTATTTGGTATTTTTTTAAAAGAGACTCATGATATCATTGATACAGGGGACTGTCAGGCAGGAAATTAAGCTCTCCAATTCACTGTAGAACTGCACCATTCTATAGTATATAATATTAGAGAGCTGCCCTGAGTGCTAAGAAGTCAAATGGCTTATCCGTAGTCATACAAGCTAGGATGTGTAAGAGGCAGTTCTTCCTTCCTGGGTCTCAAAGTCAGGACTTCCTCATTGCAAGGCCAACACTCTACAACCCTATGCTCAATGTGCTATGGTATCAGAAGCTACCAAACACAATGTAAGAGCTCATAGAAGTAGGTGGAATTCACAGCGTCAGAACAAGACCTGGATTTTTTCATTCCTTGTGGAATCCATGTGGATGGGGGTGACTGTTGTGAGATGTATTTTTTTTCTCCTAAACTCTGATACTATTGAAATCATCTTCAGCATTTCTCAAAGATGTCAGACATCCAGGTTAGAACCATGCTGGATTAATAGAGCAACATGTTTTAGGGAGAAGAATGATAAACTTAGAATCAGGAGAGCCCTGAGTTCAGATGCTGCCACTTGTTAGCTGTATTACCCTAGGAAAGTCAAAAAGTTAAATCAAAGACCATTTATTAAGTGCCTAACTAATGTGCCAGGCATTTAGCCAACCTCTAGACAGACAAGGAAAGAAAAGGCACAACATGCTTCCAGCTTCCAAAGAGTTTATAGTCTATGAGGGAGATGCCATACAAATAACTATGAACAAGTTATATACAGGATTAATTGGGAACAATGTCGAGAGGAAAGCTAGGTGGCAATGTGGGTAGTGCTCTGGGTTTGGAATCAGGGAGACTCATCTTCATGAGTTCGGATCCATTCTCAGACACATACTAGCTGTGTGACCCTGAACAAGTCACTTAACCCTGTTTGCCTCAGTTTCTTCCTCTCTAAAATGAGCTGGAGTAGGAAATGGCAAACCACCCCAGTATCTTCACCAAGAAAACTCCAAATGGGGTCACAAAGAGTTGGACATGGCCAAAATGACTGAATGACAATAAACATATCAGGGGGAAGGCACTAAAATTAAGGAGGGTGGGCATCTTGTAGAAAGTAAATCTTTAACTGATATTTGAAGGAAGCTAGGGAGGCCAGGAGGTAGACATGAGGAGAAACAGAGTTCCAGGCAAGGGAATATCTTGTGAATAAAATGCCCAGAGTAGGGAGAGAGAGCATCATGTATGAGAAACTGTAAGGATGCTGATGTCAGTGCATCACAGATTACATGGAGGGGGATATGGTATCGGAAGACTGGAAATACAGGATGGAGATGGGTATAAAAACCACACAGATGATTTTATATTTAGTCCTGGAGTAAATAGGGGACCAATAAGCAAGTCACTTAAATTTATAGTCTTAGTTTCCTCATCTTTAAAATGGGAATAATTATCAGCTTAGTAATTACCTTGCAGGGTTGTGGTGAAAATAAATAAAGCCATACATGGAAAGCCCTTTGCAAACAGGCATGGACTCTATAAATGGCAGCCAGTATTATTTCTTTAAATGTCCTCGCAGACATTTTTACCTTTTCCATGCTGTGTGAATAACAAAATGGGTTTCTTGGCCTTTGTTTTACATGAAATTGCCTCCTAGGAAGGGATTTTATATCAGGGAAACCTTTGCATGGCAAGAGCAAGTTAACAAGGTTCTCTAGTCCTTTCAAGGGATGAGAAAGGAATATAAAATAGACAAGAATGACAGGCTTGTTTCCCCAGGTTACTTTGCCAAGACATAAATCAGACAAGATCTCAGAGAGATTCAGCTATGTGTGACTTTGGGTCCCTTAAAATTCTACAGATTTTATGTGTAAGACAAGGCAAGAAGCCTGGGATATATTTGTTTTTGTTTTGTTATTTAATCTTCTCAGGCATGTCTTACTCTTCATCATCCCTTTTGGGGCATACTTGGCAAAGATACTGGAGTGGTTTGCAGACAAGGTTAAGTGACTCCTCCAAGGTCACACAGCTAGTGTCTGACATCAGATTTGAACTTTGTCTTCCTGACTTTAGACCTGGCACTCTGTCTACTGCATCACTTAGCTGCCCAACTGGAATTGCAATGGGGCCCTGGACTATTCACTTAATCTCTCCAGGCCTCAGTTTCCTCATTTGAAAAATATGGAAATTGGACTAGAGAATCTCATGGTTACCTCAGCTCTAGAATCTATGATCTTAAGTTTTAAAAAGTAGATTTGCCTGGCTATGTATCTTTCTATTTCCTCCTTCCTTGATATAGTACTGATGAATTCACATTTACTAATTTCTTTTATGATCTCTTATTTCATCCAGGAAGAGAACTCTCAGTATGAGATCTCCTTCCATTGTATTTCATAAAATCATAGATTTAGGGCTGGCGAGATCTCAGAGGATGTCAAGTCCAAATTTTTCATTTCGTAGATGAGGGAACAAAGACACAGAGATGTCAAGTGACTTCTCCAGAGTTCCCACATTTATTCGTGTCAAGTCCTTTGTTTTGTACCAAACACAATAGCTCAAAATGACAGTTTTCAAAAGCACATTTTAAACAACCTATACAATCAGTTCAAACAGAAATCAATTCTTATAACCTTATACCCTCATCCTTCATGTACTTTTTGAACCAGTTACACTTGCAAGACATTCCACCTTTCTGTTCAAAGAATTTTTCACTGTCTGGAATGGTCTCTCTCTCTCCTTTCCACTTCCTGACTTCCCAGGCTTCTTTCAAGTTCCAACTAAAATCCCACTTTCTATAGGAGCCTTCCTTCCCAATCTCTATGAATTTTAGTGTTTTCCCTCAGTTAATTATTTCCTATTAAACACACACACACACATTTTTTGTATACATACACAAACCACATACCCACATATATGCATATATACATATGTGTGTACATCTATCTATCTATCTACCTATACATGCAAATATTTATATTCACATCTATATCTTGTTTTCATATTGTTGTTTTGCCACTGGATTGGATTGTGAAGGCCTTCAAGGCACAGAGTGTTTTTTGCCTTCTTGTATCCCTAGCACGTAGCACAGTGCCTGACACATAGCAGGTACTCATAAATATCTGTCTGGCATAAAAAGGACAAATGATATAAACTCTTATATAAAAATAAAAAAAAACAATCACACATCAAAAATTATTCTAAATCACTCCAGAACTATGGCCAATTACGATTAGTATTTTTCACATGGTGATAGAGATCACTTTCAAATAATAGTCAAAGTTTGCAGCCTGTGAACTTACCAAGGATCATAAAATTTTCATTAGAGAGGGTGAAGGGATGGATTTCTACTTTGTATTTGTATCCCCTGCACTGAACACAGTGCCGGGAACATTGAACAGCACCCACTATATACACACTTGTTAATTAACCTTGACGATCACCTAGTAAACTCATTTTACAAATTAAAAAAAAAAACTGCAGCCTGAAGAAGTAAATTATCCAAAACAAAAGAATAAATAAAATTAATCATTGGGAAGCAAAGATCTAGAGTCCATGTCTGCTTCCCAGTGAAGTTTCATTCCAGTTTATCAGCTAGTCGGTTAATTCTCTTAATTTTTTTTTCTTCTGGAAATGTATAAATTACTATTTCTTACACCACAGACATATTAATGGGGGTTTATATACACTCTAGTTCCCTTGAAGTCTTCCTCATGCCTCACTGTTGAATGAGAATGAAACTTGGAACCATTATACCAGTACATTGGAGCATATTTTTGAAAATGCAGAAGAGAGAACAGAAGGGAGGCCAGAAGGAATCAGAGAAGTGGGATAGCTTTGAAAGTTACATATCGAATTTATTACACTGTGTACCTAAAAGAAAAAGGAAGGTATACATAATGGGAATTTATAATTACAGTTGCATTTCTCTGCTGTACTTTGGATTTAGAAATACTCCTTTTATTCATGATTTTATGTTTGAAGGAAAGGAAAGTAAAGAAGAAGAGAGGAGGAAAAAAATGAGGGAAAGGAAGAAAAAAGAAAAAAAGAAAGATGAAGTAATGAAATGAAGAGAATAGGAAATAGAAAGTAGTTTGAACATAAAGAAAAAAAAATAACAAAAGAAAAGAAAAAGAAAGTTCTAATACTCGAGTATCTACCCTGAGAGATCCTATGAGACTGAAAAGACTATAAGGACAGAAGTGGCCTGCTTACCTGCCCCTTAAGTACCTGCTGAGCTGGCTCCCTACACCAGACAGCTTCCTCACAAGTAGGATGGCCAACAGATGATGGAGAGGTTTTGGTCCCCTGCTCATGGCATCTCTTCAGGTCCATCCAGTGAGACATAGAGATATTGAGGCATGTATGTCCTTCAGGGAGCAAGGCCTGGTGGATAAAGTCAGAAATACTGATCTACTTTATCAAGTTCCTTCTCTCTGCTTTCAATCTGAAGAGTTCATTACAATTAATTAGTTATCATAAACTTCTTTTTGTTCCAACTGCCATGCTTCAAACTGATAATTTTCAGAAATACATTTCAAACAAATGAAACAGCTGTCCCAGATGGAAAAATACTGCACGGCTTCTAGGTGGCAGTTGGAGGATGAAAAAGGTCCCGTGAATGGGGTTGGGGAATTGTTTTATATTTTTCTAAGCCATGATTGTAATATAAATATTATTTGAAATTACAATAATAGTTTTTCCCTCGTTTGCACATTGGTGTAGTGGCAGTTTAGTGGTTTAGAAAAAAAAAACATAGAAGTTCCATGTAACAAATTAGCAAGCAAACAAGCAAAATCATTTTCCCAAAGCCACTAAAAGCAAACATGATTCTCCTGGCTTTCCTCAGCTCTCTAGACAGAATAAACTATGGCTTCCTGTTATGCATTTGATGCTAAAATTATAAATTTAGAAATTAAAGGTCAGTCAACAAGAATTTATTAAGCAGGTGTTTTGTTCCAGGCGCTGTGCTAAGTGTTAGAGATGCGAGATAATCTAAACCAATCCTCTTATTCTATATTTTAGGAAACTGAGGCCAGAGAGGTGATATAATTTGCCTAAAGTCCCACAGGTAGTAAGTGGTGACTTCAGGCTCTGAATGTCAGCTTTAGGATCATAGGAAAGTGGATCTAGAAAAGGAAGGGACCTTAGAGGTCATTTAGTCCAAAGGGATCAGGAAATCAGGGTCTGGAAAGGATCTTAGAAGTCATCTAGTCCAGCCTACATATTCCATGAAGCAAGGCTTCTTAACCTTTGTGTGTGGCCTGGGCCCCATTGATAGTCTGGTGAAGCATGGGAGCCTCAGCTCGGAAACTGTTATTTAAATGTAGAAAATAAAAAATTCAGAGAAGTACAAAGGAAAAACTTAGATCAAATATAGTCATCTGAATGTTAATAAATGTGAAAGTTCTTTGACCCCAGATTATAAGAAATAGACTTTGGGAGAGCAAGTAGTTTACTCAAAATGATACCAGAATAAAGAACACGAGGCCCCTGACTAAATCCACCATGCTGAGCTTTCTAATGTCATTGTTTCTATTAGCATAATCTAAAATTATTGTGTAAAATATGTACACCAAGGAAACAAAATTCCTGCTTTAAAACCAATGCCTCCACTGGTGTTCATGATTATTTAAAAATAGACAGTAAACAAAGCAATTTGATGTAGCATATTGGGTGGGGTGGGCTAAATGTGTAGTTATAGAGATCTGGGTTCAATGTGGCTGTTAACTCATAGTGGCTGTGTCACCCCTGGCAAGGCACCTAACCTCACATCGGCCTGGGAAATGTGCCAAGATTACGAGGTACAGGAGATCTGCTTGCTTGTATCAGTGAAGGGAGTTTACAGACCAGGAATTCTGCGGTCTAAGGAAATAAAAGATCTTGCAAGAGGGAGGGAGGTAGGAGAGAAGGAAGGAAGAAAGGAAGGGAAAAAAGGAAGGAAGCTTGAGGGAAGAAAGGAAAGAAGGAAGGAAGGAGAGAAAAAAGGAATGAAGGAAGGGAGGAAGGAAGGAAGGGAGGAAAGAAGAAAGGAAGGAAGGAAGAGAGGGAGGGAGAGAAGGGACAAAAGAAGGGAGGGACAAAATGAAGAGAAGGAGGCAGGGAAAAAGGAAGGAAGGGAAAGAAGGAAGAAAATGAGGGCGAGAGGAAAGAAAGAACAATGGTTGTGAGGACCAACAACAATTCATAGCAAAAAGAAGAATTGGGAAGATCTGGGTTCGAGTCCTGACTGTTATATGACCTTGGACAAATGAGAGGTCTGGGCTTTAGTTTCCTTCTCTGTAAGAGGACATGTTTAGACCTGATGATGTCTCTGGTCCCCTCCAACTTCAGCATTCTCTTTTATTATCAACAGTAAAATCAAATGCTACAAACCAAGCCAGAGGGATGCAGTGGAAAAAGCACTGACTGGGAGTCCTCCAGTCTGGGTTCACGATGCCCACTTTCTTTGTGGCTTTGGGAAAATCACTTCCCCTTTCTGCTCTTTGACTTTCTCTTCCATCCAATGAGAGGGTGGGGTTAACTCATCCCTATGGTCCCTTCTAGCCCTCAGTCTCCGGTTTCTGATAGAAGAATTTTGATAAATACTTGTCTTAACCTGGGTTATCTAGGTTTAGGTTTTCAGCTTCACAGCATCATTATATCTTGTATTATACATAAACTGCATCTCAGTGGCAGTTAGCACTTTCCCAGTAGATCTGTCTGATCCCTTGCTGTGCCTTCCTCTCCCTTCTGGGAAATTGACTTTATTTAGGAGTTTCTATATAGAGGCAAAGAGAGTGGTTGGGTTCTTAACCTTCTTTGTCAGAAAAGTAAGTAAGGTTAATTCATTGGCCAAAAAAAGACCACAGTAAAGACAAGTATGAACTTAGCCTAGTAGAGGAATGCATCCAATTTTCTTGCAAAATTTAGATAATTAAAAGGAAGCCATGGTGGACTGGAAGCTTAGATAGCAATAATAATAATCACAATAAATCTCTTAGTTTTACCTCACTTTTTTTTCCCCTCCAGAGGAGCTCCTTAGATCCTTATTTGTTGTTGGAATCATCTGAAGGTTTTTGTTACATTTTATAAGTTAGAGGACTAGAACTAAAACCCAGAAAGGTGAAATGATTGATTTGAGGTCACAAAACAAATTAAGGTCTTATTGCTCCTCTCACTCTCCTCTTTAGAATTCTACTCCCAAACTGAAACCAAACCAATATTCATTCATTAAACACCTACTATGTGCCAGTCACTATGCTTAATCCCAGCATACCAAAGCAAAATGATGAATAGTTCCTGCCCTCAAAGAATTTCAATACTATTGGAAGAATGTAACATAAAGACAGCTAAGGGTATGCACTATGCATTAAACAGGTCAATTTGAAGAAGAGGGAACACTCCTAATGAGGCAGATGAAGAAAGGCTTTGCACAGGAAGTAGTATATAAGCTGAACCTCTGAGGAGATCTGTGATTCCTAGAGGCAGAGATGAAAAGGGAATACCTTCCAATATGGAACACCATCTATGAAGAGAGGTGGGAGATAGAATAGGAAGCAGGGCCCTTACTAAAGAAGCTGTGAAGGGGAGAGATGCAGTAATCCTGGAAAGATTATCATTCATCCTTCATTTCCAAGACCAATTGATAGCCTGGGGTGACTTGCCTATGAACTGGAGGCACAGTTGTACAGTCAGCCTAACTCTCTCTTCCTTAGTCAGCAATGTCCAGTGGTAGGACAAAAGTCAGGACAATTGGTGATGGTTCAGGATTTAGTGGACGACTTTTGGTGTCTTTGAAGTCTGACCAAATGCGCCACTGGGCTTGCTTCAGCTGTTGCAGTCTGACAGTGCTAGGAACCCTGAAATTCAAGCGTATAGGGCAGGAGTTTGCCTTGAAAGAATTTGGTCACTCAAGCCTTCTTTCAGTCCAAGTAGTGGGATTATTATGACACCACTTGGGTGGGTGAGATTCCTAGAGAGTCTATGCTATTTGTGATGCCAATACAAGAAGGCCAGATTTTAAGAATCTGAGCATTTGATGAGGTTATCACTGATATTTTGATACACAAAGACTGTGAGAAGAGCTAGACAAGATTAAGAAGTGGCAAGTAGCCTGGGGTAGTCCAGGTACAAAGAGGGCCACAAGGAAGGAGCAAGTAAATAGATTATTGCCTAGGATGGGCCAGGTGCCTCAGGTGAACACCAAGGGTTGGGTTCCTGAAATTTGTGGGAAAGTTCAGAGCCTTTTAAAGGTCTATCGTTAGTACCCCATTACATCCACTTTCATGGCCTTGGGACAAATTGTTCTCATCCAACCATCTGCCAGGGGAAATCTTTGCATGTTTGGGATAGGCACCTCCTTAACTCCATGATGCATTTGGGTCCTTTTGGTTCGCCTCAACCTGGTTTAGCCTGTCTGCCAAGACAGTTTTACTGGAGTGTAACTGCTGTGCATGATACAGCTTCTTGGTGTTGGGTGTTGGTTGACTCAGGTGGACACCAAAGGTGGATGAGCAGCCCTAAAAAGGGCTCAGCTGCCCTCATATAGGAAGTGCTAGTCTTCCTTGAACACCCCATAGTCCTGAGTCAGATGGTGAGGAGCTTTAAATGACAAATCACCAAATTCACGTTTATTCCTAGAAGCAGTCAGCACCCAGTGAAGGTTTTTAACAAAGAAAATTGTGTGGACAGACTTGATCTTTCAGCAAAATTATATATATTGCTATGTTGAAGATGGATTGGACAAGGGAGAGAATAGAAGTTGGGAGTCCATTTAGGATGGTAGTGAAACAGACTGGAGAATAGATAATGAGGGACTGGCTGTAGTGTAATTAGAATATGAGTGATATTGTGGAAGTCAAATCTAAAAGATTTCATTCAATGTGGGAGTGAGTAGAAAGGAAGAATCAAAGATGATTCCACAACTATGGACCTGTGAGATTGGAAGACTGCCATTGCCTTCAATAGAAAGAAATTCGGAGAAGAGGTGGAAGTATTGAGTTCCATTTGGTCTAGTTGAATTTGAGATGCATAAGAAAACAAAGTTTGAAACATAAGTGATTTTTTAATTGTCATTCAAGCTCTGTTAATTTTTGGTGATATAAATACAAAAGCAAGGTGGGCCATTAATTAAAAGAGCTTACATTCCAACAGGCCAGGGGTTCTTAGTACATGGGTGTGTGTGTGTGTGTGTGTGCACGTGTGTAAATCCAGTGAAGACTGCGGAATGTCCTCAGAATGTTGGTTTGTTTTTTTAGTAATTGAAGGAAATGCAAAATTTCAGTTAGAGGTTAGTTAGCGAAGACAAAGATGCATTTTCTTTTCCCGTTCCAAATTCCTGGACCTCCATAGACTATAGGCTAAAAGCCTAGAGAGATAATAGGGAGAGTAAAGCATAGAGGGAAGTGGGCACCAGTGAGCATGGCTTTGAGTTGGAAAGTTACAAGGACTGTGAGGGGAACCATAGAACAGTAGTTTGACACACACTTTCCAGGAGAAACGGCCACATTGATTTGAGTATATTTTGAGATGTTTAAAAAGGTTTGAGGGACATAGTTTCTAGGTAATTTAATCACTTTATTAGTAGAGCCAGAAGCTTATTAATAAAAGGATGGTCATTTATCCATCCCTCTCAGAGCAGAGACAATCATGGCAGTCGGGCTCACAGTTCATATACCCTTGGAAATAGTAAGTAATCAATGGGGGAGAGTGACCCTAGCACAGAGAAATTATTTCTACTCTGACCACCCCCAGCTCTACCAGACCACTCCCAGCTTTGGCTACCAAGACAAAAGGATCTGTCTCCACCCAAGTTTGACTAGAACACAACTGACTTCCCTATCCTAGATTAAATTCCTAGAAAGGCTGGGTGTGGTCTGACCAAGATCCAGGAGAGTCAATGCAGTCTCATTATCAGTAAAGTCCTTCAAGGAAAGGAAACTTTTTAAAATGAAGAATTTAGGAAAAGGAGAGAGCCTCTGAATCTCCCCCAAGATATTGTTATTAATAATCATTTCTCACAATTTGTAGTTGGAAATTAAAAGGCATAATAAACATCTATCTACCTAAAATCATCATCATCATTTATGCCACTTTAAGGTTTGCAAAGTGCTTTACATATATTATTTCATTTGATTATCCCAGCAACCCTGGGAAGTAAGTACTATTATTGTCACCAGTTTTACAAATAAGGAAACTGAAGTTTAGAGAGGTTAAGGTTGTTTCCCAGGGTCACACAGCTATTAAGTGTATTAGGGTAGGATATGAACTCAAGACTTTCTGTGTCTTGGCAAGTCTACTAGAGCGATATGCTATTTCTTCCTCCAGCTCATTTGACAAATGAGCAAATGGAGTCAAACGAGGTTAGTGACTCATCCAGGGTCACACAGCTACTAAGTGTCTTGCTGAAGAACTCATGTCTTCCCAACTCCATGCTTAACACTATCCAGTGTGCCACCCAGATGCTTAATAATGATTTGCTTTTTGAAAGTAATTCTCTGCTGCCTGCCCATCTCATTACCTTCCCCCTACCATTGCTTTCCTGCTCTCCCTTGACCTGGTGGGAAGACTAGAATCATTAGTTACTTCTGTTTCCCATGCCTAGCTTATGCCTCCAACTTCTCCCTGTGCAATGGATTGGAATGCTCCCTAAAATTTGAATTAGTATCCCTTAAAATGCTGATAGACTTTTGCCATGTGTTCCTTATTAACAACTATTAAGGATTTGATGGATTTTCCCATGGCACTGCCTTTGGTTACTCAGCCTGTCGAATATTAACTATGGGAAAACATATCCGTTTCATCCCAAGGGCTCCCATCCCCGCTGCCAAAGCAGTGATTTCCTGTAATGTCTACTGGACCACTGCTCCCAGTCCAATTTGGATTCTAAGTCATATAACTTGTTTTCCTGCTTCCTTTGGGAAGCTATTACAAAGTTTAATTTACTATTTCCTAACCACTTCTAATAGGATTGGTGGTTAATGTGATAGGATTTCTGTATTACTTTTTGCAGGCAGACTTTGGGGATGGTCCCCTGGTCCCTGTACTCTCTGAGGGTTGGATTTTCATACCTAATGTAGGTTTACATGACACACTGGCTTCACTTAGTAAGCATGTGGGGTACTCCGAGATGCTTGAAAACACAAATCATAGACTGAGAAAGAGAGGGCAATGAACCTTGTCTGCTTAGACTTTCCCCCCAAATCATCAAGGTGTGAGGTATTTGGACATCATCTAGTCAAGCCCCCTACGTACCCCAGAGGTCTGTTCTTTCTCCATTTGAACCTTTGCAGAGACATGGAACTCACTACCTCTGGAAGCAGTCCATTCCAGTTTTGGACATTTCTACCTAGTGTTGTTGTTTAGTCATTTTCAGTTGTGTCCAGCTTTCTGTGACCCCTTCTGGATTTTTCTTGGCAAAGATACTAGAGGAGTTCACCATTTCCTTCTCCTTCTCATTTTACAGTTGAAGAAACTAAAGGAAACAGGGTCAAGTGACTTGCCCAAGGTCACACAGCTGGTAAGTGTTAGAGGCCAAATTTGAACTCAGGTCTGCCTGACTCCAGGCCTAGTATTTTATATACTAGACCACCTCCAGTTCTATTCAACATGTGTTTATTAAGTGCCTAATATGTGTAAGGCACTCACTATATTAGGTTCTTGGGAGGGAAAGAGAAAAGGAAAAAATGCATTACCTTTCCTCAAGGAACTTATATTCTACTGGAGCAGCTGGGTGGCTGAGTGGATAGAGTATAAGGCTAGAAGTCAGAAGAGTTGAGGTTAAAATCCACCTCAGACATTTACTAGCCATTTTTCTCCATCTCTAAAATGGGGATAATGTTATCACTTACCTCACAGGTTTGTTGTGAATATCAAATGAGTTAGCATTTGCATAATAGTTTGTAAACTTTAAAGGCTATAAAAATGAAAATGATAATTATTAATAATACAATAGGAAAACAATACTATACAAATAGTAGATGCAAAATACATACGAATGAATTCCGTGTAATTGAAGGAGGTGCTGAATACTAGCAGAATCAGGAAAAGTTTGCTGTAGAAGACCATTACATTGAATGTTTGACTTTTATTAGAAATGTTCAGTACTGAGTCTTTGAAAAAGCTAGACTCGAAGGTGCCGTAGAGCTGTGGGAGTAGACTCTAAGCAGAGGAACAGCCTGTATAGAAGTATGTAGAGGAAAGATAGAATGTTGCACATGAGTAAGCATGGAGGCCGTTTTGGTTACAAAGTAGAAGGTGTGGATGGGAGCCATATGTAGTAAGCTTGGAAAAGTAGACTTGAACATGTTCTGAATCTTGACTCATAAGAGGTATGCAAATGAGAATACCTGTGAGTTTCTCTCTCACGCCATTCTGATGAATGGTAAAGATGCCAAAAGAGGGAGAAGGTGTGGACAGATAGGCACACCAAGCACTATGGGTGCAACTCTGAACTGGTCTGGCGGGCTCAAGAAACAATTTGGAACTATGGCCCAAAGTTAGTAAATTGTCTATGCCCTTTGACTCAGTGATGTCACAGCTGGGCTTACCCTGACAAGGTCAATGAGAGTAGAAAAGGACTCACACATAGGCATATATTTATAGCTGCATTTTTTTTTAATGCAGAATGGAACTAGAAGTTAGATAACCATCAGTTGAGTAATGATTGAAGAGACTGTTGAATATGAATGTAATATAATATTATTGTGCTGTAAGGAATGACAGATATGATGGAGTTACAGGGCAAATAAATACCCAGAAAGATGAGCATGAACTGATATAAAGAACAATGTACACATGACCATAATATTAAGGGGGACAAATCTGGTCTTTGAATTTGTGTGATAGGTTATTGCTGCTGATTAAATCTACCACAATGCAGAAATTATGGAGGTTAAAAACCTAGGTTTTATTATGCTTAAGCACAGATTTAGGATTCAGAAAAATAACCCTGAAGCAAGATTAGGATTCTAATGAGGCTTTTTATAGACAAAATTATATCAGAGAGACAGAGAAATAATTTTTGACATATAGCAATCTCATACATGCACTTAGGCCGTAAAAGTTGAACAAGCTTAGTTAGACAAAATCATGGTCTCATACACCCTCAAAGAAACAGATCTAATTGAACAGGTAGACTGAGTCAGGGTACAGATTAAACTGTAATTAGTGTTCACAATGGGCTAATTATAAGGGGATATTTACATGCCTCAAAGATAAGTATGGACTTGGAGCCCTGTTACAAGATTAGGCCTGGTGACCTTGAGACCACCATGACAGTTTGTCCTTCATTCTAGAGGGGGACCATGTATAACAACAATGTTGCTAGCAGCTATTGGGGCTGTGTAAAACCAACAGCACCAGCACACAAGAGAGCTGCTGGCACAGGTTCTTTGATCTGCTTTTCTAAGGAAAGCAACTTTAAAGGGTTAACAATCTTACTTTAATGAAACATACATATATGATTCACTTAGGCCTGGGGGAAAAAAAATCAGCATTATGAACTTTTGGAGAAAATACAAACAGAAATTACAAACAAGAATTTTGAGCAGAGAGAATAGCAGAAACCAACAGACAGGCTTCTTTTGGTCTGACCAAATCACAATACATAGTTACCAGAGAGAGAAGCACCAACATCTGGGTTTTCAAAGTTGTGGGGGGCTCTTAACGGCTATCCAGAGTCTTTTCTGGCCAAACTATGTGACCACTCTTCCAATGAGGGAAACCTCCAAAACAAAGTGCCAACCTCAGATCATATATAAACTTCTCAGGGCCCTAGGGCTTAGTACCTACTTAGCAAAAGGGTGTGGGGCCTGGGAGCTGGGACTTTCTTGTTTCTTAAGCAAGTCATCAAAGACTCTTGATTCAGTCAAAGACTCACCATTGAAACAAAGGCAAGACTCATCAAAGGCACTTGATTACCTCAGTGCTGAGAGGCACTCCAGAAATAAAGGCAACACAAAGTCCAACTTTGCTTGCCATTGCATTTGAAAGGCAAGATGCATCAAAGGCACCCAACTACCTTAGTGCTAAGAAGCACTCCTAAAGAAAAAAAAAAAACAAAGGCAAAAAGTCCCAGCCTGCTTGCCATCACACTATGATATCAGGGAAATTATGACATGACTTGCAGTTGACTCTGATTTGAGTGATGGAGGGCTGTGCAAGGCTCCTCCAGAGCCATCACCATGACAGTACCCCCTTCCTGCTTCTGAATTGACAGACTCATTTCTCTCAGCTCCCCAATACATCAGCACCCTTAGTGAGTTATACTCTATGTTGGTATACATGCCTAAGTTGAAGTTTGCATTATCTTTTTTTTCCACCTTATTTCCTCTTCCCGTGCTTTCAATAAAACTTTGTGCTGAACTGATTCTCATTGTTTCACAATGAGTTCGGCATCCTGACTGACTCATCGAAGAGCTGTTTTCCCCAGCATACCCAGCCTACCTACCTCTCCTTAGACATCAATTGAGTACCAGGACAAGGACTTAAGCTATTGATTGATGGCTGCCTTATGCTGAGTGAATGTAGTGATATGAGTCCATTTGGGGAAGGCAAGGATCAGTAGGAGAACCCCAAGTTATCCCAGGAGAGACTCCTTTATACCAGAAGACTGTCACAATTACAAGTTAGTTAAGAACTTTAAGCTTTGTTCCCTTTTGTGCTTCTCATCTGAGGAAGGTTTGAGGCCTAAAGTCAATTTTTACATCACATTGAGACCAGTTTCAATCAACTCAGTAACCTCCTAATTAAAAGAAATGGCCTTAACCCCCAAACTAAAAAAAATAATGGAAAAAAAAGAAAAAAAATCACCATCACGTTGATAAAATAAACAAAACAACTTTGAAAGACTAGAGAACTCTGATCAGCTCACTGGTTTAGTCATGGCCTTGGGAGGTTGCTGCTAAAGCATTCCTATTGCCTCTAGGATGAAGGGGAATGGACTACAGATAGAAACAGAGATATGATGCACAGTCTCAAACATGGCTGTTTGTTGGATTTGCTTGACTGAATTTATATGTTAGCAGGGAAGGCTTCTATTTGGGGAGAGGCTGTGGGTGGCTAATGACAGAGATTTTTGAAAGGGAAAGAAATAAAAGGATGTCAATGAAACATTTAAAAATACACAAAAGAAAGCAGAAGGGAGTTCAGAACATAGACATAGACATAGACAAGCAAACCTGTTTTGTTATTACCATAATAAATTTCATGTGTACTTTAAAGAAAACTGTACATTATAGCAGTAGCCCACAGTTTCATATACAATTCTCTTTTTTGCTATTCAAAGGCAACTATTTGGCAAAGTGGACAGTGCTAGGCTTGGAATCAGAAAGATGTGAGTTCAAGTTTAGCTTCAAACACTTCCTAGCTGTGCGACCTTGGGCAAGTCACTTATGTTCTGTCTGCCTCAGTTTTCTTGATTATAAAATGAGGATTATAACACCTGTCTTGCAAGATTGTTTGAGTATCAAATGAGATAATATTTGTAAATCATTTATCACAGTTATTGGTTCATAGTTGGTATTATTTGAGTGCTTATTTCCTTTTCCATTTCCCTCTTGCATGTACAGAAATGTCCATGTTTGCTATTTTTTGTTAAGTTCATAACATGAATAATAACTGGACCCATTATTTCTTTGGTATAGGGAGCTGCTAGGTTCAGAAACAACAAAAACAACCAGCAATTACATAGCATTTGGAGGTTTGCAAACTGCTTTACAAATATGATCTCATTTTATTCTCACAATAGATCTATGTTTTAGAAAGATCAATTTGAGTTTGCTTTGGGGAGGAAGGATTAGAAAGGGAACAGGCTAGTGGAAGGGAGACCAATTACAACAGAATGGTGTGAAAACAGAAGACGGTTTGAACAGAGACAAGGGGACAGACATGAAAGATGGGGGGCCAACAAGACTTGACAAGAGGTTGGATCTCAGGGTGGAGTGAGAGAGAGGGAGGAGATAATGATGACTTTGAGGTCATGGCCCTGGGTTACTGGAAGGATGGTGGTGTTCTCACCAGAAATTGTGAAGTTAAAAGAAGATAGAAGTTTAGAGAATGCAATAATGAGTTCTGGGCATGTGGAGTTTGAGATGCCCAGAGAATGACAGATAGTAAATGCCTAATAGGGAGCTAATTTTGGGGGAATAGAAAAACCAGTCAGTCAATGTTCTTTCCACAGTCGGGTTTGAAGAAATAAAGAAACTTGGCTAAATATTCACAAATCAGTACATAATAAAATGAAACTTTAATTTTCCTTGTTCTGAACAACATACTTGTAAGACCATAACCTAAAATCACTATTTACACACATGCACACACACACATATACACATGTACAAATATATACATATACATGTGTGTATATATGCCAATATATGCACCCTTGTTCTGAATAACATGTTTATAAGATCATAGCCCTAAACCAATCTTTCTCTCTCCTTCTCTTTCTTTTTCTTTATGCATATATACGTATGCATATGCCTATATGTATATACATGCACACATGTATATGTATGTGTATATACACATTCACATTATATATACTCATATACACAATGTGTGTGTGTGTGTGTTTGTATATTTATGTATACATTTGCTCCTGACGGAAAGGCATTGCTGATCACAATATATTGCTTATTCATATTGAAATTAGTCAACCAAAGTGGGATTTTTTTATGCTATTAAAGCTCCACCTTCCCCATTGTTCCCAGTTATGGAACTTTATTTGGACCCACTTCACTTCTGCCATTCAACTGTATGAGCCTGGGCCTCTCTGCTCTGCCTCCTTTATAATTTTAAGAGCCAGGCCAGCTCTGTTCCCAATGCAGTCATTGAAAGGAAGAAGCATTAAATGAAGCCTGCCTTTGTTTCTTCACAAAAGATCTCCTTCCAGGTTGCATTGCTTCATGAAGTCTTTACTTTCAGACATGGTGGCACAAGGGCAGCTAGATGGTAGACAGAGTGTCAGGCTTGGAGTCAGGAAGACTCCTCTTTCTGAGTTCAAATCCGGCCTCAAACATCTACTATCTGTGTGACCTTATGCAAGTCACTTAACCCTGTTTCCCTCAGCTCCTCATCTGTAAAATGAGCCGGAGAAGGAAATGGCAAACCATTCTGGTATCTTCGCCAAGAAAATCCCAAATAGAGTCACAATGAATCAGACATGACTGAAAAACAACCGTACAAAACAACTAGAAATAAGATGGTAGGTGGTCTTATCGGGACAAAATGCTAGGGAACTCACATTTCTTTCATGTTCTGAACACTATTAATCTCAATGATTATTATTGATTTTGTGTCTGTGATATCATGTTCTTGGCTGGTTTAGAACTTGCAAAAATACTTAATACCCCACTGAGGTGATGCTCCACATTGATTTCAGATGGCCCACTCTCTGGCCACATCAGGTATTTATGAATGTGATTGTTGGGAGCCATGCATAATGTTGGCTTTAATCTGATTTTCTTTCAGCTTCCAGGGTTCAGTCCAGATCCCCAAGCTGTCAAAATCTCTTTGTATTCTGACTATGTCAGTCCATTTATCTAGTCGAGGGGTTGGTGCATGTGGAGATAAAGTTGACATTTTCCTCTGAGACTGGAGCAAAGCAAGAAATATTGGAGAATGATATTAGTGTAATTTGGAATGTAGAGTTTGAGAGAAGGGAGAGCTTCTAGTGGATAGCCTTTTTTTTTTCCTTTGGAGGGACAGGCAGTATAAGAGAATTGAGAAAAACAGGGAAAGTTTTGAAAAATTAAGGGAGTAGAGAAAAGGATCATTCAGCATCTGTGGGCAGCAGCTTGGGCACAGTTGAGGTCAGATAACATAATATAAATTGTCATTGGACTTGTTCACCATGATGGGATTGTCTTATCCATCAACATTCAGTGGCATACATGCAAGAGTGCAAAAAGGTAATGGCTGGAATAACAGGATGCATAGTAATGGAACAAGGGAGTAAGAAGCTGAAGGATAAATGGCAGTATAAAATAGAAATAAATGGCCATAAGGTCAAGGCTTTGAGGGGAAGGCAGTGAGGCCAGAGCAGTGGTGGTGGTTAAGGAGAGTGGGGAGGGATGGAATGACTAGAGATAATTGTGAAGACAAAGTATAGTATTAGGATGATTGAGACAAATAGTTGGCTAAAAGGAAAGGAGGAGGTTATGATAAAAAGGAGGAATTTCAGAGATATGGGTAGTGATAGTGACATATTTAGGGACGGTGTTGAAATCAAGGATACAATTGTGCCTCTTTGCCATCATGATAGACTGTAGGTACATATCATGGTGGTAATGCATGTGAAGAAGTTAATGAACTGGAAATCCAGGGTGTTTAAGGGGATGACAACATGTCAGTTATCTCCAGGTGTAACCATATGGGTTGGGAAGGAAAGAAAAACTATGAGCCAGAGCCTGAATTTCTTTAGAAAGTAGGGAGAATGATGTTATGGCAATCAGGGTGGGAATTTCCTACTTTTTTCTCTTTTGGAATGCTGAGGTAATCAAGTATCTTTCATGTGTTTTCCTTTTCAAATGTAATGGCAAGAAAAGTATCCTTTTTGTTGTCTTTGTTTTTTTTAATTTTTTTTTATTTTTAGCTATTCCAAATATTTTAATAAGAGTTCTCTGGAAGGCATTTAAAACACCAGTTTGTGTGGATAAACTCCATTGGAGAGAGAGAATACAGAACGCAGGTAGCCACAGAGCTAAGGAATTTTCTTGATTTGGGGCAGGATCTGAGAGTCCACTGTTTTCTGATCAGCTTTGCGCTGCTCTGTAATCTCATATTTCTCTTTTTCTGTGTCAAAAATCTCTCCTTCTTGGTGTCTAGGTTTACGGAGCCTCTTCTTCTTGAAGTAAGCATCAGTAAGATGATTTGGAATTTTTACACCTGAAGGGTTAACCCTGGTAGAGGTGGCAATGACAAATTTCTGATGGGTCCTTCTCAGAGGAACACGGTTGATGGTCAGAGGTCCAGTCACCAGTAGCAAGCCACTAGCTAGGAAAACCACTCGCTTGCCCCTGTGGTGGCCAGTGAGCATGATCAGAACAATGCCTGGTTTGATGCTAGCTCCAAGTCTCCTCACGTGCTGGCTGAAGGGCTTTTTGCCATGACTTAGCAGCTTTCTAGGCACACCCTCAGTAGGGCAATACTGAGGCATTTTGCAAATCTTTACCACACAGGTTCCTCCATTCTTATCACCACCAACTGGCTTTGAGATAGTAGCAGGCACCTTCTCTTTCTTTTTCCTTTCAATCTGGGTTTTTGGTGTAGCATATTTCAGCTTGTACATAGCTCTCCAGGAATACATTGCAGACCTGGAGTATCTACCAGTCCCTCGGGCCAGGACTGTGTTCTGACTGCAATGCTTTCGAGGCTTTTTCACACCTTTTCAGCCACATCTTCCTTTTTGTTCTCTTTTTTTTCCTTTTTGACCTTCTTTTCCTTTGGTTCCTTTGGGGGCTTTTTGTCCACCATCCTGAGAGAAGGGAAAGCTGTTGTCTTTGTTTTGTGGTGCTTCTCAGCTCTAAGGAATCTTTGATTGAATTGGGAGTCTTGGATGACCTGCTTACATCAAGGGAAGACCTAAGTCATGTGGGTTTGAGTTACATAGTTGTGACATCTTTTGACCCTGAAGAAGTGTGTATAAACTCAGAGGTTAGCATCTTGCCTCTGGGGAGCAAACTCATTGAAAGATTGTTGATAATGAGACTCTGGGTAGCTAGTGAAGCATCCCCCACCCCCGGCTTTGAAAAACTCAGATGTTGGTGCTTCTCTGGTAACTGTGTATTCAGATGTTGGACAGATGACTAGAAGCCTGTCTGCTGGTTTGTGTTATTTGCTCTGTTTATGTAATTTCTGCTTGTAATTTCTGTTTGTATTCTCTCTGAAGTTCAGAGTGCTGACTTTTCCCCCTGAACTAAGTGAATGATATATGTATGTTTAATTAAAGTGGGATTGTAAACCCCTTTAAAGTTTCTTTCCTTAGAAAAGCAGATCAAAGAACCTGTGTGCCCTTGTTGCTGGTCTTGTTATTGGTCTTTCACCTTCACAGCAGCTGCTAGCAACATTGTTGTTACAAATGACCATGGGACCAGTGGAGAAGGGCCAATAGAATCGGGTTAGAATAATATAGATAGATGAAGGGAACCTCATAGAGTGGATACTGAGTGTTGGTGGTAAGGCATTTCTTCTACTTTATAAATACATTGCAATAGAAGCGGCTAGGTGGTCCAGTGGATAGAGAGCTGAACCAAAGTTAGGAAAACCTGTGATCAAATGTGACCTTAGACACTTGTTAGCTGTGTGACTATGGACAAGTCACTAAAACTCCATTCACCTCAGTTTCCTCAACTGTAATATGGGTGTAGTAATAGCATACACATCGCAGGAGTGAGGATCAAATAAGATAAGTTTTATAAAGCACTTAACAGTTTTTGGCACATAATAAGTTCTCTGTATAAAGGATTATTCCTTTTCTCTGCCCTGAGGAATTTTGTTTTCTTTTAGTCTAAATGGAATCCAAGAGGAGCATTCGATTTTGTTGCTAACTTTATTAAGACACAGAAATACATAACATATATACATATTTGTGTATACATATGTATATATATATACATACCCACAATACATATATGTATATATGTATGTGTGTGTATAAATGCATATGTATCTATATGTACACACACATATGTATTAAGAGATAGAATTATTAGCAATTTAGAGAGTTGAGAATTTCTCACATACTCCATGTCTAATGAAATTAAACTTCCAGCAGAAATCTTGAAAGTTGAACTTTCTCTTTACTACTATTTTTCTATGTCCCAACTTTATTGTCTGTTTCAAGAAAACTTCATTCATATCCTCTTTCTGCTACAGGGGTTAGTAGATATTAGCACTGTGATATTGCTTTTGTCTATCCAATTTTATAATTTTTCAGCTATTTTTCTCTTTCCCCCTCCATTATTAGGTTAAGCACTCTTGATCAGGTGATCAAGTCCTCTGAGAAATAACATTTCCTAAATCCTCACTTTCATCTAATTAAAGGATCCACAAATTATCTCTGTGGGTATGAATATTAGTGGTATAAATTACAATGTGTCCATACTTTCTCATCCTGTGACATTCTAATCTGTATCTTCAAATCCAATGTCACATAATCTACACTTTCTATATGTGTTCATTCAACGTATTGTAGACTCTGTCAGAAAGAGATCATAATATCATAAACTTAGAACTAGAAGGAACATTAGAAGTTGTTTATTCTGATCCCCTCATTTTGCAGATGAGGATAGTGAGGTCCAGAGAAGTTTAGTGACTTGTCCAAGGCCACACAGATCACTAAGGCAATAAATGATTGAGAGGTTATTACCAAGGGGAAGGTGTCTAGCATGATGGATGAAGCATTTCTGGGATGACTTAGAGTAGAGTTGTATAGGATGAGAAGATATAGAGAGTGTGTAGATAGATATAGATACACACCACATGTGTATGTGCGCGTATCTTTGTGCGTGTATGTATATAAACAACGCATATGTATGGATCCTATATAATCTCATCCAGGTCCTGTGTGTGTACACAAACACGTATATAAATACACATATGTATACAGATTCAGGCATGTTTATATGTATGTATATACTCACATACGTACAGATAAATGCATATTTATATATCACTTTTCATCACTTGATTATTTACAAAACCCCTTTCTTATAGAGCTATGATTTAAGCATGGATACTTTCCATCTTTAGCCAAGAGTTCATTGTTACAGGATTCTGGACCAGGCTTTCCTCAGGTCAGTCCATTTGTTTAGAATTGAGTCTTACTTAAACACAATGCAATATTCATGGATGCTAAAATTTAATAATTACAAAAAAAACCCTTACCATAATAAAGAATTTTTAAAGGACATAATTACTAAGAATAGACATTGCTACTCCCTTTGAAGTGCCTGGGTCTAGAGTCCAGCTCATCTATGTGGTCTTGGTCAGGTCCCTTAACCTCACTGGGACTTAACTGCAAAATCTCCAAAATTGGGGATTTGTAGATGTCCTCTAAGGCAGCTCTCCTACAATGCTATTCTAGTAATATACAATATCATAACCGATAGTCAAGAAAAAAGAAAACAAAGAACTTTTTAGTATTATCATGTAACTTTTAATGTATGCCCCATTAGACTGTAAGCTCATTGCATAGGGAGTTTAATTCTTTATACTTATTTCTCTAGTACCTAGTACAGTTCATGGCACATAGTAGGCACTTAATAATACCTGTCAATAGCTTCATCAGGTGATCATTTTCCATATCCCTTTCTCTTCCAAAGTCCCAAGCTTCCATTTTTTTAAACAATAGTGGTTTTTAGTTATTTCTCATACTACAGAACTGTTCTGTCTAGAGGGAGTGCAAGAGATCCACGTGACATCTTAGTAAGATAGAGTAAAGTTGACCTAGAACGTCTAGGTGGGTCACTGTGTGTGGGTGTACTTGGGTGCCCATGTCTTTGTTTGTGTATGTGTGTGTGTGTGTGTGTGTGTGTGTGTGTAAGAGAGAGAGTGAAAGAGAGAGAGAAAGAGAGAGAGAGACCACGAGTGTGTGTATGTGGGCCTACAGAAAGTCTGATGCTGTAAGCTGAATTATAATCAGTTCATAGCCTTAAGATACAACTACCAGGCAATCAATAAACATTTATTAAGTGCCTAATATGTGTACTATGCTAAGTGCTGTGAAACACAAAGAGGCAAAAGCCTCTGCCCCAAGGAACTCACAATTTAAAAAGTGAGACAACATGCAAACAAATATATACAAAGCAAGTCATACATAGAACCAATAGGAAATAATTAACAGAAGGAAGGTACTGGAATTAAGAGTGGTTAGAAAGGCTTCCTGTAGAAGATGGGATTAGCCAAGAGCTAAATGGTGATAACTACTGTGTTGCAACATATATCCTCAGTTACATCCTTTGTTCACAAGATCATAACTCTAGAGAAGGCAGGGCTTTCAGAAACTAGCTCATCAAACTTTAATTTTCCAAATGGAGACACGAAGGCACTGGAAGAGTGGGGATTATGTAAGGTTTCATTGTTGTTTTTTGAACATTTCAGTCATATCTGACTTCATGACTCTATTTGGGGTTTTCTTGAAGCCACTGGAGTGGTTTGCCATTTCCTTCTCCAGCTCATTTCACAGATGAGGAAACTGAGGCAAACAGGGATAAGTGACTTGTCCAAGGTCACACACATCTAGTAAATGTCTAGGCCATATTTGAACTCACAAAGATGACTCTTCCTGACTTCAGACCCAGCACTCTATCCACTGTGCCACCTTGCTGCCCTATCAGAAGTGTAATTTGAAGCCAGGTCCTAACTTTAGAGACAGTGCTCTTTCCATTATGCTATGATGTCTTTGTGTCACTGAGCCCTTCCCTATTCTCTAGAAAATGATTCTGCCAAGGTCATGAGATCCTGATAGTTGGAGATCTTTAGACTCTGTCATACTGTCTCTGAGAAAATACCCCTTCCCTACATTAGCGAGACATATTGATACATCTGATGCTTTGTACTCAGGATGAAGGCTGACATGCTCTTTGATACCATGAATGATCAAACCTCAACTCAGCTTTCTTACAAATTGGACAATTCAGGCACTGGGCCAAAGGCCAAAGCAACTCCAGTATCAAAGCAGTAAGGCTGCCACTATATAGGGACAGGCACTTGCAAATTCATCATTAGCTGCAATGTTCCCTACAATGTGTTGAAAATATCTGGAAATATAAATCCCCATTTGGGCTGTTAGAAGCAAATTTGTCTTGTCTGTTTTATCCATGGATAATGAATTTCTATTGAAATCTAATGGATCTTTTAGATAAGATTTTTTAAAAAGTATACATATGTGTGTATTATATACATATATTCCATATAAATTAAAAGAAAAAAAAAGAGAGATATCTTTGGACAAAAATGATTATGGGAGGTGTGGGAAGAGGGGCTGTGTCATAAGGAGCCCCTGAGGACCTGCCTCCATCTATTGGCAAACAATCCATGTTATTTAGAATGTTTGGTTACCTAAGTGAATGGAAGGTACAGTACATTGTGTCCTCATTGAATCTTTGAACAGCAGCTGCAACACTGGAGCTAATCATGATACAAGGGCCTTGGGTAATTGATAGGGCCTGTAGTCACTAGCCATTTTATTTAGGCCAGGATACTGTTATTGATTTTTTTTCCTTTTTGAATATGGTTTGCTGGATAAATTTATGTCTGTGCAGCCTGTTCCTGCCTGAGCAGAGTTGCAGCCAGGGAAAACCTGAGCTTGGGGGTTCACTTTCTGAAATCCATTTACTGCTTTGAAATTTCCCAGCCAAATTGTGGCTCTGGGGGGACAGATAGAGGATAATACACCCCTCTACTTAGTAGAGATGTGGGGGCCTATTGGTGAGTAATATGAAAATTCAATCAGGTATAATATTCATTTTATTTTATTTTTCATCTTGATTTTGCTTACCTATCTTTGTCATGAGAGTAGATTTCTTTTAGGGGAAGATGTTTTTGAAAATGAGAGTGATTAGACATGGTATCACAGCCTATAATCCCTAAGATCGGACAGGTTGAGTTTGCTTGAGTTTGAGAGTTCTGATCTGTAGTAGGACTGAATTGATTGGATGTCCACACTAAGTTTGACACTGCTATGATGAGTTCCTGGGAGCGGAAGGCCGCCAAGAAGCCTAAAAAGGGGGCAGGCACATGGGTCTTGGTCTGAAAATCAGCAAGTCAAAGCTCCTGTGCCATTCATTAGTAGGGTTGAGCTTATGAGTGGAGATTGTACTTATCAAGACTCAATCTCAAGGAAAGGAAAGGAAGTGAAAGTGAAAGGAAAGGGAAAGGGAGAGAGAGGCAAAGGGAAGGGTAAAGGAAGGGGCAAGGGAAAGGGAAGGAATAAGGGAAGGGAAGAGAAAGGGAAAGAAAAGGAGAAGGAGAAGGAAAAGAAGCAGGGGAAGGGCAAGGGAAAGGGAAGGAAAAGAAGCAGGGGAAGGGGAAGAGAAAGAGCTATTAAAAATTAAAAAAAGAGAGAGATGTTGATGAAAGTAAGGCTCAGTATTGTGTTAGTGGAAAAGCTAGTACCTTTGACATCGGACAAGCTGACTTTGGATCCCGGCCCTGCTACATTCCTATTTGCATGACAATGGGCAGCCAAGCTGGCACAGGGGATAGAGCACTGGGCATGGAGTCATGATGATCTTATTTCAAATATAACCTTAGATACATTATTTGATCCTGGGAAAATTACTTAATCCCAATGCCTCGGTTTCCTCAATTGTAAAATGGGGATCACACCTACCTCACAGGGTTGTCATGGGGATCAAAGGAGATAGTATTTGCATGGTGCTTAGCACACTACCTGGCACATAGCAGGTGCTTAATAAATGCTTGTTTCTCTTCATTTTCCCCCTCCTATCTAGACCCAAGGCTCACTCTCTGTTGAAGGAAAGGGGTCAACTAGGTGATTTCTGTGCACTCTCCTACCTCATAAACTATGACCTTGAGGGAAGAGGAGTGGAAAAGGAAGGGAAAGAATTGGCAATGGGGAAGTAGGGGGAAGGGGAGGAGAGGATCTAAGCCAGGCACTATGCTAGATGCTGAGCATTCAAAGGCATAAAGCAAAATAGTGCCTGCCCTCAAGGAGCTTACATTTTCCTGAGTCTGTGGGCCTATTCTTGAAGATAATTGAGTTAGAGTTTCTCATCTCTTCTCCAAGTGGATATAAGGTCAGCATACAATGCTGACTTCAGCCTTTCTGCATTCATTTTGGCCCAAGTCTCTTGCAAGTCTCATTTGCAGGACACAACATATTAATCTTTTTATTCAGCCGGCACTTTGCTTAGAATGGTCCCCAAACACAGCCATCAACATCTCAGTCAACAATGATGAATTTGAGCTCCTTTCTTAGGCCAGGTTGCCCTTTCTTTTTTCTTCTAGCAGTATTGCAAAGAATACAAGTGAATATTTCTGTTTGTAGTGTTCTGTGTAGTGTAAGCAATTTTAAAACACACTTTCCCTAGGTGTGGTAGCTCACACCTATAATCTCTGCTACTGAGGAGGCTGAGGCTGTAGGATTATTTGTGCTAGGGAGGTCTGAGCCACAGTAGTCTAAACGAATCAGGTGGCCACATTAAATCTGGCACCAATACGGTGGGCCCCTGATGGAATATGGGTGTTGGGTGGGAGAGACTGGGGAAAATATCAGAATCAGGGGGACTTAGGAAGGAAGAACTAGCCCAAGTCAGAAACTGATCAGGTCAAGGCTTCTGTGCCAATCACAATGGGATCAGACTGCCTGGGAACAGAGCTCTGAACTTCCAGCCTGAGTGAACTAAGGAGAACCAGGCTCAAAGACAGATGGATAGATAGATAGATGATAGATAGATGGATAGATGGATAGATAGATAGATAGATAGATAGATAGATGGATAGATGGATAGATAGAGAGATAGATAGATGATAGATGGAGAGATGGATGGATGAATAGGTAGATTGATAGATAAATGATAGATGGATAGATGGATGGATGGATGGATAGATAGTTGGATAGATGAATATAGATAGATGATAGAGATTGATGTTAGATCAATGATCAATGAGAGAGATAGGTAGGTAGCTAGATAGATGGATGAATAGATGGATTGATGGATTGATGATAGATGGATAGATGATAAATGGATAGATGGTAGATGGATAGATAGATGGATGGATAGATAGACAAAATAAAAAAATAAAGATAGTTTGGCCTCATGTAATTTGCAGACTAGTCAAGGAAACAAGAACTTTAAAACATACATTTAAAAACACCAATAATAGAAAATCTAGCTTCAGTATATGACCAAAAGCCAAAATGACATTACAAGGCTATAAGAATTAATGGTCTGGGCTCTCTATTCAGTATTAGCTGCTTGACCCTAAAGCAAGGCAGCAAACCTCTCAAGGTAAGAAGGTCCTAGATGGGTGGAGGAATGTTCACACACCAAGGAAATCACAGCTCTGGGTTGCAAACAAGAACAACCAAATGATTATCAGTAACGGTGAGAACGGTCAGTTCAGAGGAGGGAGATGACCGTGTGAATTAGAACCATCAGGATCAAGGAAGGCTTCACAAACACGCTGAAACTGTTGGTAATTGAAGAATGAGTATGATTGGAATGTGAGAAAAAGAGGACACTTGGCATTCTTTGTGGTGGGGGTGGGGAATGGTACAAAGCAACAGAGAGCATATGAGGACTTCACAGGGACAAGAGAGTTAAGTGGAACTAAAGGCCAAGGTTACTGAGACAGATACATATGAAAAGATAGGTTATGGATGGATCATAGAAAGCAGAAAAAGCCCTACTAAGGAGTTGGAACTTTGTCCATTAGGCTACAGAGCGCCATTGAACTTTTGGAGCAGGCAGTGAGGTGCCGACATACTTACCTTCATTAGTTCTTACCCTATATTCTCAAGTTTGGACGTAGAGCATTTGACAATGAATATAGGCTTCAGTTTGGAAAGAGTCTAGTAACCTAGGCCTTATGTCTCTGCCTGCTTTAAAAAATATGTATTTTTAGTTTACAACATTCAGTTCCACAACCTTTTGAGTTCCAAATTTTCTCCTCCTTTTTCCCCACTCCCCAAGACAGCATCCAATCTGTTATAGGCTCTATATATACAGTCACATTAAACATATTTTCACATCAGTAACATTGCAAAGAAGAATTATAACCAATGGAATGAACCAGTAGAAAGAAGAAACAAAACAAAACAAAAGAGAGAGAGAGAGAGCAAATAGTTTGCTTCAATCTGCCTTCAAACTCCACAGTTCTTTTTCTGGGTGTGGATAGCACTTGACATCATGAGCCTTATGGAATTGTCTTAGAACCTTGAATTGCTGAGAAGAGCCAAAGTCTATCAAGGTTAGTCATTGCACAATGTGACTGTGACTGTGTACAATATTGTCCTGGTTCTGCTCACTTCACTCAGCATCAGTTCATGTAAGTTCCTCCAGGTTTCTCTGAAGTCTGCCTGCTCATCATTTCTTATAGCACAACAGGGATTTGATTCCATTACATTCATATACCACAACGAGTTCTGCCATTTCTGCCTGCTTTTTAACAAGCATAATACTGCTATTGCAGCCACCACCACTGCTGCCTTTGCTGCTGCTCCTGGTACTACTACCACAACTACTACTACTATTACTATGACTTACTCCTGTTACTAGTATTATTAATCTAAAAACAAGAAAATCAGAGCATTCATCTAATGCTTTATGGTTTGCAAAGCACTTTACAAATTTCTCGTTTATCTTCAAACCAGTCCTTGGAAGTAGATGCTATTGTTATCTCTTTTTAACAGATGAGGAACCGAAGACATGCAGAGTTAAGTGACTTGCCCAGGGTCACAAAGCTACAAAATGTCTGAATCTGGATTTGAACTTCGGTCTTCCTGATTCCAGGTCCAGTGCTCTGTTCATTGCACCATCCAGTTAAACAAGTTTAATCAGATAAATACTTAGATGAAAGCACAAGACACATCATTTTGAAAATAGGTTGGAGACAGAGCCATTGCAGTCCCCTACTCTTTTCTCAAATCCTCAGCATGTTTCCTTTAAACAATATTAACTCATGTGCATGCACCATCTCCCTGGCTAGATTAGGGAGACAAATGATGAAATTCACTTCTCTCCTCTTGACAGAGTAATGGGAGACTATGGATGGGTAATGTTGAGTATGCAATCAAATGTAGCCCCTTTTCCCCCTGTTCTATGAAGGCAAGGCCATTGCTTCTTTTGTTTTCATCTCCAACAATGCTTAACATACTGCCTTGCACACAGTAAGTGTTCGATAAATATTTGATGATTTCATTTGAATGCAACATTTATTGAAGTATGAGCTCATACCAGACAATATTCTGGGGTTACAAATACACAAATGCAACAGTCTCTGAATTTCAAAGGAAAATTCTAAAGTGCATCACTATCTTTGAAGAAAGCAGCACAACTCTCTGGATTGGTGGTTTTGCTTTGGCAAAATCCTGGCCTTGTTTGCTGATGAATCTTTGGACCCCTTAAGACTGATGGTGTCCTTCCACCTATCTTTGTTGTGATTCAGTTGTTTTTAGTCATATCTGACTCTTTGTGATTCTATTTGGGGTTTTCTTGGCAAACATACTGCAGTGGTTTGCCATTTCCTTCTCCAGCTCATTTTACAGATGAATAAACTGAGGCACATAGTACTTAGGTGGTTTGATCAGAGACATATGGCTAATGTTAGAAATGAGATTTAAACCCACTAGAAGTGGGTTTTGAGCTGACATCTACTATTCTACACTTTCTCTTTGAGCCTAGCTCTTCCTAACTCCAAGACTCTATTCTCTGTGCCACACTCCCTTTCAAAATTATTTGTGCTCAAATTGCATTTCCGATATTAAATGCCAATGAGACAATGGACTAGTTATTTAAACTCTGAATCCCAGGCTCTGATGCCAACTAATGACCCTTCTTCTAAGATTCTTTCCACATCTACATCCATGATCCTATGAAATTCTGCCTTAGATTCCAACCGAGTATATGAACTTGGGTCAGTCGCTTAAATCTTCATGCCTCCAAACACCTCCCAAAATATATGTTACAAATGAAATTCTGATCTGTATCAATGAGTGTTTCCACACTGGGAGTTCCTCACTGAATTGAAAGCGTGGTTCAAATCAGTCAATCGCCTAGCATTTATTATGCATCTGTTATTTGCCAGACACTGTATGTAGCACTGCTCCTAACTCCAAAAATATAGATATTATGAGAGGCTACCTTATTAGCGTAAATTGAATGGGAAAAAGAAGGACTTCTGACTTCAGCTATGAGTCTGACCACCATAGAAAGGCTAAAGCAGACCCTCCACCTCCCTCTTTCTTTCTCTGTGTCTCCATTCTCCTTCCTGGGCACCATCAGGGGTTGGTAGAAGATGAAGAAGTCATCTGCCATTATCATTCAGAATGTTCATTTTTTTTACTTAAAAAAAACCCCACTAAAGTGAACATATATAAATTGTCAGCTCTTTTGTTAATGCTAATTAGGCCCCTGCAATATTCAAGGTGCTAGGAGGGAGGTAGAAATAGGTTGCTTCTTTCTTTCTTTCTTTCTTTCTTTCTTTCTTTCTTTCTTTCTTTCTTTCTTTCTTTCTTTCTTTTTTACTTTCCCTACAACAACTTTGAAATTTAGCATCTATCTGTGACCCTTTAAAATTTATGTGGAGTTGTCTTAAAATTCCTGTACATGTTGATTATTTATGGCAAATTAGCCATTCTGGCCTAGCTTCCTTCTCACTTCAGATTTACCCCTGACTCTCAGCCCCATCGTCAGAGAGCATATGCCCAAGAGAAGGCATACTTATTTTCATATTAGTTTAAGAAAAACATAATTAGGATAGCAAATCTGCCACGGGAAATCTTAGGAAGTATATTCTCAAGCTCAGTGCTAATGATCATCAATGATTTTCTGTGGTAGACCATCTACACCATTACTCAGTAGCAGCCAGGTGATATGGTAGATGGTGCACTGAGCCTGGAAGACTAATCTTCCTCAGTTCAAATCTGGCTCCAGACACTCACTTGCTGTGTGGCTTTGGGTAAGTCACTTAACACTGATGGCCTCAGTTTCCTCATCTGTAATAGCAAGCCACTCTAGTATCTCTGCCAAGAAAACTCCAAATAGGTTATGAAGAGTCAGACATGACCAAAGCAACCAAATAACATCAAATATGCATATATATGCACCTGCATATACATATATAAATTCATATATGTATACATATTTGAGTATAGCTATCGTGATGATTTTCACTTAACCTTTCCAAGCCTCAGTTTCCTCACTTATAAAATGAGGGGATTGGGTTGACTTCCAACATCTCTCTGAGCCATAGATCTATGATCCCATGACATGATTTTGAATCCATGGACTTGTCCTCTTTACCTCTAAGATGGGGATCATCAGAGTTGTACCTATAGGGTCATGCAGAAAGTACCTCTCCAACTTTAAAGCATTATAGAAATTGTATTGTCCTACTAAGTACTTATTATTATTGACAAAGTAACTTTCCTTTGTTGAGGCTGATTCTTCTCTAAGATGAGCTAATTGGCCTTTATTTCCACTACAGTCATCTCCAACTCAAAAATGTTGTGCTTCTAGTAGGGCTATTGCTTGTTGAGACTGACTCCTTTTTATTAATTAATTAATTCACTTCTGTTTTTCCATGTTGCACTCTTTTTCCTATTTAAAAATGTCCTTTTATTTTGAGTGAAACTCAGAATGAAGAAGTTACATTTCTTAGAGTGGGGGTGATTTGCCCTGATCTTCCAATCTCTCTGATTATTGACCTACTTTGCCTGATGGCTAGATGGATTCCATCACCATGTAATAGAATGATGCTGCCTCACCATAATGGCGGTTGGTCTGATGACCTTGGCCTCTTTGTTATCCTGACTTCCTTTGCTCTTTTCACTTGATTAAAAGCAAAACAAAATGAAAAATTTAAAAAAAAGACAATCAGGCCATGAATTTGTGTGTGTGTGTGTGTGTGTGTGTGTGTGTGTGTGTATGTGTGTGTGTTTGTGTTTGTGTGTGTGTGTGTTGCAGGGGGAAGGAATTTTGCATTCCACAAAGAGTAAGATTTGCACAAAGAATTGCACTATTTCCAAGGTCATATATTCTACCCCTACTAATGCACACCATAGAAATACAAATCACAAGAATATTTCCGCTTTTGAAGAAAAAGCGAAAACTTAAAGGTATGTTTTTTTGGACAGTGGTCAGAAGCTAAGGGCATTTAAGAATTTATTTTTATATTCTAAGCCACAGTATAGCTTAGAGGGGAGAAATCCACAGACATTACATTAAAATCTTTGGTTTTGCCAATTGCACATGTTAGCAAATGCCTTGATCTTATTATAGATTAACTCATAGCAGGACAGAATATAAAGCATTAGAAAGCTTTGTTTGATGAAATATTGGTGCTTTAAATTGGTGTCTCAAAAATAGGTTTCCCATTTCTCTGTTTAACAAGTCAGGCTCCTTAAGAGCCATAGGCTATGCTATATCTAGTCAGTTATTTAAATTGTTGATTCTTTAGTTAATACCTTTCAGTAAACATCTGGGACTGACCTTGATCCTGCAGTCATGGGTATGATGCTAATATCATGTTTCTAAGGAGTATAAACAAATACCTTGTTCTTATAAGTGTTTCTTGTGGGTTCCTTCCCAGAAGAACTTGAGAAACACTAATGTTTCTCTGGTAAATACTTAACAATAATTGAATGTGCAGTCTGGTACTTAACTTACTCTGATTGCTTTCTGTAAACAGACATCTCAAAATGAAATTATAGAGGTTCCTTTCCCCAGTACAAAGGAATCAATGGCCTCCAAAAGTTTTCTTAACTGAAAATTCTCTGAGGAATTTTCTTAGCAGTGAAGCAAGCTCTCTGCACTTCAGTAATCAAAGAAGTCTATTGAAAACTTCAGTTAGAGAAGAATCTTAGTGTGTATTTTCAAAATGAGAAGCCAGTACCATAATTGAAGCAGCACTTGTAATCACAAAGGCAGGGGTCCAAATTTCGCTGCCGACATGTTTCTTCACCACATCTGATCTTCAGTGTCCTCACCTATAAAAGGCAAATGTGAGAGACAGGGTTGTTGTGAGGCTTATGTGAGATAATGTACATAAGGTACTTTGGAAATGTCAGTAATGCTGGTCAGTCATTTTTCAGTTATGGCCAACTCTTCCTGATCCCGTTTGGGGTTTTCTTGGCAAGGATACTAGAGTGGTTTGCCATTTCCTCCAGTTCATTTTACAGATGTGGGAGGAACTGTGGCAAACAGGGTTAAGTGATGAATCCAGGGTCACATTGCTAGTAAGTGTCCAAAGTCAGATTTGAACTAAGGAAGCTGAGTCTTCCTGACTTCAGGGCCAGCACTCTATCCACTGTGCCACCTAGCTGCCAAAAAGCTAAGGTAATTTTTGGCTGTGTTGAGAAGCATGTTTTGTAGTAGAGGAACTGAGGCAAACAGAGTTAAGTGACTTGCCCAGGGTCACATAGCTTACAATTGTCTGATGTCAGATTTGAACTCAAGTCTTCCTCACTCTAGGCTCAGCACTGTGCTACCTGCCTGTCCAAGAAATGTCAAGGCTCTATATAAATGCCAGTTGTTATCATTGTTGCTTTATTGTAGTCATTGTTCGTAATAACCTCTGGACAATTTAATGAATGTATCAAGTGAGACAGAATAAAAAGTCAGCTGTTTTTAACCATAGGACTGAGACCTTGAAGGTAATTTAAAGATCATCTAGTCCCACATACTTCATTTTACAGATGAGGGACTGTGACACAGCCAAGAGTGGTCAACTGAGTTGGCCAAGGTTATGTGAGGAGATATATGGGAGACAAATGGGAGAATTTGGATGAAACAAAGAGCTTGGTCTTGATTGGGTCTCTTTCAAATTCAGATCTGTGGTCATATGATCCTTGAAAACTTGGGGACTGCAAAACTGATCTCGGCAAAATTGGGATTAAAAACACAGGGTCTCTGGTAGGGAGCTAGGTGGCTCAGTGAATAGAGCACCAGCCCTGGAGTCAGGAGGACCTGAGTTCAAATCCAACCTCAGACACTTGACACTTACTTGGGCAAGTCACTTAACCTTGATTGTCTTGCTGCCCCACCTCCAAAAAAAACAAAAAAAACAAGTGGTGAAGGATAGGTATGACTGTGTTGGTGACAAGAACTGTGATTAGCTAAATGTAGAAATGCAGAACATCTTTCCATTTTGCGGTTGGTTGTCCACAAACCCCTTGGGTTGAAGGGTCATCCTATTCTCCAAGCCACCTTTTGTAGATTACACTCCCTCCTCTAGGTAGAGTTCCATGATGAAGACCACTCTTAAAGTCAAAATTGACTGCTGCATTCAAAAAAGGTTCTGATCTCTTTGGACATAATTTTCCCTTATGGTATGTGTATGGTAGTCTTCGTGTATGGTAGTCTCCTGGTATCACATTTCATTTTTCATCAGCTCATACACATCTTCCTAAGACTCTATTTATGCTTTGTATTTACCGGTTCTTACTCCACAACAATATTCAATTTCATTTATGTGCCATCATTTGTTCAGTCATTCTTCATTTGATGGGAACCTCCTTTCCCCTCCTGCAGTATTGTGCTACCATAGAAAGTACTGCTGCAGATATTTTGGTATGATATGACATTTCCCTTTGTCTTTCACCTCCTTCAGGGTAGATGCCTAATATGAGTATCACTGGGTTGAAGTGATCACTTGTGTCAAAAATGTGCTTACTAGCCCTTCCACCTCTACTTTTATATACATATTTCGAGGAAGAAATAATAGATTCCCTCTCCCATATTCCAACCCCCACCTGCCTTACAAACATCAGACCTCAGCAAAGGCTTGGTTTGGAAATCTGGAGTACTCAGTAAGAGGGAGAGTGGGAGTGTAAACTGTGTTTAGTTAAATCCTATGTGCTGAAAGTAATTTAAAGATTAAAACTCTCTTCACACCTCTTCCAGCCTTTGGAAGCTCCTCTCTGGAGAGCATTGGTACTTATAGGCTAAGTACCCATCAGAGAGTAAGGGAATGATAGTGGAACCCACAGCTCTAGACCTGTAGGGCTCACAGAAGATGGCATCCTAGGCCCTGGTCATTCTTTCTTCTGCTTGCTCTAAAGCATCCACCCCAAAGAGAAAGTAGAAGAACTTTGTGACTGTCTGGTGAATAAATCTGGTAGTCTGGGTAAGTTACAAACACACACACACACACACACACACACACACACACACACACACACACACACTTAGAAAGAAAAAAGGACTACTGAAGTTTATTTGGCACCTTCTGAATACCTTGTTGATTCCAGTAAATTAAAAGAGCAAAATACCCTAGTAAATTCAGGAGAGAGAGCAGACTGTCTTCAAGATAATAAAATAGCTAGTTGCTTCAGTCAAGCCACTGATACTCTTCATAATCACTCAATCAAAAAGCATTTGTTAAACAGCTTTTATATTCTGGGAACTGTGTTAAGCACTGGTGATACAAAGAAAGGAAAAAAATGGTCTTTATTTGCAAGGAGATTACAATCTAAGGAAGGACACAACATCCAAATAACTGTGTACAAACTGCTATATACAAGAGAAATTGGAGATTGTCTGCAGAAGGAAAGCTGAATATTTGATCTGACAGTCTTACATAACCATTACCATAAAGTAATTAATCCATTTCAACTCAATCCAAAAAGCATTTACTTTGAAGAATCTTATTTTCCAAATGTTGTGGACATACTTTGTTTTTACATCGATCCCTCTCTTGTAACAAAGAAAAAATAGAAAGAGAAAAAAAGCACAATGAATTCATGCAACATATGAACCAAATTTAAGGATACAATAAACCTTACCCATAGTTACTGACCTCTGAAAACAAGGGAGGGAGATGTATTTTGTAATCTGTCCTTCAGAGTTAAACTTAACTGCTACAAATATCTCTTCTTGTTGCCATCGCTGCTCACTTCCATTACATTGTTGTAGTTGTTACATCTAAGTAAGTGTGCCCTTTCGTGTTTGAATTCTCCATACTGGCTTTCTTGTACTTCATTCATATTCCACTACATTCATATAATTTGTTCTTATTGTTCCCTGATCAATGGGCATCTGATTTGTTTCTATTTTTTTTTTTTTTTGCTACCACATACAAAAAATAGTGCAATCCACATTTTGGTGTATATCAAACCTTTCTTCTTGCTGTTGAAATGTTAAAGATATATGCCTAAAAGTGGGAGATATCTGGACCAAAAACATACATATTTTTGTCCCTTAGCATAATGAATAGTTAATTTACAAAATGGTTGAAGTGATAATTCATAGTTCAGTGACTCTGTCTTTCCTAAATCCCTTCAAAATTGACCAGTCTTATTTTTATCATGTTTTGTCATTTTTCTTGGTATAAGGTAAAAATGTGAATTATTTTCGTTTGCATTTTTTTCTTATAATTGGGAGCAATATTTCATATGATTGTTAAATAATTTATAATTCTTCTTTTGAAATTGTTCATACCCTTTGAGCACTTACACATTTGGTAACCATTCTTAGTTTTATGTATTTGAGCTAGTTATCTATGTAGTTTGGATTTTAGACCCTATCAGACATTTAGTATAAAAAGAAAATATTTTCCCAATCAATAGCTTATCTTCTTGTTCAGGGCGTATTTGTTTTATTTGTTCAAAACGTTTCATTTTCTTCTTAATGAAATTATTGATTTTATCTTTTGTGATCATCTCAATCTCTTGTTTAGTTAAGAATTTTCCTCAAGATATATAATCTCTGAATGATATCTATCATTGTTCTCTTATAATTTCTTTTAAGAAATAATAAAGAAAAGACCTTTGTATATTGTATATTATTTGTTAATCAAAAAACCTATTTATTAAGCATTTGCTATGCTCTAGGCACTATGTTAGGCAGTGGAGCTATAGCAACAAAAAGATGAAACTTCCCTTAATGAAATATAATGAACACTTGAGTAATTGAGTTGAATCGAAAGTGTCATTCATTTCAGCAAGTATTTTATCATCAAACGCTGTGCCCAACTCTGGGCCACTCATTCTGCACTGACCAAAACAAAGAAGAGGATTAAGTCAAGACTTTGCTCCAGTTTAAGTAACCAACAAGAGACTAAGCCATCATACTGTCATTAATAAGAACACACCCACCAGTCTCAAATGAGAGGATATTTGTAAAACCTATCTTTGTGTATGGCACACAACAAATGATTTTTCTCTTCTCCGTTCCCCCAGTAAATCAATACATCAAAGGATATTGAACTAGTCAGTCAGTGAACAAGAATTAAGTGCTTATTGTACTAAGAAAGAGGGGGAAAACACAATCCTTGTTCCTCAAGGAGAATAAATTCCCCCTCCTCCCATTCTTAAGTTGTCACTTTAAAAAAATAATTTATTATCTATTTATTTTCACATTCTTCCCTTTTTTAAATTTTATTTTCCAAATTCTCTCCCTCCCTCCCAACCCTTCCCCACGTATTGAGAAGGCAAGCAATATGATATCAATTATATATGTGAAATCATGCAAAGCATATTTCCATATTATCCATATCACAAAAAAGCAAAAAAAAAATAAAAATAAAAATGAGAAACATATTTCAATTTTCACTCAGTTCAACTTTCTTTCTCTGGAGTTGGATAGCATTCTTTCATCATGACTCCTCTGCAATTGTCTTAAAGCATTGTATCAATCAGAGTAGCCAAGTCTTTAGCATCTATCATCATTTCAACCTTGTTGTTACTGTGCACCATGATCTCCTGGTTCTTCTCATTTCACTTTGCATCAGTTCATAAAGGTCTTGCCATGTTTTTTTTTTTTCCAGAAACCACCCTTTTCATCATTTCTTATAGTTCTTCATCAAAATCATATGCTAGAACTTGTACCATTTCCCAAATAATCAACATCAACTCAGTTTGCAATTCTTTGCTACCACAAAAAGAGCTGCTATAAATGTTTCCATAAATATAGGTCCTTTTCATTTTTCTTTGATCTCTTTGGGGGTACAGACCTAGTAGTGTCATTACTACATCGAAGGTTTGCACAATTTTATAGGCCTTTGGGTACAGTTCTGAATAGTTGTCCAAAATGGTTGGACCCATTCACAAGTACACAATAGTGCATTAGTATTCAGGAACAGACATTCTAATTCTAATGTCTAAGAGAGCATGTATGTAACTAGGTACATAAACTAAGTTTGAACAATTTAGTTAATTAAAGGACTAGAATGAACAAATCTTCATTTGGAAGCATCTTGGAAAATGGGATTATGGGAAAAAACATTAACCAACAAGGTAGATAGACAATAAATAATTAGAGCTGTATTCAATATGTGGAATCTTTACTCCCTTTTGTCTCCCTAAACTTTCTACCTTCATCACACACACACACACACACACACGCACACACACACACACACACACACACACACAAAGACAGACAGAGAGAGAGAGAGACTGTGAGTTACTTCTAATAAGACTTTCCCATCTTTTATTGATTCTATCAGAACAAGTATATGGAGCAAATACAGCTGTCAGTACTCCTGTTTCAAGGTGGCTTTACTATCCCTCTGCTAGAATGAGGAAGGTGGAGGATAGCAAGAAAGTCAGAGTGAGCAGTAAGGGCTATGTGACCTTTCTGACCCTCTGGTCGGGTAAAGATGCCAGACTGCTCACTCAGCTGAATTCAAGACCTAGCTAGAGAACTTCTGAAACAAACTAACAAAGGAGATATAAAATCAGAAACAAAGTACATTTTGCTCGTTATGCATATTTGGGGATCATTATAACTTAGGAAACATGGTACCTAGAATTATATGCTGATAGGAAATCAACTTTTCTTCTGTATCCCTGCCTTCAGTGAAATATCATCAAAGGTACCAGAAATTCTAGTCCATCCAAATCATCCCTTAAGCGTTTCCACCTACCATTATGCACGAGGGGAAGCCCTATGGCTGTCGAATGGCACACTGGTTAGAATGTTTAACTTGGGACCAGAAAGACCTGAGTTTGTAATCCTGCCTCAAGTACTTACCTGTATGACCCTGGACAAATCATTTAACCTCTCAGTCTCTATTTTCCTTATATGTAAAATGGGGATAATAATAGTAGCAACTTGGGATGGGAGTGGGGCAGCTAGGTAGTACGGTGGTTAAAGCGCTGGGCCTAGAGTCAGGAAGACCTGAGTTCAAATTCAACCTCGGATACTTGCTAGCAATGTGACCCTGGGTAAGTCACTTAACCTTGTTTGCATCAGTTTCCTCATCTATAAAATGAGTTGGAGAAGAAAATGCCAAACCTTTTCAGAAATTTTATAAAAAACCAAAAACAAACAACAGGCAAAAACCCTAAATGGGGTCACAATGAGTTGAACAGGACTGAAACGATCCAACAACAAGAACAGCCTCACCGTGTTGCTGTGAAGCTCATAGATTAATAACTGTAAAGTGCTTTGTAAACAAAGTCCTTTATAAATGCTGCTACCTGTCCTTATTATACTGGAAAGAAAGCCAACCTTAGAGTAAAACTTAGTTTCAAGTCTCAAATCTGACTAAGTTACTTTGTGACTATTGGCAAGTCAATTAACGGCTCAGTTCTCATAAATGACTCTCCAGGAGTTATAGTTGGAGACATAATGGCCTCAGGTATGCAGAGAGCAGGGACTTACCAGTCAGTCCAGAGTTCCCTATAAAAGAGAGGCAGGGAGGTAGAGAGTATTATGGGTAGTCCTTGGCATTAGGAAGACCTGGCCTTGACTTCTGCCTGAGGCCATACAGTGATTGTGTGACCCAGTCCAAATCATTTAATCCCTTGGTACCTCTAAGCAACTTTCTATGACTATAAATTCCAGCCTAATTTTAGCTGCATTGGTAGAGAGAGTTTCCACACGGGTAGGTCTATGCAGTAATGAAAGCAGATATAACCCTCCCCCCAAATCTCTTCCCCCCCAAAAAATTGAGTGTGAAAGGCACAGTATGATGGGAATGGGCAATGAGGAATCAAAATACAACCAAATTAGTTGCTGCTCCCAATGAAATTATAATCTATTGGGGGAAGGGGGGCATATGGAAAGTCTGTTTAGCAGAGTACCTTTGCCAGAGCTATTTATAAAAGTTTATTGATTAACTGACTAAACCAATAATTAGGTACATGATATGGAAGAAGGAAGTGCTAATAATTTATCAGCTTATTAACATTGCACTGATTTTTGGGATGATTTTTTTTTGAATTGCTAAGTCCTTGCTCTCATAGAATTTACAGTAGAGTAGATGATAGATGCTGGTGGGGAGGTGAGCATAAGGTGTGGTAACCGCTTGCCATAGTTGCTTCTCTATCCTCCAAGGTCACCCATTTGGCTTTCCTTCACCCCATAGCTAAATCAAAATTGTCCCAAATTCAAAATCTTCTGTTGAATTTGGGAATTCTGTGGTCAAACATCTAAAATTTCTTAGAGGTAGCTTCTCTTTCCAAAATTCTGCATTTTAAGTTCCAAGATACCATCAAGGTTCCTTGCAGTTCTGACATTCTGGTTTTTTTTTTTTTAACTTTTAACATTTCTTCCGGTTCTAACACTGTATCCTTTATATTTTCACTTCCTTCCCATGTAAGAAACTTCTTCTACTCTCAGTTTTCCAGAGAGCCTTGAAGACCAGCAGTGTGTTTTATTTATACTATAGCTTATGAGTCCCTACTGACATTGATTCCTCAGGGATTATCAGTTGATATCAATAGCTGCACAGACTTCAAATTTAGAAATAAATATTTACTGAAGGTATGGATCAGGGAAGTTGGTACAAACTATCCTCCTCCACCCAACCCCACCCCAAATAGAGGCACACTCTCTCATAAGTACGTATGAAGTCCAAAGAAAAGTGAGATCAACTTTAAGGTACATAAAGTGGATAAAGGCCATCTCATAACTCTAGAAGTGCCCTTAAGGGAAGTCCTTTTTCCCTTTCCACAGCCCTCATGGACTTCTCCAAAAGTCTGATGTAATGTTCTGATTGGCCATTCCTTATAGTGTTGAAAGCTGTTTTTCCTCAGTGTAACTAGTTTGTAGCTCCAGATACAGATACTGGCAGCAGTCACTAGTGTTCAGGGTGCTATGGTACTAATGAAAAGCCCCAGACTATCATTTCATAATACCTTTCACAGAGAAAAGTGGCAAAGGAGAGAGAGGATCTCTCTACTCCCCTTCTCTCCCTTCTTCTCTCCTCTCCCCTGCAAATGCTCTCTCCTTGATTAGTCACTGTAATGTTAGAATCCTAGCTAGCATGCTATTTTATTCAAAGCTCCATAGAACCTGACTGGGTCTCCTCAACAAATTCCCAAACACTTCCTGTATGACATGACTTCCTTTTATTCAGTAGATGGAAATCTTCTTATTCTCACCTTGACTACTAACTTCTTCAACTTAATTTAATGTCCTTTGATTAATTGGTTCATTGATTTAATGACTATATTCTCACCTGCTGAAAATATCAGTGGAGGTGATTGATTGATCAAATAGGCCCTCACCTTTATGTGTACCTACAAGGAGTTGCATAGTCTCTTGATGAGATGTTCTTTGCTAATATACACACTATTCCCAAAAATAGCTTCAAAAGTTTGTCTTAAGTGGTTCCAGGATACTGACTGACAACTTCCATTTTAAAATAGTATTTCTGATGGGTTAGGGCCAGGGTATCATGGGATTCCATTATATTATTCAGTGTCAGTCCTATAAATATTCATAGAAAAGTGTCTGAGGAAGATTAAACTTCTGATAAGTATTCAACAGGAGAAAAAAAGAAAGATTAACCTTTCCTATAAAAGATTAACCTTTTGTATATGATGTTAAATTAATATACAATATGAAATTAGGAGCAAACATGTTGGGCAGATGAGGGAGAGGCTGATCTTGGATGATAGGAGTGTCTCTACAAAGACTTAAGCTTCAATAGCAGTAAAGAAAGAGACTTAACGGCAAAGGATGGTTCTCACCAACGGGATAGAAGGGTCGTAAAGCTAATGGAACTCTTCCATCTAGGTACATTAAACTTAACTGTAACCAATAATAATGAACTTTGAGAAATATGTTGAAATCAACAACTAAATCTAAAATTTCAAAGTGAAACTTAGTAGCTCTTCCTGATTCATATTCAGAGATCATAGACTGGGAAAATTATAACTTTTCTGATCTTCAGTTTTCCTCAGATATAAAATGAAGCGGTTGAACTTGTTGTTTTTGGGAGTGCCCTTTACCATTAAAATCATATGATTTCAATGTTTATCCTTTTATGAATAATATTAGTTTACTGTTTATTATTATGACAGTAGCTTACATATAATGAGAGGCAACATGGGACAGTTCATGGAGTCCTGAACATGGAGTTAGGGAAAAAAAAAGATGTATATTGAAATTTTGCTTTTGACGTTTCCTTGTTGTTTGACCCTGACCAATTCACTCAACATCTGTGAACCTCAAGAGACATTTTAAGTCCATAAGTTCTATATGCTACTTGTGTGAATAAATAAGTTAGTGAGTGTGGGCGGGGGGAGCTTTTGTTGAGTGCTGACTATTTGCCAGGTACTCTACTAAGAGTTGGGAATAAAAATACAAAAGTGGCATAGTCTTTTAACTTAAGGAGCTTCCATTTTAATAGAGGGAAATAACACATCAAGGAAGTAGTGCCTGGGGTGGGAGATTTTGAAATGAGAAGTAATAGGGATGGGTGAGCTGAGCCAAAAGGGAGTTGACTGACATGTCCTTCCATAGTAGGAGTAATGATAGTACTGATTTGATTCCATTTCCAAAGTTGGACTCCAAGGGGTAGGTAAGAGAGGGAAGTAGGGTACGTAAACAATGTCAGGACATTGGGTAAGATCAAGAGATTCAAAAGGTACAGCAGCTCCAAAAAGAGCAGATAATAAGAAAGTGTCCAGGAAGCAAAGTAAAGCATAGCTAGCCTTGGCTGGATATAGTGGGCTGAATAACTTGATGAATAGAATCATTAGGCCTCAGCAGTAGACATTCTAGAGGGTCTTCCCTGAACCCTAGGAAGGTCCAGCTATGGAGCAGATGGCACAGTGTAATGGTCCAGAAGGTCCACTGGCAACCAGGGCACAAAACAAAAACGGTAGGGTAGAATAGCTTCCTAAGTTTTCATTCCAATGATATCAGAGGATACATGCATCTATACCCAAATCTCTCTATATCTATACATAAGTGTACATATATATGAGTGTATATATAGTTTCTCATTTGTGAAATTGCTTTACATTCATTTCCTCATTAATTCCACATAACACATTTGAATTTGTTATTGCACTATTTTTTGACCCATTTTGTAAATGCAGCAACTGAGGGCCAGAGGGATTGAGTGACTTATCCAGTTTCATAGCTAGGATGTGTCAAAGCAATATGAAGATGAGGTGTGACATGGGGGACAAGCTGTCCAAAAGTATGCTGGCAGGGGATGGAAGACCATGTATGGAGAGCAGCAAATATGTTATTGTGGAGGGGATACAAGTAGAATATGGGAAGTGGTCTGTTCAGCCTGGAAAAGTAGGTTGGAATCATATTGTAATTGGTTTTACAGGAAGCAGACAGAGGTATATGTATTTTATCTTAGAGTAATAAAACATTTATATAGAGCTTAAATTTTGGAAAATGCTTTACAAATATTATCTCATGTGCCCTCACAACAACCCTTTGAGATAGATACTATTATCACTCTCATTTTCCAGATGAGGAAACTAAGGCAGACGAGGGGTAAGTGACTTGCTCAAATTTACACTGCTAGTAAGGGTCCAAGGGCAGATTTGAACACAGGTCTTCCTGACTCCAAGGCCAGTATCCTATTCACTGCATCCCTAGCTACCTCTAATGGGAAGCTGGTGAAGATTTGTGAGCAGTGGGATATCATGGCCAGGCCTACATTTCTGAGTTTAATGATCTTTCTTATTTGTTGTTCAGTCATTTTTTATTCGTTTCTGACTCTTCGTGGCCTCATTTGGAGTTTTCTTGGCAGAGATATTAAAGTGCTTTGTCATTTCCTTTTCCAGCTCATTTTACAGATGAGGAAACTGAGGCAAACAGGGTTAAAGTGACTTACTCAGAGTCACACAGCTAGTAAAATGTCTGAGGCGAGATTTGAACTCAGAAAGATGAATCTTCCTGACTCCTGGCCTGGCACTCTATCCACTGCACCACCTAGCTGTCTTTCTTGTCTTATCACAATTATATTTATGATAATTAACTTCTCATTTAACAGGCTACTCAGAGCTGAGTCTTGACTCCTATTTAGTGGCAGGGCTTGGTTGGTTATCCCAGCAAGCAACATGTTAAAATTCTGAGCCCTGCAGACAAAATTGCCTTAGTCTTTATTAATGGTTTGCTATACCTCTTAGGTCCCAAATCCCCCATGCCTATTTTGCTTTTCCTGCAGATCAGGGGTACTTAGGCAGAATCCATGCCCTAGCTACCCTTATTACCCATGGCAATAGGGGTAATGCAAATTCTGTTGACTGGGAAGTTTTTTGTATAACTAAATGACTTTTCAAATCTAATTGCTGGGTTGAATTGTAAACCTGCCAAGTGTTGATTCAACTGAGTAACATTTTTTGCTAAGAAATAAAAAGAAACATTGAAGCATTTAAATCTCTTACCTTTACCTTCCTGCTTTTGCCATCTCCCTGGGAACATATACCAAACTTGGCAGCCTCACCAAGTTAGCTTTAATCTCTTCCATGGCAGAGCTTGCATTAATAAACTGGAGTGCCGTAGATGTTAACCCTCCAGCAGAGTCACATAGTCATAGATCATTACATCTACAAAGGACGTTTGAGATCACCTGGTCCAACCCTCTCATTTTACACATAAGGAGACAGAGGGCCAGAGAGAATAAGTAAACCATTGCCTGACATGTGCTTAGAATTTTTTTTTCTGTAATATGATAGGTTTTAGTTTTGGTTTTCACCTTTTCACCAAGCCCGTCCTGAAATGACTTAAATCTGTTATTCCTACTTTGTCTGTAGAACAAAGAACATCTTGGCACAAAGATACCCCATATAGGGACCAAAGCTGCTTCATTTAGTTTGTTGGAATATGATGTTGCTGATTCAAAATAACAAAGACAGCTCACATTTCTCTAATACCCTGGAATTTATAAAAGTGTGTTTTTTTAAACATTATCTCATTTTTAACCTCACAACAAGCCTACAAGGTAGATGCTATTATTATACCCATTGTGCTGGTGAGGAAATAGAGGATCAAAGAATCTTATCCAGAGTCACACAAAGAGTAAGGATTTCATCTTCCTACTGTCTATTAAAAAGTGCTATGTAGTGAGAAAGTTGATTGATTGAAGACCTCTACTCTATTCCAGTCAGTATCAATCAATCTGATATGCTTCTCTAGGGGTGGTGATTATATCTTCCATATATTAGGCTTCAGAGGTGTGGGCTACAGATTCTAAGTTCACTTGATTAATCATAGGAAGTTAACTAGAGACCTTCTACCCTTGTTTTTACTTGTCATGGTGACCAAGCCCAGTGTGGTGGAGATGACTCACCTACAATTTATTTTTGTACCTCCAGACCATTCCCTCTTGTCCAACATGAGCAGGTGACCATCTTATGACCACCTAGTCAGTGGAGATACTCCTTGCTTCACCCAACTTGTGATCCTGTTGACAGATCATTTTTGCTTATCTCAGCCTATGCATCATATGTCTACCAATGGAATTATTCTGTATTTGGTATGGGTGTTCTACAGTATCTAAATATCTAACCCTATAAAAATAGGGCCTTGGAAGGAGGGGGCATCTCAGATCATGAGGAAGATCTTAAGTCCATTTCATTAGAGGAGACCATGGACTCTTTAATAAAGTATCATTGGCTCAGAGTTCTGCCTCAGTCTCTCTTATTGTAGGTTGACTAATTTTTATCCCCACAGTAGTCTACAAAATAAATATGTATCATGGTTGTTGGTGTAGGTATATGAAGGCATCTGCAAATCACTCTGAATATCCCCTTCCTTTCTGCATACATGAATGAATTTGAACCTAGGTGGAAAGGAGTTCAAATGACTATGGATAATCAGAAAACAGCGTCATCCAGCTAACGAAAAATGGGATGGGGAGAACCGACATTTTAGTGATGATAATAGAGGTTGGGGATGGTTTTATCTGAGAGTTTGAGTCATTTTTTCCCTATAAATTTAACAGCAGCTGCCATAGCTATTTTTTCCCTTTCTGCATGCCCAGCAGCTTTGGAGTCAGAGCCTGATGGCCAGCTAGGTGGGATAGTTAATGCACTAAATGACAAACTCATTGAGCCAAATCAAATCAAATCAAATTTGATGGTGAAAAATGTAAACTATTACTTTTGGGCTCAAAAAATCAATTTCAAAATCCAAGATAGTTTATATGAAATGATGGCTTTATTTATTTTTTTGATATGGTGACCAAGGATGCTAACTCACTCTTAGTGTGCATGGGAACACATAGTGGCTAGGACTAGAAAGCTATTAGTCTTTACGGATTCTACCCTGGAAATACCAGAGCAACTTTGAAGCATCATATCCTACTCTGGATGCCATTTACAAAGGACATTTCTAAACAAAACTTGTTATCTAAGTCAGGGGTTGGCAAACTATTGTCTAAAAGCCAAATTCAGCCCATCACATGTTTTTGTATGGTTCATGAACTAAGAATGGTTTTTACATTTCAACAAAACTTTATTTAAAAATATGAGGATTGATTAGGCATCTCATCATTTACTTTAGGTGGAGTTAGTTTGAATTAATTAATCACTACACCTTTTTCCATGTCTAATGAGCTGAGGAGCCTTCACTATCAGTTTACCAAGTTGCTGAAGGACCCTGAGACCATGTTATATGGTGATGGGTGGAAAGATTCAAATTTAGCATAGTGAAGAAATAAAATAAATGAGACACAATTTTTTTTTATACAGTGGTGTAATGCCAATTTAAATTTGAAGATCTTTCCCACCCATTTATAGGTCATGTGACCTGCTTATATCACAGGAAGCCTAAGTCACATGTGGTGGGAGGAGCTAGCTGAGAGGAAAAGGAAAATTTGTCACAGGAAATGCAGAGAGAGCAGTTAGAGCTGAGGGAAAGAGCAGATATGTTCTGTGCTGTGAGTGTTTGTGGGAAGGCCTCAGCAGGGGCACACAAAGTTATGGGATGGTGAAGCTCCATGCTGTGATATTGTGTTTTAAGTTTGTTGCTGTTATGATAAAGTGGGCTTACTGGTTTTGGGAGTTGGTTGCTGCTTGGATGGGTTGGACTTATTGGTTATGGGATTTAGTCCTCTGGTGTCTCAATACATGTTTTACTTCTACATTCTGTATGGAGAGTCTCTCATATTCTGAGATACAGAATTACATAGGCATATTCACAACAATCATCAATGTTGTGCTTATTGCCTTGCTAATAGAAATGAACACCTGTCACTTGGTTGTAGGATTGGACTTATTTGGCGAGGCACAAAGGAATGAAATAAAAAAAAAATGGGCAAAACTTATCAAGAGGCAAATGTGGGTTTTCTGTAAGGAAAAAACAAAACAAAACAAAACAAAACTTCCTAATGCTGAAAGCAATAAGAAGTTAAATGGCTTTCTACTGGAGGGAATGAATTTTGCATTACTGAAGGCCTTTATGCAAATTCTGAATTAGCAGTAGTTAGGGTTAAGAGACTTTGCCTTCATGGGGTCTTTACCCAGCTGAGATTGTTTAAAAATAAATACCAAAGGCAGCTTTGCTAGGGTGTAATAATCATCAGCCTGATGAAAAAGGAGAATGCTAGTCTGACACTTTATAAAATGAAAGTTCCTTCAGGGCAGGGACTGATTTATTTTTGTCTTCGTATTCTCAGTACCTAATGTACTTCCTTTGTGATAAAATAGATAGAATGTTTGTCTTAGAGTCAAGATGTCTTGAATTCAAATCCTGTCTCAGGTCACTTAACTTTTCAACCTCAGGTTCCTTATCTATGAAATGAGATCATTGGATTCAGTGTCCTCCATGGTCCCTTCAACCATTAAATCTGTAATCCAGTGTCAGTATCCCTAGCACTTAGTAAATATCTAGTACATACAGGGGATTAATAAACACATTGACTGACTGACTAATAACTGGCATTTAATGCATGCATATCTACTAGAGATAGTAAGCATATTCATGGGATTATTTTATATATATGAGCTTTGGGTACTTTTTTAAAACTGCAAACTGGCCATAATAACTTCTGTGGTCCCCTACGTGCCTCCCTGAGTGGCCAACAATGAGAGAGAGAACTGCTAAATTATCAAACTTAGGTTCATTGTCATCCCTTGTCATCCCTGGGGACAATTTAGAGGATATATGTCTGCAATAATGTAATTAACATGATCGATGGCCTCCTGGATGTCAGATTTTTCTACCTGCTTTATTCACAAAAACCAAAATACTTATTTCATCTTCCATACATAATATTTAACCTTGTAAGAACTTGCAATATAATCATAAATGTGTACAACAGATATAAGCAAAAGTTAGAGTTGGCCTTTCCTTACAACGTGGGAAACAGCATCTTTTCAAATAGTTTTCTATCTTTTCTTTCTTGTATATAAATATAATATATTGACTGGCCCACTAGAGACTTCCTGTGAAGAGTTACCGAGAACAGATCTGAGAGAAGGACAAAAATGAGACGGATCCCAGGGAGACAATTCAGGCTGCAAATAAGAATCAGGAGCAATGTCTGAGAAAAGGGATGGGCAGAGCTAATAAAATACACATTGAAGCTGGGCATAGCTTCAGTGTGCGTTAGCAGAAGAGTTATTAAAGGAAAGATTTGTCTTCCCCCAAGTAGCAGAGCTTTGGCGAGGAAAAAAAAAACAAATCTTAGTTCAATTCAGTCTAGTTTAACAAACGTTTCTGAAAGCATTGAAACTGGGCTGTGCACCACAGTCAAAAGAAAAATGAAGCAGAGGTTTTATCCTCAAGGAACTAGTGATCATTTAGGGGCTAGAACATAGGGATTGGACAGCAATAACTGCAATCTAGAGCAGATGTGATCAGTTCAAAGGGAAAGAAACAAACAAACAGTATTAGATAAAAGAACAGAGTTTAGATAAAGGGGTATAGAAACTTTGAGGGTTGAGTTCTTTCCAGTTAAGAAGAAAATAGAATCAGAGATGTAGGGGAAAAAGTGACCATAGAGTCCGTCAAGCTCATCCTTCTTATTTTTACAAATGAAGAAACTGAGGCTCAAAGAGGCTACAAGATTCAGGATGTTATAGCTCCAACATGTCAGGAGTGGGATTTGGACTCCATATTTTCCTGACTTCCTCTACAATACTACCCTTTCTGCCTTTGATCAGGGAATTTGACTTTCAACATGGAATTCAATTCTTCCTGGTGGTAGCCTCAAAAGTTGGGAACATTTTTAATATGTTTGGAGATAGGGGATGTGGAATCATGAGGAAAATGTGGCAGTAAGAGGTGGATAAAAGGAGAGTAGGAGATGACTTGGTTAAAAAAAAGAACACTTTTTTTGTTTGTTTTCTTTTTTCCTCCCTCTAATGTTTATGTAGTGCTTACTATGTGCCAGGAACTGGGTTAATTGATCCCCATTTTACAGATGAGGAATATGAGGGAAATTGAGGTTAAATGATTTGCCCAGCATCATACTACTAGTGTATGAGGCCAGATTCAAATTCAATTCTTTTCGACTGCAGATCTAGTCCTCTAGCCACTGTACCACCTACTTGCGCCATGTTGTTTAAAAGTCATTGAACAAGACATAACTAGAAACGGAACCTGATACAGCTTAGAGGCAGGGGGACTTGACTACCAGGCCAAGGAGTTTATGCTCTATTTAACAAACAATGGAGAGCTATTTAGGGATTTCAAGCAAAGTCATAATGCAATCATTGCAGTGTATTGGGAAGACAATGAGAGTAGTGATGTGAAGGAGAAATTGGAAATAGATGAACTAAACAATAACAAAAATCAACCACCTGTTAATGCTTCCAAATCATTTTGAAAGTCAGAACTATTTTTTAAAGTGTGTAACATAAACTATCTCATGCCACAGGAGGTAGTGCTGTATTCCTATTGTCCCCTTTTATAGATGAAAAAAAGCCTAAGATAGCATCTACCTAGATATTAGGAAATCACGAGGTGCTAAATGATAGAGAGTAAAATGGGATGAATTTGGAGCTGGTCCAATGGCTGGACACAAAGAGTGGTCACTAATGGGCTATGCCCTGGAAGGAGGTCTTCAGTGAAGTGCTCCAGGACCTAATGCTGTTTAGTATTTCTTATCACGGTCATGGAGGGATGATAGCTGAGATGGCATAATTGTCAAATGTATAGATGACAAGAGGCTGGGACCATAGCTAACTTAATGACATAGTCAAGATTCAAAAACTCAAAGATTGACAAACAAAGATTGGGTGAATCTAATAATATATCATTTAAAAAGGATAAAAACAAACTCATTTTTGACAAACTCAAAGATTGGGTTGAATCTGATAACATATCATTTAAAAGGGATAAATGTGGAGTCTTACCCTTGGGTTCAAAAAGTTGAGTCCATAAGCACATGACCAGGGATGTATGGTTAAATAACAATTTATCTGAAAAAAGAGTGCGGGAGCAGAGGAAGCCAAGCTCAATATGACCCAAGTGTGTGACTCAGTTACCAAAGTTGCCAATGGATCTTAGGTTGTGCTAAGAGGTCAGGTATTCAGAATGAGGAAGTATTAATTCTACTATCAGACCACATTTGGAGAAAAAACATGTCTAATGCTCGTCACTCATTTTAGAAAGGCTTCTGAAAGATGGCAACCAAGATGGTGAAGGGAATCAAGTTCATTCCATAAGAAGATTATTTCCAGGAAATTCAAGCATGTAACCAGAAGAAGAAAAGACTTAGGGGATATATTATATCTTCTTCAAGTATGTGAACAGATATGGCATGGAAGAAGGATTTGATATTTTGTTTCTCTCTTTGGTCCCTTGTGACAGACCTAGGAGTGACCAATGGAAGTTGCAAAGAGGTAAATTTAGGCTTGATATCAGGGAAACAATAACAGCACGCTACTTCCTAATGATGAGAATTGCCCGAAAGTGAAATTGACTATCTCATGAAATAGTGAGCTCTCTCATGTTATATGTAGATGTTACCACTTAAAAAATCTGGATGACCACTTTTTGGACAAGTTGAAATGAGTTTTCTTTTCTTGGCATATGCTGGAATAAATTACCTCTGAAGTCTCTTCAGGCTTTGATACTTTGTGATTCCGATTTGAGACCCAGGTTAAACAACTTCTCTGGGGTAACATAGCTAGCAAGCATCAGAGGCAGGTTTAAAACACAGGTCTTCATGACACTAAGTTTAATATTCTTTTTACTATTCCAATTCCACCTCTGATTGTAAATATTCATTAGCACATTCATTTAAAAATGCAATCCTTTCTTGAACTTCTTACTGCATGAAGAAGCAGGGGCTTATCCATTATTGTCCAATGTTACTATTCTAACACATAGATTCTTAACTTAGTCTCCCAACCACATCTCAATGGCAGCTTGGTACCTCAAAATGAAGTTCTGAAGTTTACAAGGTCCTTCTTTCCCCAGGTGAGTGAAGATGATTGTATGGTGGAGGGTGTGGTTTAGGACAAAGAGCACTGAATTTAGAATCAGGAAAGATTGGATCATATCCAAACTCTGGTACATCCAACCTGTATCACCATGAGTGAGGCATTGTGCCTTTCTAAGGCTACTTTGTCTTCTCTAAGGGGGACATAATAACCCTATCATAAGCACAACCTTGAGATCATCTAATGCTATCTCTCATTTTGCAGATCAGGAAATCATGTCTGGATAATTTAGAGACTTTACCAAAGTCACAGAGGTCAAAAGTTGATTGCTTTATCTTTGTCATTGTTGTTTTTGAAGAAAAAGCACTTTAAAAAAATTGAAAGAGTTATAGAGACATGGTATATCCAGTTAGTAAGACTAACCAAAAATAAACAGACATATGAAGTAAATTAAAAAGAATTCTGGATTTAGAATGGGAAGATAGGAGTTCAAATTATACTTTGCTGTTTATGACCAAGTTAGTCTTGAGAAAGTCAGTTCTGATCTCCAGCCTCACTTTCTTCCTCTGTAAAATGATGTGCATGGAAAATGCCATCCACATCCAGAGAAAGAACTATGAAGTCCAAATGCAGATCAAAGCATATCATTTGTTCTTTCTCTCTCTCACTTTTTTTTTCTTTCTTGTGGTCTTCCCCTTTCATTCTGATTCTTCTTTACAACATGACTAATGTGGAAATATATATTTAATATGATTGTACACATATAGCCTATATCAAATTGTACACAGTCTTGAGGAGGCGATAGGGAGAGGTGGGAAAATTTAGAACTCAAAATCTTATAAAAATGAATGTTGATAACCAAAAATAAATAAATAAATACATAAATATTTATTTTTAAAAATGACGTGTATGGATTAGGTAGCCTCAGAAATCCGTGAAGAGAATGAGAATTTTTGTCATCTCAAGTAATTTACAAAAGTTGAAATAAACAAATGAATAGAACTGGGGCCCTGGGATGTCTTGGCAAATACTAATTTCCTAAACAAAGACAAGTTATGGACAGAATGCCTGGAATTATGAGCCCAGAATATACCATCTGTCTTACAATGTGTCTCATGTTTCTGAGGCTTGTTAGAATCACTGGGACCCTATTGATTTGTTTTGGTGCTGCATGTTTTTGTTAAGGGTGATATTCCAGGACAGAAAACTGAAACTTTAACTGGCCACCAGTAAGTGATCAGATCTGCTCTGGTGAGAAATCAAATCAGAATAATGAAGATCCTCTCCATGGGGGAGGGAAAAATAAAGAGTGTGTGTTAAATACATGTATATGTATGTGCATGTGTACACATGTATATATACATATATGTATATGTGTATGTATGCATATGTGTATGTGTGTATATATATACACACATAAGCACATACGCATGCATGTATATTGTTTGTGTGTACTTGTGTGGCACACACAGATGTGGATGCAGAGTGTACCAGAAGTTTTAGTGGCTTTAAGTTTTAAATCCATCCATTTATTTGCCCATCATATATCCATATATACACAGATACATGTATGTGACATATATGCCCATATGTCTAATATCTGTCAGCAAAGAAAACATTTATTAAATATCTATATATTTTGAGCATCATTATATATCTAATCATATCATCTATCTATCCATCATCTATCTATCTATCTATCTATCTATCTATCTATCTATCTATCTATCTATCTATCTATCTATCTATCTGTCGGTCTGTCTGTCAGTCTGTCTGTCTGTCTTTATTTCATGTGTTTGTCTTTGCCTATCACCTGGACTGTTCCTGACTCTGATGAAAATAAAATTCTGACTCAACCAACTTTGTAAGAACCTTATTCCTTGTCAATTGTATATGATGAACATCAATATGAAGGCCCCCAAAATTTTTTCAGTACTCTAGAGAAATACAAAATACTGTCAATGTTTAGTAAAACCACGTGTGTGGACCTTCATCTCCTCATGACTGAAGCAAGCTGCTCAGTTAGCCAAAACTAGAGGACAGTGGGTTGTTAATTACCCAACACTTTATTATGTCCTGGACTTTATGTAAGAGTGTCTCAATTGTCATGTATCATCTGTGGCTTTATCACCACCACTTGGTCCCAGTAATTTTTTCCAGATCCTGAACTGAGTAGGCACCTATACCTTAGTGGTCAAATAGGTCAATAAAATCGAGGAAATACAATTGTTTCCTTTTAAACAAGGAAATAAAGAGCAACATATAAAATACAACATTATTAATGGCATTTACATAACACTTTAAGGTTTGCAAAGTGCTTTACATATATGATCTCACTAAAGTCTCATAGTAATCCTCTTACATAAATGTCATGATTATTCCCAATTTACAAATTAGGAAACTGAGTCTCAGAGAAGGCTAATGACTTGCCCAGAGAAACACAGCTATAAAGTGTTTGGATCTTCCTCACTCCAAATTCTTCTCTGAGATATCCAGATGTTGAATCACAACAGTTTGGAGGCTATTTTCATTCTTATCTATATCTGAAGCTGCAACATAGAGAAAACCAGGAAGTTCATTTTCTCAGTGTAACACTCATGTTAAAATAGGACAGGAGCAAGAATATAAAAAGCTTCAGCTATGTCTCTTCTCCTTTTCTTTCTCCAACTTCCCTTCCCTACCCCAAAAAAGTTTACAGTATTTGAAACAGTGGCAAACTTAATGAAATTTTTAAGTTTCTTTTACCTTGAAAATGAAAGTTCTTTGTGTTTCCAAGATTGGGAAATATGATTCTACACTTGGCTTTATCTCCATCAATCTTCTAGACTAGTGGGACTGGTAACTATTCCTCACACTTAGTGAAATCGCGAGGAAACAGACTGACCAAAAAATGTGATTGACTGACTGACTTTTTTCTGGGCAGAATAACCTATAAATCAAACTTACGGGGCATCTGTTAGTAAAGTACTGCATTTGGTCAAAATCTATCACCTCTTTCAGAAGTTATCATATGGGACAAGCATAATAGTGAAATGCCAATCAGGTAAGTTAAAATAGAACTCTCACTCTCGTTCTCTCTCTCTCACTCTCGCTCTCTCTCACTCTCGCTCTCTCATTTTTGTGCTCTTGCTCTCTCACTCTTGCTCTCTCACTCTTGCTTTCTCTTGCTCTCACTTTTGCTCTCTGTCTCCATCTGTCTGTCTCTGTTTGTCTTTGTCTATCTCCAGTCCTATTCTATTTTCACTTTAGATATAACAAATGAATTAATTTGCTTACTTGACATTTATGTAATACCAACCAAGTACAATATGTCAACAAGCATTCATTAATCAGATACCATGTGCCAGGCACTGTGCTGTGCTAAGTGTTAAGGATTTACATATTTATAACAAAAACAGAAATTGTCCCCTTCAGCTAGCTTACACTCTACAGTATTTTTAAAGGAGATGCTAATTAAGCAAGCGTCCATGTCCAGTTAATTTTCATAAGCAATATGGAGTAGTAGAGAGAACACAAGATTTAGAATCCTAGGATGTGGAAAATGCCATCTCTGATTCTTCCTACCTATATGATCTTACAGAAGTTATTTCACCATTCTGGGCCTGATCCATAGCTGCCAAGATTTTTGGCATGTATACATGCCTACTTCTCCATTTGCTGCAATGAATTGACAATTGTACTGTTCTGTATCATAGCTATACTAAACATTCCCTGGTGTTCACCTGAGTCCCTTTATTCTCTTTGCTAAAATATAACCAGTACTTCAATAAACATTAATTCCTTCTGCTAACAAGCAAAATATTGGTAAAAAACATTTAATCTTTGCATATATGGAAGGGGGAAATGATGATGATCAGGAATGGATACTACACAAACATACTTCAATCATAACATGTTAGAAGAAAGCAAGACCTCACATGTTGTCTAATCTAACCTGTACCTAAGAGTCCTGCCCCTGTCATACCTAAAAAATAATAGGCCTATGTTGTGTATAGGCCCCCACAAAGGGCTGAATACACACACACACACATATACACACACACTAGGCCTAAGTAAACCCACAGTTTAAGAAGCACTGAAGGGGTTGAGAATAGAAAAAGTTGATGAAGCCCAAATGTAAATCGGATTTAGGGTAAACATAAGGAAGAATTTCCTAACAAGCAGCTATTACAAAGTATCTGCTATGCCTATAACATACATGCTAGTCACCTAATAGGTGGATTGTGATTGATTGCAAGCAAATAGAATATGCCCAATTCCTCCTCCATGGGACATCCCTTAAAATGCTTGATGACATTTATCCAGTGTCTCCTATGCCTTGTCCATCGATGATTTTCCTATGGCATGGTCTCCAATGCATCATCATCTCATTTTCCTCATCTATAAATTGAAAGAGTTAGTTTGGATAATCCCTAAAATGCCTTCATGTTGTAACTCCAAGGAAATAGCTTATATCTCTACATTTAGGGCTGCCAGTATTTTTTATTCTTTAAATATAAGTGGTTCAAGATTTATATATTTCCATTTTAAAACTCTGTAGCTTGATTTGGGAAATAAAGACATATCTGAGAGCCTACTTTCTCACATTGGATAAGAGGCCAAGAAAGAAAGGCCCATGGGAAGTCTTCTCCAGTGTGTTTAGAAATGATCTGAAGAGGGTCGATTTGATTGACTATTTCTAGCTGTCCATGAAGAGTAAATCAATAATTTTTGAGTTACAGCAGGGACAAATGGGAATGCCACATTAGCTAAGCCTTTGTAATTAGTTCAACAGATGGGGACTGGAGCAAGTTGCTATGGGGGATTACAGACAAGGACTAATTGAAGATAATCGAAGCTCAGACCAGCTACCTAGTCTATCTGAGTAGTTTAACTGTAATGAAGTCAACTGCTGCTCTCATGTAAATTTAAAAAAAAATCATGCAAATAGATTCCATGCTCCATCCCCCTATAACTCAACCACTAAGATGATTTTTCTATGCATTTTTTTTCATTTTTAAAAGCCAGAAAGAGCTAAATTGGGTAAAGTATTGAGCAAGGGTAGACAGTTCAAATATTAGAGGTTCAAGTTCTGTAATGCTTTAAAGATCTCTGATTTCCTCACTGTGGGTACCTTGTTCCCCAGTGAATATTCCAAGCCCTCAGTGTTTTAGGACATGGGCATTCCAGAGTCACTATGGCAGGAAGATTCATTGCTCAGCAGTTGATCAGGGTGATATCTCCAAACTTAGCTAGGCTCTTCCTCAGATGACCACTTTATAGCCTGTTGGCCAATCCGTATTTGAAACTTTGCCAGCTTTGGAGTCAGAGACCCTGAGTTCGAATCCAATTAGTGATAATTACTACTGGCATGATCTTACAGACATTACTGAGCCTTGCTGGGCCTCAGTTTTCTCATCTGTAAAATGAAGGGGTTCAACTAGGTGGCTTTATGGTCTATTGCTGCTCTTGGCCTAGGATCTTAGAAGCTATTGGAGTTTTTGTTCACGATATGAGCCTAAGCCTTCAGGAAGCCGGGGTTTCCACAACTATAAAATTAGGAGATTTGAAGGGAAACTTCTCATCGACTCTGAAAAAAACCCAATATCAACAGGAGCAGCAATATATTGTCCATACTAGTAATCCTAGTAAGATTAGATGCCCAGGAAACATGGAATATCACAATGTCTAAGAAATCAAAATTATTCCCTGAATTTCATAGGATTTCTGGCTAGTAGAGACTTTTGAAATGATCTTGCTTTAATCCTTCTTCTATGTGACACCTGTTAAAGTGCTTGAAGATGGCGGTCACATGACCTCCAAGTCTTCTTCAGTGATCCTGGGATGGCATGGTCTTCAGTGTTTTCATCATCCTATTCAGCTCAGTTTTCTTGTCTGTAAAGTGAGAGGAATAGACTAGAAAATCTCCTGTTATTTAATGAAATTGCAAGGAATGATATCTAACTCCATCCCAGCCTTCTCATTTTGTAGATGGAGAGACTGATTCCTACATAGTGATGTGTCCCTCCACTTTGCATCTCCTAACCTGCCTGGTTTCAACTCCGGGGAACTAGATACACCTCCCAGGTCTTTCTCTCTCTTTGTGTATTGTCTCTTTAAATTGTAAGCTCTTTGAGGACAGGAACTATATCTTTATTAATTATATCCCCAGTATTTGATAAATGTTTATTGGATTAAATTAAATAGGGCAGGAAGTTTGCCCATGGTCACATGGCTGATAAGATCTTAAGAGAGCTAAGATTCAAACCCAGGTCTAATGCCTCTGAACCCAGTTTTTTTTTCTACTTTGTGGTTGTTGCTTATTGTTCAGTCATTTTCATCATGTCTAGCTCTTTGTGACCCCACTTGGGGTTTTCTTGGTAAAGATATTGGATATGTTTGCCATTTCCTTCTCCGGTTCATTTTACAGATGAAGAACATGAGACAAAAAAGGTAAAAAGACTTACTCAGAGTCACATAGCTATTAAGGGTTTAAGGCTAAATTTGAACTCAGGAAGATGAGCCTTGTTGACTTGAGGCCTGGCACTCAATCCACTGCACTACCTAACTGCCCATGTTGTTCTATTACTCTTCATTGAAATAAAGTTTAAAGGGTGAGGGAAAGAGAGAGAAAGAGATAGAGAGACATAGTGACAAAGAGCAGAGAAACAGAGAGATAAAGGCAGATGGAAAGGCAGAGACATAGACAAAGACAGAGACAGAAACATTTATTCATATCATATTTCCCATTCATCATCACAATGCCTCAATCAAAGTATGAAAAGGCTAAATGTTACATTTAAATATATATATTCTGCCAATGTGTGTTTTATGTATTTTTGGTAATGGACAGCACTTAGATCTCTCTCTGTGTTTGGAAATATATCTTGCAAATAGAATGTGTGAGCTCAGGTAAACAGTGAGGAACTTGAGTTGGAGTCATGGTGCCAAGAAGACCAAGGGCAGGTTATTTATGGGCACTGTAGCAAATTAAGGAGTGGTGATCTGCCCACACCAAACACCCTGGCAGCTGGCCAGAGCCTACTGTGTTCAACACAACCTGATTGGAGGGGGAGATTGTTTCCTTACCTGACCTGCTGATTTTCTGTGTAAAGATTATAGTACATTTCAATGATACAGTGAGTTTTCTGAATTGAGAGAAACTGAGATGGGATTTCAGGCTGATGTTTTTTTTTTCTCAACAGGATTCTTTTTATTGTATATATTCTACAAGTAAAAAGACATTTCACTGTTTCTTTTATCAGGTTTTTGCAATAATCATTTACCAATTTGAAGTTACAGGGTGGGTGAGACTAAAGAGAAGCAAGGGGATTGTGGTCCAATGGAAAGGAATGAAGGAAGGGAGGTAGAGAGAAAGGAAGAGAGGTAAAAGGAAGGAAGGAGGGAAGGAAGGAAGAAAGAAAGGAAGGAAAGAAGTAAGAAAGGAAGGAAGGAAGAAAGGAGGGAGGGAGGGAAGGAGGAAGGGAGAGAGAGAGAATGAGAGAGAGAGAGAGAGAGAGAGAGAGAGAGAGAGAGAGAGAGAGAGAACAGAGAAGAGAGTCAAGGATTTATTAAGCACTTATTCTGTGCCAAGCACTGTGGAAATGCTGGTGATACAAATAGGCAATACAAATATAGGCAAAAAGAATGATAGGCTTTACTCACAGGGAGTTTATATTCTAAAGTGGGGAGAAGGCATACTAAAGGGAGCTAAAAATCTGAGATGAAGGGGAAAAAGCTACAGAGTGAGGGGACATGGCTTTGAAGTCCAGATAGAAAGTCAGGGAAAGGACCTTGGTTTCCAAATTTACAAAATGGGAGAAATAATATCACCTACTTCCCATGGGTCATTGTGAGAATCAAATAAGATAATATTTGGAAAGCACTTTGCAAATGTTAAAATGGTATATAAATGCTAGCTGTCATTAAAAAAGCAACATGTTGATCATACAATCCATACATATGTGTCTGTTTATGTGTATGTATGTGTATGTACACATACATACACACACACATATATCATTGACTATCTTGGTCCCCGTTGTCTAAAGGCCAGATACATTCCATTTCACCCCTCACTCTCTGTAAACCTTAAAGAGGTTTGTTGGTATCTAGGATCTATGCCATTGACTCTAGTGTCTACCAATAGTTTCCCCTCATTTAGCTGCTTTAACAACAGAATATTTACCTCAGATATAAAATCACTAACATACAAAATCGCTCTCAAACTTGTGGGGTTTAATCCCTCCTCCCCATACAACCTCAGGCTCTGGGGAGGAGGATGGATCAGGGCCGTCACTTAGCGCATTTCCTATAAGCACAGCTTGAATTTCCAAGTCCAAAATCCCCTTCAGCCTCAGATCGTAGGCACCCTGCCTTCTCCAGGTTTCCCTGCTTTCTGAAACGTTCCACCTGAAACCCAGGCTCCAAAATTGCATTAGAACAAACTCTCAGGTCCCATGAGTATTGCTGCCTTATTCTGAAATTAAAGGCAAATGAAACAAAGACTTCCTGCCTACTTCTTAAAACTGGGATGGGGGGAGGGAGAGAAAGAAGTGAGAAGTATTTCCTCCTGCCAGTTTAGTTTATGTCTTGTGGATTAAAAGTAAACTGTGTGATGCTCATCCTCTGGATGGTACAGGAAAGACTGCCTAGGAAAAGAGGGAGAGACTGTCCCAGTATGGCAGTTTTAAAGACTCAGCTGCAGCTGCATAGCCAATGGAAGAGCATGCCCACTGATGTGGTAGAGGAAGGCAGAGAAGCAAGGGCATGTCCATTCACCATTCAGAATGCTCCAAGCCCCATCTCTCTCTCTCTGTCTCTGTTTCTTTCTGTCTCTGTCTCTCTTTCTGTCTCTCTGTCTACCTCTGTCTCCGTCTCTCTCTCTCTGTCTCTCTCTCTCCCTCTCTCTGTCTCTCCTTCACACACACACACACACACACACACACACACACGTATTTGTAAATGTGAATGAAGATATGTACCAATAACTTATTGAAAATCGACAACAAAACCCGAAATTTAAAAAGGACAAGATTAAGATGATACCATGTTTGATCCTAAAGTCAACAGGGATCCACAGGAGTTTAATGAGCAGAGGTGTGATGTGGTCACACCTGTACTTTAGGAAAACCATATTGGGAGGTGGATGGTGGATAGATAGGTGAGTAGAGAACCTTGAAGAAAGGTGACTGATTATTGAAATAGTCCATGTAAGACATGATCCGTCCCTCAACTTGGGTGGCAGCTAGGCTGTGTGAATGGAAAGAAAGGATGGGAAAAGGGAGATTTGTAGGTAAAAGCAGCAAAATTAGCAACTGATCAGATATGTGGGATGAGGGAAAGTAGTTTTGGAGGTCCTGGGTAACTGGACGGATAGTGGATACTATTGGGAAAGTTGAGACGAGCTGTGGGTTTGGGGGGAAATATTATATTAACCATGGCAATCATGACAACGAGGTGATGATAATGATGATATTTTATTGGCAATGAAGAGCACAGTTTTTCTCAGTTTACTTATTCTGTAATAAAATCCTGCTTCTGTTATTTACCACCTGTGTGAACTTGAACACGTCAATTAACCTCTGTAGGCCTCGCCGTCCTCAGCTATAGAATGAGATGATGCTGAAAGTCTCTTCCATCTTTAAATCTATGATCTTTTTTGATTCTAGGGCTTCTTCCAGATCGAAAGTTTTAGTCTGTTGAATTGAAATTCAATAAACAGTTATTTCAATGGCCTACTTGATATCTATTAGCTGTATTACGTTTGACTTTGGAGATACAACAATAAAAAAATTACTCTGACCATTCCTTGAAGATGTTACCATTTATATACACTCACAAGTATGTATATATGTATATACACACACATTTTTTAAAATTTGTATTATTTTATTTTTAATTTATGGAATAAAATAAGGATTTCTGTATGATAATATGGGAAAAAAGATGATTACATGTGAAACTTCAAATCTATTACGTACAACTTGCTATTCCTTTCAAATATATAATAAAGTTAACATGTAAATTTCTTTTTTTCCTTTTTCTCTACCCCTCAGGACTACCGTTAGACACAAACAAGTATTTATATATAAAACCATTCTATACATATGGCTATTTATCAGGTATTACTGCCTCTTCATTCTTATCTGCCTACCTTATTCTTATCTGATAATTAAATGGTTGGTTCTCCAGGTTCTTTACTACTTTCCCTATAAAGGCTAGTACTATCTGAAATGGTAAGAAGTCGAGTCAAATTCTTTATTCTTTTGGTAAAAACACTCCTGGATTTTGACTCAGATAATGTGAGTCACACTTATTAACTGTGTGACCTTAAGCAAAGGGAGTTTCCTTTGAGCCTTAATTTCCTTAAGTGTATAATGAGGGGATGAACTAGATTCACACCTAAGATTCCCCTTCAGATCCTCTGGTTCCATGACTTCAGAGTTTGGCAGTGGCCTTTTATGCATCTTGGGTCTTAATTCCCACACTTACTCTAGTAAGTGTGCTGTAGTTTTCTGTTGTTTACTGAGTTCTCTGTGAGAAATGGAAAACCTACTGTTTGGAAGTAACAGTATCCTCTGTGTGTGCCTTAAAGTGCCTTCAGTGTAGGAGCAGTAATACAATGCATTATTACTCAACCAGATGTTTTCACATCTGCTAGGGCATATAAGAGAGGGAGGTTTCTTTTATGACTTCTCTTTCCCAACTCCAAAACAAATCTTTATACTTTTGTTCTCTATTTTTTCTTGATATTATTAAACATACCTATACAAGCTGGCTAAAACTATACTGAAATATTCATTTTTAATAAAAGCAAATAACTTATCTGAAATTCTTTTAAATATACACACACATATATACATAGATACATATATGTGTATATCTATATCTATATATTTAAATCTGATATGAATGATAGCTTCATAGATTAATAATAAAAGAATTTTCTTCTTTCTTCTTAAAACATGGCTCTTTGGATTAGATCTCAGAGATCTGTTTGTCTCCCTGGCACCTCAAACTGAACAAGTATAAAATTGAGTTTTTTGCCCCACCCCTCACAAGTCTGATCCTTTACTTTAACTTCTCTGATTCCACTAATGGTACCACCAAAGTCCATAAAATCTGAGTTTGTAACTTGGTCATCCTCTTTTTCTCTCCTTCCCTCAAATTTCTCATCCCCATCACTTTGTCTGGGACTCTCTTTGGTACTTATCATCCTACTTATCCTTTCTTTATTCCAGAATAAGCTCCTTGAAGGAAAGAGCTCTAGCACAAGGCCTTTTCATATGTATAGACAGAGATTAACTGAGTCAATCATTACCTCATGTCACTTAAATTAATTCACTCTTGCCCTAATACATTCATCATGTGAGAGTGCTTCTATTGAATATACCTATATCTATCCATAGAATATGTCTATCATAGAGGAGAAAGCTGTCCAGCCAAGTTCCTAAGAAAAAATTGCTTGGTGGATAGGTGAGAAGGACTCTGTTTTCTTCTCCTCTGTTGAGGAGAACTTGTGAACTTTGGAGGGTCAGAGAACTTGGCCTTTTATTTCTTCTACATTGCCAGATTCCAAGCTAACTTGCTTTTTTATAGAAAACCTACAGGGCATGATGGACACACATTAATTTAGTGCCTTTAATTTACTGATGCACTAGAGTTATTTTCACCTTATAATGTTATTATATTATAAACTTATAAAATTACTTATAAAGTAAGTTATTGCCATACTTACTCTAAGTGTGATAAGAGTATTGATGTATCCTCCCTTCAACCACTCTTACACACATAATAGGCACTTAATAAATGTTTATTGACTTGAGTTGAATTCCCTCACCCAATAAATGGCACAAAATAAATAATCAAAATTATATGTGATCAGCTAAGAAAGCAGGCCTATAGGGATTTGAGAGTGAGGGAGGGACAGCTAATTAACAATCCAAGTGTTGCAGTTTTATCTGTAACATACTTAATAAGAGGAAAAAAAGGTCCCTATAGACCATTGGGTTGATCTGGCATGGCAAATTTAAACGAAGAAGCAGAGGAATTTCTCAGCGTAATAAGGCATTGATGAAGGGTGTATGTCCTTGCTGTTGTTCAGTTGTTTCAGTTGTGTTTGATTCTTTGTGACCCCATGTGGGAATTTTTTTTTGACAAAAGATACTGCAGTGGTTTGCCATTTCTTTTTCCAGCTTATCTTACAGATAAGAAACTGAGGCAAAAAGGGTTAGGTGACTTGCCCAAGTTCACAGTTAGTGTCAGAGGCCAGATTTGAACTCAGGAACATGAGTCTCCTCGACTTCAAGCCCAACCCTCTATCCACTATGCCTAACTGTTCGTGTCCTACATCAGCCAGATCCATAGCAACGAATACGTAGAACCTTGGCCAGTACACTGTACATAGTAGGCCCTTAGTAGTAAATTCTTGATAAGTTTAGTGGGTCAAGGACTTCCCGCTCAAAGGCTAATATAGAGCAATTGTTAGCTCTGAGCACCTTTCTATTTTAAAAAAGGCCCTTTAACTCCATGTCTTTTTTAATGGAAATTCTGATATTAAAATTCATTGAAGGTGAAATCAAGTGGTTTAAAAATATAAAATGCCATTATGTTTACCAAATGTGTCTTGGTTTGAATTTCCAATTCAAGTCAGCAAACATTAGTTGAGTGCTTGATTATTACGCATCAGGTATTGAGGTTAGCACTGGGAATAAATACAGGTAGAAAATACTTCCTGCCCTCAAGGAACTTATGCTCCTGTGCAGGAAGATAAGACATAAAAAGAAGCTGAAAAGGCAGGGGAGATCAAGACGTCCCGCAGGGGCCCTGGTAGAGAATGTTGAAGGCAGAATCAGCAGTGCTGCTGTAGAAAAACGAAGGCAAGGATGGCTAGGGCTTCCTCTTTTCGTGTTTTCCATTTTTTCTTTTACCTCTCTAATTTGGTTTTTAAAGTCCTCCTTGAGTTTTTCCAGGAATGCTTTTTGGACTGGAGACCAGTTCACTTTCCCTTTCAAATGTGGGTATAGTGTCCATGCTGTCCTCTTCTGAATTGGTATTTTGATCTTCCCTGTCACTGTAGTAGGAATCAATGGTCTTTGGCTTTTTAGTGTTCTTTTTAATGTTGTTTTTTTTTCTTTTGGGCTTCTAAAATGGATCTCTGCTTCTGGGGCTCAGGGGCTCTATCTCAAGCTTCTTGTATTGAGAACTTTGGGCCTGCTCACTGGCTTTATGTGCTATGGCCCCTGGTTTTGTGAGGTGTGAGGGAGGGGTGGTCTGGCTGTTGAAAGTCTCCTCTTCCCCAGGACTGCTCTACAGCATGGGTGGTCTCAGCTGTTGTCTGTGCTGGTGTCTGCCACTTCTGCTGGCTGTGCAAAGACACGTCTGGGGTCCTGGAGTTGATGTTTGCTAGTTCCACCCCCTTGGGGCTCAGTAACTCTCATTGTTCTGCTGAGGTGGGGCCTGTTGGGACACTTCTCTTCCTGACTAATCTCCTTCCACCACCACAAGAAGGGCCTTCTCCCCAATTTCTCTCACTAAAAGGCTACTGAAGCCCAATTTCTGGCTCCTCTGTTTCTCCTGAGGGAGTATTCTCTGGGTGAGGAAGGGAGGAAGAGATGATTTACCTGCCTGTCATGACTCCATGAAGTTCAAGAAGGTGAGTTTCAAACCTTTAGGCTGTGGGCTAGAGGCCTCTAGGGTAGTTGCTCCTGCAGTCACAGGCTCTGCTCTGGTGTGTCCTGTAGCTCTGACAGTATCCCATCCTGGTCTGAGAGACCTGGGGCTCAATCATCACCTTAGCCAGTACTTCCGCCCTCAGTCTGCTCCCGCTCTGGCCATCCCAGACCATTGCACTGGCCGGTTTCCTCTGCTGTTCCCAGTTGGTGTTGTCTGGTGTCATTCTTCATGCCTGGCTCTCCTGCTCCTCTCAGCCTATTAGTGGCATCTAACTCTCTCAAATCTGCTCACATTCACTTTTTTAGATCTATCTGAGAGAATTTGTAAGAGAGCTCTAGTAGTTCCTTCCTTTCACAGTGCCATATTGGCTCTGCCCCTTGTAACTGGTGTTGTCCCTCACTCTCCCAGTAGAATGTAAGACCCTTGAAGGCAGGAACTATTTTCTTCTTCCTCCTCCTCCTTCTCCTCCACTTCCTTTTTCAAATGACAGGATGTAGCCAATCAGATGAAAGGGGAGCAGTGGGGAGAAGTGTAGGGGAAGAGTGAAGTGTGGAGGACACTTCCATGTGAAGAAGTTTCAATGACATAGCAGGGTAAGTCCCTAATTTCCTCTTTGAAAGAAAGGACATAGAGGTTGTGATCCAATGAGAATGAATTAGAATACTGCTGCTCTTTTCTCCTACCCCATCTACTTATTCCAATTACTTCCCATCAGAAACAGTTGTTATTCCAAGCACCTTCCACATTACAGTGATTGCCTCATAATATCTCTGTGTGGTAGTTAGATACTATTGCTGTTGTTGTTACTGTTATCACTATTAGTAGTATTACTATCATCATCACCATCATCATTGTCTCCATTTAACAGATGAGGAAACTGAGGAACAGAGAAATGAGATGATGCTGGTTTTGGAGTTGGAAGACAGAGATGTAAATCTCACCTCTGCTATTAGCTAAGTGAGTGACTTTGAATAAGTCCCCTCTCTTCTCTCTATGTTCAGTTTCCACATCGATAAAATTAAGGATTTGATTGAGGCGATCCTAAATCCTTTTATTTAATTGACTAGTCAGTAGTTTTGTTGTCCCCTCTTGACATAATAATATCTATCTATCTATCTATCTATCTACCTACCAGACATTGTGTGAAGTGATTTATAATTATCACGTCTTTTGATTCTCACAACAACCATGGGAGGTGAGTGTTATTATCCTCATTTTATAGATGAGGAAACAGAGACAAATGGAGGTTAAATGACTTGCCAAAGGTCATACACCTAACAAGTGTCAGAAAACAGATTTGAAGTCAGGTCTCCCTGACTCCAGGCCCAACACTCTACCTACAATGCCACCTAAGTGGACTCAAAATCCATTGCACTTTAAAAGACATGATGTAGTGATTGTAGCCAGTTATTGACATGTTATATCAGTCATTGATATATCAATGATTGGTTGCAGAATCTCATTAATCCCCTCTTCAGTATTTCCTACCCCTGTTCACTACGCTTTTGGTTCAAGATCTCTTTTGACAGGCAAGTCCCTTACTCTTCAAGCAGCCTAATTTCACTCTTGTCCAATTTTAATTGTTAAGGACAATTTTGTTCCTGGTTTTCCCAATTGAGGTCAAGCAGAACAAGTTTCATCTTTCTTTGTAATAGGATTTCAAATACTCCCCAGCTGTTAACAATTCCCCATAAGTCTTTCCTTCTCTAGACTGAAAAGATATAGTTTAAACTGGAGGATATAAAATAAATCCATATAAATCTTCAGCATTCCTATATGTTATCAACAAAACTCAACAGGAAGAACTATAAAAAGAAATTCTATTCAAGTAACTACAGAAGCTAAAAAAAAACATTTGGAGTGTAGATATGAAGTTGAACATCAGAACTGTTGGAATCTGACTATAAACCAGTCCTTGAAGAAAGAAAACAGTATAATTAGAAAAAAAACATTAATTGTGCATGGGCAGGTTGAGCCAATATAATAAAAAAGACAACACTACCTAAATTAATTTATTCATTTGGCACTATACCAAATTCTCAAAGAAATACTTCAAAAAGCTATAAAAAATTGATTTGAAAAAACAAAATATCAAACGTTTCAAGGGTAAAAATGGAGGAGGGGGTTAGATGGAAGCACCACATCTCAAACTGAATTACAATGAGTAATCATGACAGCTGTTTGATACTAGAGAGACAAAGAGAAAAAGACAAAGATAGAGACATTACAAAAGAAAGAAATAGAGGTAGAGGCATAGTGTGACAGACACAGAGAAATCACCTTCTCATAAGTGTCTTTCAATGTAGCTCAAGATTCCATTAGTTTCATTAGCTGCCTCATAATATTGTTATCTCATGTGGGGCTTGCAGTCCATGAAAACCCAATGATCTTTTCTAGACACTTTTGCAATTAAAGTGGTCTTTGTATTAAAAAAAAAAGTGATACTAAGTATCCAGATCACACACATTGCCAGTATATTCTATTTAAAATATTGAATTAGCCACAAATCTCATCTGACTCGATGGTAATTTAATGGCCAAATGGGAGGAATTTCATATTTCTTTTCTTCAGTCACCTGAGAGAGCTAGAAGAAAGTGAATACTCTCATGTGGGCAAATCTACAATATTACATGTAGATCAAGTGTGAAATGAGAATAATAAGAACATGCACTCTGCCTGCTTGACAGGAAGAACATATGAAATTAGGGATATGAAGGTGGTTTGTACATTATGATTTTGTAATATATTCACAGAAACCCTTTCTTGCACCAAAGTATGGTCTTGGCATCCAGTGTTATTTAGCAGCCTGGACAACTCCACATTGGTCTAAAGAGGAATTCCACACTGATTTCATTCATTCATTCATTCATTCATTCAATCATTCATTCATTCACTCAATCACGAAGCATTTATTGTGCAGCTACTGTCTTTAGAACAGAACCAAGGATCCTACCCCATCACTCTTACAGGTGGAAGACTAGTTCTACAGAGCCGCAGCTCTGGTTACAACTAGTTACTTCTGACTTGCCTACAGGGCTGGGAATGTATGTACATGTCACACCTCTGTTTCTCACATAATGATTATTGTAATTTTATTAGAGGTAATAAGAGGAGAAGGAGTATGTATTTTTACTACTGGAAATGGTAGGAATGGGAATCTACTGGAAAGCAACTGGGAGGTTTCTTGGAAATTATCTAGTACAGTAGCCTCATTTTACGGATGAGAAAACTGAATTCTGCAGAAGTAAATTCACTTGGCCATCCAGATTGGGCATGGCATGATCAGGATTCAAATCCACATTCTTTGTCTATAAATCCAGGAATCTTTCCCCTAAAAACACTCCTTCTATCTTTTCTTCACCTGTTACATGGGCCCCCATTTCCTTTCAGCCATTTCTGTTTTACTCTTTGGAGACATCAATTTCGAGTCTGAAGACTTATCCCCTGGCAGAGACAACAGAAGGAAAATGCGGGTTGAATAATTCTGTGTTATCGCTGGCATCATTATTTCATTTGCCCTTCTCTCTGCCCCCAGTCTAGTCTTTCTTTAATCCTTCTACCCTTCAATGTAGCTGAAAACAAAATGAAACAAAATATCCAAAGGAAAACCCTTTGTTTACCCAAAGGACTATTTATTTTATTCTGCTCATTCTCCATCTTAAGACTCTTAATACTATTGTCACAGTGACTATGATGCTCTTTTGTATTCATCCTGTTTCTTGTCCTTCCTTACACCTTCTAGACCTGTCTTTTAAAAATAAAAGTTCTGCTTCCATTTTAGTCTCTTTAGAAAAGTTCCTTCAGTTGGGCCTTGGTGGGCAGAGGTGAAGAACTGACTGGGAACTCTAGAGATCAAAGATCTCCATTCATGTAATAGTACTGAGCTAAAGTATCTTCGTAGGAACAAATGATGTTCCATTCATTTCTTTGCTCTCTGACTCTTCCTACCCAAGTTCTCTGGTTCCTTGGGGGAAAGGATTCAGATTCCCTAAATGGAAACAGGAATTATTCTTCTAATCCCTATTGTATTAACCTAATTAACTTCAATTCCCTCCACTTAATTTTTCCAAAAGGAACATTCAGAAAGGCAGTTCAATATTCTTTGCCATATAAAGATTATTTCCTTTTCTGTGTCCTAATGAGAAATGTATTTAATAAATTTCAGGTGACAAGAGATTCCCAACCCAGCAGATATCAACAAAACTCCTTCCCCTTAGCATGAACAGTCTAGATTTTGAAGTTTTTTTTTATTGGAACAAGAGGATCAAGTCAGTTTTTTAGAATATTGTGAAATTTATTGAACCCTACCCAGGTTCTGCTCTCCGTCTTCTTGCTCCCAACCTCAACACTCACCTTAATATGGTAACAGAAGCCTGGGTTTGTGTCCTGTCTGTTCCACTTACTAATGAGGTGACCTTGGACAAGTCGCTTGTCCAAGCCAACTCTCTGAGTTTTAGCTTCCACATTTATGGAATGAAGAAATTGGATTAGATTCTCCCAAAGGTTCCATCAGCTCTTAAAGCATAAATCCGGTCTGCTTTTCCCTGTCCTCCTGCTTTTAGACTGTGTTAGTGGTTCAGTCAGGGTAAGATGGATCCAGAGGGGAGGATAATTGGGGAGCAGAATCTTTGAATTATCTAGAGTCTCCTAGGGATGCCTGTTTATATGAGCTCTCTTAATTAAAGTTCCCATGCACTTAACTTGAGATTTGAAATCACCACGTAAATTAAAACTGACATGCTACAGACAAATTGACTTGGTAAATGGATTAATGTCAATTTTGTTTGGTGAGACACATGTATATACATTATAAAACTACTCCATGGAAACTGCATTTCAGAAAAATTCACCATAAAAGTTATGAAACAACTTAGATAGTGGGCCTAAATTACTGCCTTCACTTCCTAGTAGGAGTTACATTTAAAAGTCAGAAACCACAATAAGGCTCAGTGGCTTTTTTTTTTTGAGGGGGGTGGGGCAATCAGGAGAGTCAGGTGTGGATTTGAATTCATAAAGAAAAAGAAAATAATGATAATCAGCACAATTTTTTGAGCACCTATCATGTGCCACGCACTTACTAGGCATTGTGGGTCCAAAGACAAAAATGAAATAGGACCTGCCCTCAAGGAGCTTACATTCCCTCTGGGAAGATATAACAGATAGACAGACAGACAGACAGACAGACTAGATAGATAGATAGATAGATAGATAGACAAACAGACAGACAGACAGACAGACAGATAGATAGATAGATAGAGAGAGAGAGATAGACAGATAGATGGACAGAAGAGGAATAAATGATAGATGGGTGTATAGATATATAGATATCTACATATACATGTATAGGTAGATATGTACATATATACATAGACACTGTTGGGAAGAGAATTAGCAATTATGAGCTGTTCTTTGAAGAAAGTTTTATATTCTGTTGAGGAGGAATAATATTCCATGTCCATGGAAAATCTAGTAGAAATGCTCAGTGCTTGTGGTTTGTCCTTTGTTCTGGAAGAGGACCATGACATCAGGGAGATGATGACATGACTTGCAATTGATTTTTGAGTGAAGGAGGGCTATGCTAAGTCACCAGCCTCACTTTCTCCTCCAGAGTCATCTGGATCCAGTGGCCAGATATGGAGATGGCCCAGACCTTGACCCTTTTAAGTTAAGGTCTTTTCAGGTTCTCACTTTGAGTGAGGCAACACCCATTCAGTGAATAGGCCTCCTTAAAAAGTGAGTCAAGGGATGGCCCCTTTAATTAAAAAAAAATCAGTGGTTAGTTGTCAATATGGGACTAGAGTTAAGAAGTGAAACTAAAGCTAGATATAAAGGTTTGAGAATTTCTAAACAGAGAGAGTTCTTGAATTTTTTTTTTAAGAGTTTGTGGGAAGAATGAGCTCCTCAAAGGAGAGAGTATAAACAGAGAAGAGGGGTCAGGAGAGATCCTTGGTGATTCCCATCCCTCCCTTCCCCCAACCCCAGGCTTAGGAGTTAGATGGTGATATGGCAAGAGACAAGGAAGTGACAGATTAATAGAAAAAGAAATAAAAGAAATATCATGGAAACCAAGGAAAGGAAGAGAATCAGAATGGAGGAAATAGTTAAACATCACAAAACCAAAACAAAACAAACAAAAAACTTTGGAGAGCAAAGTTAAAAGGCTTCAGACTGAAGAAAGACTATTGTATTTCTGAATTAGGAGATCATTGCCAACTTTGGAAAGTAAGGTTTTAATTCGTGGGTGTGATTGGGTAGTTAATTACATTCTTTCATTTTTTGAAGAAGACCAATGATATCACAGTGTTGGGGTCAGGGTACAGTGTGTTCAGCTGGGGCTGATTATGAGGGCTGCAAAAAAGATTAGGAGTTGAGGGAGTAAAGGCAGGATGTACTGGTGATTCTAGGAGTCCAGCAATGAATGAGAAAAGAGATACTGTAGACATTAATGACAGAAATAAGGGATGGCAAGTTCAAGGTTTTTTAAATTTTTTTAAAATGGGGTCAGCCTGAATATTTGTGAAATTTCATCTCAAAATATTTTGTTTTTATACCACCTGTGTTTCCCAATGAATCTTTCCATCTCCCAAGGAATTTAAAATAAAGAGGAAAAAATTATGCAAAATTAATCAGCACATTGAAAAATGTTGAATACTTCTGGAAAGAAAAAAATAGGCTTTCTCATACTTGGTTATAATAATTTCTAGCCTTCATTCTCATTATTACTATTTTAAAAATTTTTTATATATTATATATTATTAATATGTTATTGCTTTCATTAGTCTTTCAATTTACATTAATCTAGTCACTATATAGATGGCATTTCTTCTATTTGTTTTACTCTTCATTTTTTCCATGTCTACCCACATTCTTTTTTTGTAGTGAGCATATTCATTATTTCTTACATCACAAGAACAGTTGGTTACATATATGTATCCAAACTTGTTCAGTTATTTCTGAGTTGATGGATATTTTTTCTGTCTCCATTTTGAATCCGTATTTTGTATCCAAAAACTACTGCTATAAATATTTTGGATTACACAGCTTTTCATTCAGACAGTGATCTCCTTGGAGTACATGACTAGAAATGGAAAGCTTTGGTCAAAAGGTATGGGCATTTTAATTACCTTCTTTGCACAATTCTAAATTGCTCTGTGGAATGTTTGAAATAGTTCTTACCTCCAGCAGCTGTGTATTAGTTTGACTATCATTCTGCAGCCCTTTCATCATTGACCATTCTTATTCTTTGTCATCTTTGCTGATTGTTTGAGTTTAAGATAAAATATGAGTTACTTTGATTAAAATTTCTAGCATTCACAAAGGAGTATTTTTTTGAAACATTTGTTAATATTTTGCAATTCTTTGGAGAATTTTTTTCATTCTAATTCGACCACTTTTCTACTGAGATTTTATTTTCTACATATTTCTATTTTCTTGTGTTAGTTGGATATCAGACTCTCTTTGGGATATTTGATACAAAGAATTTTCCCCAAATTGCTTACTTTTCCTTTTGTCCTACTTATCTAATTTTTTGTTTGTGTAGTAGTTTTCATTTTATGTAATCAATGTGTTCTATTTTATCTTTTATGATAACTGCTATCTCTTTTTATGGCATAGTAGATAGATCACTGGGCTTAGAACAAGAAAGACTCATCTTCATGAGTTCAAATCTGGCCTCAGACACTTATTAGCTCTGTGACATTGGGCAAGTCACTTAACCCTGTTTGCCTTAGTTTCTCCTCTGTAAATTGAGCTGGAGAAGGAAATGGGAAACCACTTTAGTGTCTTTGCCAAGAAAACCCCAAAATGGCATCATTAAGAGTTGAACATGACTGAAACAACTCAAAAACCATGTCTTTTTATTCATGGATAGCCATATCTGTGGAAGGACAGTTTTCATCTATTAAAAAATAGTGTGGCTTTTAATTTAAAAATGTTATTATGTTATATATTATGAGTGATGATCTAAATTTAATTTCTGCCAGACTGGTTTTCAATTTTCCAAAGATTTTCTTTTATCAGACAGAGTCCTTCATTAAGTTATTCATGTTTGCACGTTTATTGAATTCTTGGTTGGTGAATTCAGTTATTTCTGATTCTTTCTTGGGTAATCTCTTCCATGGATCTACTCTGTTCTGTCTGTGTATAACTAGCACCAAATATGTATCATTATTACTATTTTATGATAATGTTTTATATTTGGAAAGATTCTCTTCTTTTCTTTCTTGCTTTTCTACCATCATTTCCTTTAATATGTCAGATCTACTCTTCCCCCAAAGGAATGTTGCTCTTTGTCTAGCTCTAGGGTTGATAGAGCACTAAACCCATCAACTGATTTAGTTATTAGGATCATTTTTCTTATCATTACAAGGCTCAGCATGAACAATGAGTGCCCAGTCAATTTAAGACAATCTTTATTACTTTAAGGAGACTTTTATTATTTTAGATAGAGAGTTCTTGAGTTTGCTGGATATTCCTAGGTATTTAATGCATTTTTTAATTAGTTGGAATGGAATTTCCCTATTATTTTCTCCTGGGTTTTGTTATTGCTATAAAATAAGGCTATTTATTTTTGTGGGTTTATTTTGTACCCTGGTACTTTATTAAAACTTTTAATAATCTCAGTTAATTTATTTTTAGTTTATTATAGAAAATCATTGGAGCATCAGAAAATAGGTGGGGAAATTGATTTCTCTTTTGCTGTTATCATGCCTTTAATTTCTTTCTCTCATTCTATTGTTATTTCTAAATAAGAATAAATTCTAATCATTCAATAACTTCTAAGTGATAATTTAATAAATTCTAAATTCTGTCAATAATAGCAGAATAAGGTTACACCTTAATTTTACAACTATATTTATTGAGAAAGCATTTAGTGTTTTACCATTGATATATACCTAGCTATTGATCTACTTATGTACCTTGTTGGATATGAGAAATTAAAAATAATTTGTGTAATATAAGTAGTAACTGTTTTGGAAAAGTTTAATAGAAGTCTACTGTGAGTCCCAATGAATTTTTTATATTTTTGTATTTATTTTCAAATAGTTCATTTTTTTTTGAAAATTGCATTTTTTGGTGACCTTTGTTATATTTAGAAATTTTATATTTTTATGGATGAACTGTGCTTTCTTTTATCTTCTCATTTTTGATAGCATAGAACTGTTTATATTAGGTTTATATTTCTTTTTAAAAATATTTATTTTTAGTTTTCAACATTAACTTCTACAAGATTTTGAGTTCCAAATTCTCTCCCCCTCTCTCTCCTACCCTCCACACAAAGATGACATGCATTCTGATTACCCCTTCCCCCAGTCAGCCCTCCCTTCTATCTTGCCACCCCCCTCTTATCCTCCTCCCCTTTACTTTCTTATGGGGTAAGTTAGATTTCTATACCCCATTGCCTGTGTATCTTATTTCCCTTAATATTCAACTCAACTCACCCTGTGTCCCCCATATATATATATATATATATACACACATATATATGCATATATATGTATATGTGCATGTGTGTGTGTATAGATATAGATACATAGCTATAGATATAGATATAGATATAGATATAGATATAGATATAGATGTAGATATATTCCCTTTAACTACCCTAATACTGAGAAAGATCTTCATGAGTTACAAATATCATCTTTCCATGTAGAAATGCAAACAGTTCAACTGTAATAAGTCCTTTATGATTTCTCTTTCCTGTTTTCCTTGTGATACTTATCTTGATTCTTGTACTTGAAAGTCAAATTTTCTGCTTAGCTGTAGTCTTTTCATCAAGAATGTCTGAAAGTTCTCTATTTCATTGAATCTTTATTTTTCCCCCTGCAGGATTATACTCAGTTTTGCTGGGTAGGTGATTCTTGGTTTTAATTCTGGCTCCTTTGACCTCCAAACTATCATATTCCGATGCCTTTAATCTCTTGATGTAGAAGCTGCTAGTTCTTGTGCTATCCTGATTGTGTTTCCACAATACTAGCATTGTTTCTTTCTGGCTGCTTGTAATATTTTCTCCTTGACCTGGGAACTCTGGAATTGGCCTTCAATATTCCTAGGATTTTTCCTTTTGGGATCTTTTTCAAGAGATGATTGGTGAATTCTTTTCATTTCTATTTTACCCTCTGATTCTAGAATATAAGGGCAGTTTTCAGGTCATAGCTTTCAGGTAGTCCAATAATTTTTAAATTGTCTCTCCTGGATCTATTTTCCAGGTCAGTGGTTTTTCCAATGAGAGATTTCACATTGTCTTCTATTTTTTCATTCCTTTGGTTCTGTTTTATAATTTAATTTCTCATAAAGTCATTAGCTTCTGTTTGCTCAATTCTAATTTTTAATGAATTATTTTCTTCAGTGAGCTTTTGGACCTCCTTTTCCACTTGGCCAATTCTGCTTGTTAAGGCATTCTTCTCCTCATTGGCTTTTTGGACCTCTTTTGCCATTTGGGTTAGTCTACTTTTTAAGGTGTTATTTTCTTCAGTATTATTTTGGGTCTCCTTTAGCAAGCTGTTGCTTTTTGTTTGTTTGTTTTTCATGATTTTTTTTTGCATCTTTCTCATTTCTCTTCCCAGTTTTGTTCTCTACTTCTCTCACTTGATTTTCAAATTCCTTTTTGAGGTCTTCCATGACCTGTGAACCAATTCATATTTTTCTTGGAGGCCAAAGGATGTAGGAGCTTTGACTTTGTTGTCTTCTGGTTGTATGTTTTGATCTTCCTTGTCACCAAAGTAAGATTCTATAGACTGATTTTTATGCTGTTTGCTCATTTTGCTAGCCAATTACTTGACTTTTGAGCCCTTCATCAAAGTAGGACTCTGCTTCCAGAGTGGCAAGCACTCTGTCCCAATTCTCAGGGGTTTTGTATAGCTGTTGTCAGGGATACTTCCAGGCACTTGTAAATTTTCAGTTATTCTAAGGTGGTATAATCCAAGGAGAGATGTTTATTCCTCTGCTGGCCTGTGTTCTCATCTGTCAGTGACCTCAAGCACTCTTTTAAGCCTTGGAACTGTGAGAAGGATTCACTCTCAACAGCCTCCACAAGCTCTGTCATGCCAGAACTCTGCCTTACCCCAGGATAGCTATTGAGGACTATGATCCAGATCCAAGTAAGGCAAAGCAAGAGAACCCTGCCTTAGCACCAGCAAAGAGATCCCTGCATTCCCCCTCAAATCATCCACTTGGTCCCCCCACTGACTGTGGTCCTGGAGCCCTGGGAACAGCCATTGCTGCTTCCATCACCATAACCATTACCTCTTCAACCCCTGGGCTGGGGCTGGGCTGTTACCCAGGTCCAACCCAGTTTCTCCATTGACTTTCTATTTTCTCTTTGGTGTTTGTGGGTTGCGAAGTCTAGAAACTGCCACAGCTGTCAGTGATTCAATCCCCTGAGGCCTGCTCTGGCCTGGTATGTGCCTGTGGCCTGCACTCTGAGACTGCACTCAGCTCCCAGCCCAGTATGATAGAAACCCTTCCTGTCAGCCTTCCAGGTTGTCTTGGGTTAAAGATTTGCTTCAATCTATCATTTTGTGGGTTCTGTAGCTCTAGAATTTGTTTATATTCATTTTTAGAGGTATTTGGAGGGGTTTGGGGGAGAGCTCAAGCACATCCCTGCTTTTACTCCACCATCTTGGCTCTGCCCCAGGTTCATATTTCTTAAAATAACTTTTCTCTATTGTTGTTTCACTTTGCTTATTTTATATTTTGTTAATTTTATATTCTATCCTCTTCTTTTTAATCAGTTTAGTATAGTTTAGTATATGTTTGTTGGTAAATGAGGATGATTTGGTACTTAGGGATAGAATTAAGAAGAGGAGACGAAATGAGATAATTTGAGGGAGAAAGAGAAGGGAGGGGGAATAAAGAGGAGGTAGAAGTGCAAAAGACATTAGTCTTTTAGAAAGTCTTTTAGAAAGAAAAAGTAGGAGCTTTGGCCTTGGCACAATGAAGGAACAACTTTTACTCAGAGATAGGAATGAAGAGGAAGGCAAATGTGGAACCTTATAGAGAGATTTTGAAGTATGAAGTAGGAGAGATTAAAGAATTCTCCAAAAATGGCTTTAGTTTTCTCTGGATATTAAGAGGCAAGTATATCTGTTGAGAAAAAAAAGCAAAGGTGAGATTGAGGCTTAGAATTTTCAGAAATAAGACACAGTTTGGAACAGCCAGTAAGGGTACCAGGAAGAGAATCTACCACTGGGAAATGGCATGATTTTGGGACAGAAGCCTAGTGTCTAATATTCGGAATGAATTATAATCAACCCAGCACAGTTCCCTTAGTAGCTTTCAGTAGTGTAAGTATGAGTAAAAACTAATAGTAGGGAGGTATATGAAGTTGGGGATTAGATCAGCAGGGTAGAAAAGGCAGAAGGACAATGGGGTAATTAGAGTTGTGGACATGATCCATGTGACGTAGAATTTATTAGCAGTTCATAAATAGGGAAAATAGCTCACTTAAACAGAGCAAACATTCTGTCAAGTTGAAAAGGACGTAAAAATATACTGCCTCTATGTGCCTATCATCTTAGCACCAAATAATGCTAGTTGAAGTAGTAGTGGTAAAAAAAAATCATGATAATAATATTTTATACATAATATTTTAATCATATACAAACATAAACATGTACACTTTGTTTCTCTATGGAGAATTTATATATGTATATGTATATATATATGCACCCATATAATATAGATAAATGGATATTGATATAATTTATATATTCTAGGCACATAGGTGATACAATGGATAGAGCCTGGAGTCAGGAAGAGCTGTGTTCAAATCCAGTATCAGACATTTACTGGCTGCATGACCCTGGGCAAGTCACCTAACCCCATTTGCCTCAGTTCATCCTCTATAGAATGAGCTAGAGAAGGAAATGGCAAACTACTCCATTATCTCTACCAAGAAAATCCCAAATTGGATCATGATGAGTTGGGCATGACTGAAAAATGACTGAACAAGAGATATAGATATACTATGCATATGTAATATACTACAGGTATAGATATATAATATCTATTGAGCATACTATATTGATAAACTATCTATACATAGTATACTAAATAGTGTACCTCTAGATACTATATCTCTATATACAGCACATAAAACATAGATATTATATTTATACATAATATAATTTCCTCCTAGGGACCATAAGCAACTTGAGACCAAGGATATTTCCCCTTCCCTCTCTCTTCCTCCCTCCCTCGTTCTCTCCTTCCTCTCTCCCTCTTCCTTCTTTTTCTTTCTTTTCTCCTTTCTTTTTCTTTCTCTTTTTCTGTCTCTCTCTTTCTTTCATTGTGAATATCTGTGAACATTATTGAAACAGTGATTACCCTGGCCCCCCTCTGCTTTGATGGCAAGCGTATTGTGCTTTCCCTTTCCCCCTGGTTTCTTTGGTGCTCTTAAGAGAAGATTGGGGTGTCTAGGCTCTCTGTTATTTGCTACAACCCTTACCAACTATGTTTACCTAAGTTAAAGGCCGTGTCCCCTGAACTACAGTTCCATGTAACCACTTAGCAATCATATCAGCATTCATAAAGGAATACTTATCCCAAAATTATGTCTAGATTAAACATAT
>CM053624.1:20722048-20775825 GCA_028646595.1 Phalanger gymnotis | reverse complement strand
GCCATCTTGGCTCCGCCTCCCCTTTCTGCCTCTTTTAAATTAGAAGAGAGGGAGAAAATAAATGTTAGTTGAAATAAATGTAAACTATTTTTAAAAGCACTGAGCATAATACTCCACATGTTCTTTGACTAGGGCAGAGTGCAAAGGAACTATCAACATCTTGGTCCTGGGCAATTAGTTTAGCTTGGAAAATCCTCAGGTGGCAAGCACATACTTTATACTTGAGGAACTGCCACAGCTTGTGTACCACTGACAGAATATTTGAGAATCCCTTTTTACCCACACATCTCAATGTAGCATCAGGGAAGAACTTCTGTGGAGGAAGTGCAGGTTATGTGTGGCAGCTGTAACAACAATGTCGCTAGCTGCTGCAGAGGTGTAAGATCAACAACAAGAGCACACAGGAGGGCTGATAGCACAGGTTCTTTCATCTGCTTTTCTAAGGAAAGGAATTTTAAGGGGTTTACAATTTCATTTTAATTAAACATACATATATATCATTCACTTAGGTCAGGGGGAAAAGCCAGCACCCTGAACTTCAAAGAGAATACAAACAGAAATTAGAAACAGAAATTATGTAACCAGAGCAAATAACACAAATCAGCAGACAGGCTTCTAGCTGTCTGTCCAAGAAATACATAAACAGTTACCAGAGAGAGAAACACAACATCTGGGTTTTCAAAGCCAGGGGGGCCTCCAATGGCTACCCAGAGTCTCCTCTGGTCAAATCACCAATGCTCTTCCAATGAGCATGCTCCCAAGCAAAATGCAAATCTCAAAGTATATATATATATACTTTTTCAGGGTCAGAAGGTGTCACTACCATGTGACTCAAACTCATGTGACTTAGGCTTTCTTGTGCCTTAAGCACAAGACTCCTGATTCAATCAAAGACTCTTAATTGATACAAAGGCAAGATTCAATCAAAGGCACTCTATCACCTTAGTGCTGAGAAGCACTCAAACAAAAAACAGCAAAAAGTCCCACCCGGCTTGGCATTATAGCAGCACACTCAGTTTTTCCTCTAGAATAAAGCTTTTGGCATTATGCCTCTAGGCTGCTAGGCGGGTCAGTGGATAGAGTGCTAATCCTGAAGTCATGAAGATTCATCTTCCTGAGCTCAAATTTGGCCTCTGACACACATGACTCCGGGCAAGTCACTTAACCCTGTTTGTCCTAGTTTCCTGATCTGTAAAATGAGGTGGAGAAGGAAATGGCAAACCACTCCAGTATCTTTGCCAAAACAAAACAAAAACAAACAAATAGGACCACAAAGAGTCAGATATGACTGAAAACAACTAAACAACATTGCCTCTGTTCTCTTCATCTCTCCAGGCTATGCATTTCTCCTCTTTAAAATAAAAGGATTATATTAGATAGCTTCTGAGGTCCCAGCCAACTTGAAATCTTTGATAATATGATATAATTCTGTGAGTTTTAATGATGACTTTTCAAAAGAGAGAACTTTTAAACAATATTTTTGTTTAGGAACAATATTTAGGAACAATAGCATATATGAACACGTGTGTGTGTGTGTGTGTGTGTGTGTTTATGCATGTGTTTGTTTATAGAGTGGAATGAGGTTTGCTGTTTGACAAGGAGGGTTAGGTGAGTGTTTTATGGCTCTGTGATCTCATCAGTATGGGTACTCTCGTTTGTGGTGTGGATATTAGCCCATCTACTCATATCCTTTGGTATTATTTTGATATGGCCTCCTATAAACTCTTCCCTGATTATCTAAGCATCATATGGGATGTTTTTCCCCTCTAGTTTCCTTGGCATTGAGTTGCCACAAATTTAGCATTGAGCTGTCCATCAGTTATGCTACCTTCTTATTGGATGTTGAATGATCATCTTTCCCCTCCTCTTCTGCTTGTACATCACTCTAAATTTATGGCCTTTCCTCTGTTGACTGTTCCCAATTTTTCCTGTATGTAGCTTGTTTAGACCCTTTTTTGCATGTTTTCTCCTCTGTTAAACTATGTACTCCTTGAGGACAGGGATGATCTTTTCCTTTCTTTGTATCCCCAGTACACAGTGCCTGACACATAGTCAGTGTAGAATAAATGATTGTTGACTTGAGGACATCTTGCTGAAAATATCCTTTATGCTAATTTTTCAACAACTCTTCACTAGTTATGCAGCATCCTTCAGCCTAATTAATTTGATTCAGTATGAACCAACAAGCATTATTTAAGCACCTGCTCTGTATCTAATATTGGCTCACCCTCACAAGTGGTGGTTTTAGAGATGGAGGCATTCCATGATTTAAATCCATAGAATATCGCTAAAAGAAAGTAGTTATTAAAAGGTGTGGCTTTACTTCAGAGAGAAGTTTGGCATCCTTAAAAGCTCAGCCTAGTTTCTCAAAGGCAACCCAGCTGACTGTGGTTCTCTTGTTCAATTCTGAGCTCTAAATTAATGACTCCATAAAGAAGGAAATAGCGCCTTTTTGAAGAATAGCTTCAGTATCTGGACAGCTGCTCACGCTCAAACAGAGAACAAGAATATTGTATCCCATCTGGCTTAAAAACATGAATATCATTATCCTGTCTTGTGATTAATGAGAGGTAATGAGTTTAGGCTACTACTCTTAAGTGTTTTTATTTGGGATCATTCAGGATCTCCCATAAGCAGGCATATAGAAGTAGCCATAGGGCACACTGAATGGAACAATAGACTTGGAGTCAGGAAAGCCTAAGTTTAATTCCTGACTCAGACACTTATTAACTTGGATAAGGCACCTGAAATCTCACCTTCGCTTTTCTCATCTGTAATATGGGGATAATAAAAACCTCTTTTTCCCAGGGCTGTTATGAGGATCAAATGTGATAAAGCATTGTGTTAACCTTAAAGCACTACGCAAATGCTAGTAATTATTATTATCATGAGCCACTTGTTCCATTTGTTGAATTATCATTCAATTAATAATAATAAGACTTATATAATTCTAACATTTGCAAACACTTGACATGTATTATTTCTTTTCAACTTCACAACATTCCTGAGAGGTAAATGCTATTATTAGCCCCATTTTATAGATGAAGAAACTTAGCCAAACATAAGTATATATACACATGCATATATGTACATTCATCATATATACACATACATATATGCACACATACATACATGCATGCATGCATATTTATTCACACACCTAGTAAGTGCCTGAGGTTGTAGTTGAAGTAATGTCTTCCTGACCTCACATCTAGCACACAGAGCCTTGGGCCACCTACTAGACTCTGTTGATCTGTGTGAGTACCTAGTGTCCTTTGTGGCACCTAGTGTCCTTTGTGAAAGGTCTGATGTATTTCAGAGGATGAGAATACAAAGATATCAACAAAACAGGGCTGGCCTTCAGAGAGGTTACATTTTACTAGAAGGTGGGAAACAATGTTCATGTGTAACTAAATTCAAACTACATGTACATGATGCAATGTAACTCATGGTAATTTTAAGAGGATGAGATTGCAAATAGATGCAAGAATGAGGAAAAGTGGCATTTGAACAGAGGGAGTTATTTGTAGCGATACCTGAGTGTTGGTATCATTTACACATATCTCCATAGTCAACCACAAGCTGAGGCTCATCCTGGGGCTCTATTTATTGTGTTTGGACTTTGTAAAAGCAGCAACATTTCATCATTATCACTATTGAGATTTAGATTAGATGTAGATGCAGAGAATAATATGACTGAGAAATATGTGACGTCAGTACCTGACAGTACAAAAAAATATTCTTTTCTGATTCACTGTACCTTTTTATTTAGTAAAAACATCTGTGTGAGTAATGTCGTTTCAGTGTGACTTATGCTTCAATTTCTCTAATGATGTAGTAATATGGGATTAGGTAGTTTGGTGTGATGGATGACGTCTTAGACATGGAGTCAAAAGATCAGGGTTCAAACGCTTCCTCTGCCTATGAACACTGGCGAGGCCTTTAATATCTCTGTGCCTGTTTGCTCATGTGTAAAGGAAGTAATGCTTGCCTTACCTCCCTTCCAGGGAAAATATAGAGGAAAGTGCTTTGCAAATCATAAAGCTGTATACAAATGAGAATTATTATTAATAGCTATAGTTAATTAACCAAGAATACATTCTGTGCTAAACAGGCTGAAAAATGCCTTTTTTCAAACTGGGAGGAGGGGAAAGAAATTGGTAAATGAAAGAGACTGCCTTCAAGTTTTCATTTTAAAACTCACATAAGGGGGTAGCTAGGTGACACAGTGAGTAGAGCACCAGCCCTGGAGTCAGGAGGACCTGAGTTCAAATGTGATCTCAGACACTTGACACATTTACTAGCTGTGTGACCTTGGGCGAGTCACTTAACCTCAATTGCCCTGCCTTCCCCCCTGCAAAAAACAAAACAAAACAAAAAATAACTCATATAAGAGGTTTACTTTGCTACTTCTTTGCTGTCTGACCTTGAGTGAGGCACCCCCCCCCATCTCTGGGTCTCAGTTCCTTTTCTGTAATACAAGAGAATTGGGGTAATTGATGTCTACAGTCCCTTCTAGTTAACTTTATTCTTACAGGAAAAGGAATTTAGCACATTCTACATTCTATTATGACAGAGGTTCCTAAGCTTGGATTCCTAAACTTTTTTTTTTTAACAAACATTTTGTTAACTGTTTTCTCTGAAGTTCCACGTATTTTCTTTGAATCATTTAGAAACATGACTCTGAGAAGAGTCAGTTGATTTTACCAGATGTTCAAAGTGGCCCATGACAGAAAGAAAGTTTTCAATCCCTATATTATAATAAGATTTGACCAGAGAACTTTCAGAGCAACTAGGTGGCACAGTGGAGCAAATATGGACCTGCAGTTGGGAAGACATGAGTTCAAGTGTGGCTTCATATGATTATTCATTGTGTGACCCTGGGGAAGCTACTTATCTGCTATTTGCCTCAATTTTCTAATCTGTAAAATGGATAGAATAATAGCACCTACTTCCTAAAGTGAGAAAATATTTCTAAGTGCTTTGTGAACCTCCAATTATTATTATTTTTATTTTTATCATGATTATTATCAAACTTAAACGTGATCCAGTCCAAATCTGCCATTTTATTGCTAGAGAAAACGGGCTTAGAGAGGGAAAGGTAAGGCCTTACATCTAGGAACAGAAATGCAAGCATTCATAGCAATGTCCTTTGATTTTAAATCAATATATTGTTTCAACTCCATGATGCTCCCTGTAGTGATTCCCTGGGTCCATTTATCTTGGGGTGACTTGAAGGGGAGGCAGAGGTAGTGAAGCTTTTTCCCTTCCAGCACAAAACCTACAATCCTATGATTTTGTATTTGTGTTATGCTGTGTGTGTGTTTCCCATTTACAGAGCATCACTGATTGTGCCTGTTAGCATATATCCAGAGTATAAAAATGCAAGTCAGAAGCAGGGATAAGATTAGGAAACATTGGGAGAAGGTGGTCAGAGGGCCATGAACTTCAGCTGGCAGAGCCAGAAGAGCAGTAGCCCTGGGTGACTGAGGAGCTGGATTTAAATCCTGCCTCTCATACTGGCATCATGCCTGCTCCCAGCCAATCACTGGAGTCCTCCGTACCTCAGTTTCCTAATCTGTAACACAAGAGAGTTGAACTAGATGGTATGTAAGCTTCTTCCAGTGTTCAGTCTAAGATCCCCAGAGACTATAGGTTTGGACTTCTTAGTTTTTCTACAGTAATGATAGCACATTTTAGGAATGGTATTGTGATTTAGTTGCCTTTACTATATCCATTTTATAGATGAAAAATTGAATCTCAGAGAGGTTAAGAAATTTGCTCAATGTTGTATATATAGCTTGCAGTTATTCAGTCATTTGTCATGTCCAACTCTTGGTGACCCCATTTGGGGTTTTCTTGTCAAAGACACTGGAGTGGTTTGCCATTTCCTTCTCCAGATCATTTTATAGATGACAAAACTAAGGTAAACAGTGTTAAGTGACTTGCCCAGGGTCACAGATCTAGTAAGTGTCTGAGGCCAGATTTGAACTTAGGAGTTTATTTGTAAATATTGAATTTTTGTAATAGATGTAAGCCAACTTTACCAGTTCATAATAAATTCTAGTTTCAAAAGACCATCCACCAAGACTAACAACCACTGTAATTTACAGTCCCAGGTAGTTGCCTGGCACTCAGGTAGTGAATTGTCTAGAGCCGGCCAGGTTTCACGCGTCAGAGGCGAGACTTGAACCCAGATCACTCCATCCAGGCCCATTACTCGATTTCCTAGGTCATTTGTCTAATCACTAGCAATGACAACTGAAGGAATTTCTGTCCCCATTTATACTTGTGTCAAGTCAGTAAGCTTTAGAGTGAGAGAGAGTTTTAAAGGCCATCTCATCTAACCCTATTACTTTATGGAGGAATGAGCCATGGCCCAGAGAGGTCCCAGGGTTATAGGCCTAGAAGTAGAAGGGACTTCAGAGGCCATGTAGCTCACTCCCCTTCATTTTGCAATTCTATCATTTTAGAGATGTAGAAAATGAAGTCCAGAGAGGCAGTGACTTGCCCAGGGTCACATAGTCAGCAAATGTCATGGCCAAGGGTCCAAGTCTTTGGACTCTAAAACCAGCACCCTTTCTCTCTACCTTCTCATCCCCACCCGTATGCAGCCTTCCCTTCAAGCTACTGAAGTTTCAAACAATAACAGCAGTTAGAGGAGAAAAAAAAGAGAAAACAAGGGAATTTAATTAACATTTATTTGTCCAGCCCTGTAACCTATTTGATACTGAATAAAACATGGAGAAAGACACAGTCACTGCTTAGTACAATTTAAGTATGCGTAATAGACCTCTGGGAAGTAATAAGCCAATTAAAAACATAAAATAAACCACACTCATATGAGATTCCAAGTATCTATTAGCATTCAAATCACGGATCTTCATTATATTCAGTCCCGTAGTAAGGGAACCTGGGCACATCTTCCTACTATGAATTAGATGTGGAATGCCAAGAGACACAATAGTATTATAATAAGTCCGTCAATTCCCCAGGACTCTTCGTTACTCAATTCAGTAGGACTCTTTGGGTTTCTTTGTTCAGGTATATTCAATAAAAATATTTCTTCAAAATAAATTTGGGATATGATTTTCAGTTTTGAGATTTTTAATTAATTTCTATGTTCTCTTGCCTGCTTCACATAGCAGCTGGTTTATGTTCTCCATGATATAGAAATAAGGACTTATGGTTTGGTTTGTTTCCTTGCTTTTAAGGTGGCCAATCTTGCTTGTTCCCTGTCTGCAAACGAAGATGGAATTAAAATAGTCAAGACGGCAGCCAGTCACATGGAGACATTGTGCCCACAGGTAGGGAGAGTAAATATTGAATGTCCTCAGCATTAAAATTGCTATAGAAACTATGTACTTCACCGAAGAGCAAAACTGGGGTTGGTTCATTGGAACTTTGTTCTAAGGAGTTGATGTCAATGAGTGCAAGTACTCCTCAGATATTATGTACTCCCACTGAATACTGTTTCCTTAAACCTAATGGTTGTTAGGACTTCTCAGCAAAGAAGGGCTCCTTCATTAGGCCCCAAACCAAATAACCTCTTATCATGGTTCCTATCTTTCCACTCTGTACTCTTATATCAACCTGGTTGAGTTTTTCTCCATGACAGGGTACCCTTTATCAAAGTACAATTGTACCCACATATCTGTTGTCCTCCAGGCTCTTGTCACTATGGAATTTCCCTTTTGCCACCCATTCCAACCTTCCCACTCTCTTTTCTACCTCTGGTATAGAGTCCCTGCGCAAACATCAGGTGAAATAATTTTTAGTTTCAGATCTACTCTGCTATCTATCTATCTATCTATCTATCTATCTATCTATCTATCTATCTATCTACCTATCTCTGTCTATCTATCCATCTTTCTTTCCTTCTTTGTTCTTTTCTTTCTTTCTTTCTTTCTTTCTTTCTTTCTTTCTTTCTTTCTTTCTTTCTTTCTTTCTATCTACCTATCTATATAGATATAGATATGTATACTCCATGTTTTATCTATGACTATGTCTTTATTTGTAATCTACATCATATGTTCATGATAACATTTATTTGAATTTTTTTCTCCATCAATTCAGTCTGTACCCACACCATGCCTTAAAGGATGATTTTTATGAGCTTTTGGGCCCCCAAATTAAAAAAAAAAACAAAGTAAAATAAAATGATATCCACTGGCCAACTATATTACATATCACAAAATAGTAGAGTAGTCCAGTTAGAGAGCAGAGGACCTGATTCAATCATTCCTTCTCAGCCTCGTTTTTCTCATCCATAAAATAGGATTAATCAAACCTTCAGTGCCTACTTCATGAGGTTGTTCTGTAGATTAAGTGGGATAATTTGTGTGTTTCTCAATTCAGTTTTCAGCTCTTGTTGTCATTCTATACAGAGGGAAAAGAGGGAGAGAATCACTGCATTCCAAGAAGCCTCCCCAGGCCATCCCTGTTTCAGGGGGAGTAAGGTCCAATTGGCCCCAGATATAACAACTTTCCAGACTCCAAACCTACTGCCCTGCTCCTTCCACTGTGTTACTCCTTAGATTAAAATAAAGGCTTTTATAAATTGTTTTTAAAGGATATTCAGAAACAAGATGCTAATGCTTAGCTCAACGTTCCCTTCTTGAAGCCCTTTTCTCAAAGAGCAGCAAACGTCTTCAAAGATTACCAGAACTTTTCCTGAACAGTTTTCAAAGATAGCTTGACTGATTTGGGGAGAATATGTGGGGACGAAGGTATTACTGTAAAGGGAATAACCTTCAGGGGATCATTGATTTAGGGCTAAAAGTGCCCTTATAGTTCCTCAGATTCCACCTCTGTATGTTAGAGAAAAACCTGTTCCCTGCACAGCTTCCATGACTTGGCCAAGAACAAAGAATAAGTAGGAGAGCTGGCATGTGAACTCAGGACCCCAGACTCTAAAACTGTCTCGCTATTAACTGCACTTGGCTGCTGGCTTCTAAAGTCATTTGTGACCATCTGAGCCATTCCATAATTCCCTTAATCTGTCACAGTCCTTACCTCAGTTAATCCTGTATATATCTTGCTTGTACACCATTATTTGCATGCTGCTTCTCTTTTCAGATTGTGAGCTCCTTGAGGCCAGGGTCTATTTTTGCCTTTTTTTTCTGTCTGCATAACTTAACATAATGCCTGGAACTTACTAAGTACTTAATAAAGGCATTTTAATTTGATTTGACTTGTAATATGCACTTGGCATTGAAGCTACAACCACACACAAAAAAAAATCCCTGCCCTCTGGGAGTTTACAGTCTACCAGGAAAACCAACACTTCAATTTGATCCACTCATCTGGTACTCAGGACAGTGACCTAACTCCTAGAAGAGGTTTCTCCATGGTAGAAAAGAGTCTGAGCTGTGCCTGATAAATATTTTTGATAGATGGATTAATTGATAGATGAAATGTGACTTTGGGTAATTCTTTGCTATTACTTTCTTGGGCACAAACAGCACTGCTACTTTATAAGAGCCCCTGATCTGATTTAGATATAAAATGTAGGAGCTATCTGGGATTACCCATGCAAGGGCACTGGGCCATCTCCTGCAGACAGAGAACTCTCACCTGATTTGCATGTTGCTGTGATCGAGGAACTGTCATCACTGAGTAGTGAGAGTGCTTCATTTTCCAAACCTCTCGTTCTCAAAAGCAAATTTGCTTGCTACCTTTCACACACCATAGATGAGGATGGATGTGTCAGTATGCAACTAAACTCTGTGAGCTTGAAATAGTCTGGAGCAGTCATGTTCTTTAGGTATTCTAGTGTTTTCTGCCTTTGGCGCTTTTCATATATCTTGCTTCTGTGATAACAGATTCTTCAGAGAATGATAGATGGATAGACAAACACATAGTAGAGAGACAAATAGATAGATAATAGATAAATAGATAGATGGTAGATAGATAGATAAAAGCTAGATGATGTATGTACGTATGTATGTATGTATGGATAGATAGACACATAGTAGAGAGACGAATAGATAGATAATGGATAAAAAGATAGATGGTAGATGGCTGATAAATAGACAAAAGCTGGATGATGTATGTGTGTATGTATGGATAGATAGACACATAGTAGAGAGACAAATAGATAGATAATAGACAAATAGATGGTAGATAGGTAGACAAAAGCTAGATGATGTATGTACGTATGTATGTATGGATAGATAGATAGATAGACACATAGTAGGGAGACAAATAGATAGATAATAGACAGATAGATGGTAGATGGCTGATAAACAGACAAAAGCTAGGTGATGTATGTACGTACGTATGTATGTATGGATAGATAGATAGATACATAGTAGAGAGACAGATAGTAGACAAATAGATAGATGATAGATAGTGGATAAATAGAGAATAGCTAGATGATGTATGTATGTATGTATGTATATATGGATAGATGGATGGATGGATGGATGGATGGATGGATAGATAGGTGATTGATAATAGCTACATGATAGATGATAGATGGTTGGATGGATAGATAATAGGTAGATAATAGATGGATAGATAGATGATAGACAGGTAGATAATAGATGATAGATGATTGATGGATAGAAAGATAGATGATAAATAATTGAGAGATGATAAATGATAGATAAATGGATAGATGATCAATAGATAGATGATATAGATAGATAGATAGATAGATAGATAGATAGATAGATAGATAGATAGATAGACATATAGATAGATGGATGGATGGAGTTTGCCAGTGCTGAGAGGCAGTATGGTAATGAGGTTGGAGAGCCAGCCTGGGAGATGAAGCCCTGCATTCAAGCCCTGCCTCTGACACACACTGGCAGTGTGACCCCCAGGTAAATCATAACCCAAGCAGCTTTCAGACTGTATATCATATGGTAATTGCCAATAGCTCTCTATGACTTGTGGGATCAAACACAAACACCTCTATTGAGCTTTTTCATCCCCGTTCCAGCCTTACTGCCCATTATTTTGCATCATCCTCTCTCTAGTTGAGCCAGACAGGCTTTTTTGTTGTTCCTCACCCGTGATGTTCCACGTCCCTTCTCTATACGTTGGCCTTGGTTGTCCCTCTTGCCTAGCATGCACTGCCTCATTCATTCTGCTTCTTAGAACAGAAACTCAAACCAAGTCCCATGTTTTTCATACAGCCTTTCCATAGCAGCCTATGTCCTTTCCTCCAGATAGCCTTGCAATCATTTCATTTACAGTTTGTATGGACTTACATGTTTCTGAACTCATCTATCCCCTGATAAAATATAAACTCTTTGAGGACAGTGACTTTTTAAAAACATGCCCAGCACTGAGCCCAGTCAGTGCCTCAGAGGTGCTTATTAAGTGTCTATTGATTGCAAGACAAATGGAGGTGATCTTTCCACTGGTAGTTCCCACCATCAATGAAATTAAAGATTCAAATCAACAAATACAAGTAAAGATTTTTAAAAAAGAGGAAGCCACAAGATTGCAATTACACAAGGCTAGCACAGTGCCTCCGAGAAAGGGTCACCAAATTGTGGATCGTGGTCCACTGGCCCTTTCTTCCACTAAGGACATATTCCTTAAAAATCATTTTTAGGGCCTGCTTGGGCTTACATTCCATTGACAAAGCCTCTGAGAAGCCATTGTCACTCCTATCCATCTCGAGACATCAGTCAGGGACTTTAGCTAAGGATTTACTGGCTAAGGGCAATTAGACATTGTGTATCACCTAAAATACAGAACAAATTGGAGTTTTTAGTCGTTCTTTTGGAACTTTGATTTGATTCCATTTATTTTTGCTCAGAATGACCTTGTGATTCTATGGCTTTTAGTAACATTGTCTGGAATTTTATTCACTCCGATAGAATTTAAACTCTTGAGAGTTAGGCTTGCTATGTTCTTGTCTTTGTCTACCTAGCTCGCTGCCTGGAACGTCTTAAGCGTTCAATAATTTTTTGTTGATTGATTGGCTTGTACATGCGTATACTCTCACTGTCATTTCGTGCACCTAAATTAAAAACAGTAATTATATATCCCCAAAGAAATCATAGCTGGCATGAGTATAGCTCTTTATAAATGTGACATCACTTGTTCCTCACAAAAACCCTGTGATGTAGGTGCTACTATTATCCCCATTTACAGTTGAGGAAACTGAGGCAGACAATGACAACATGATTAGTTTAGGGCCATGCAACTAGTTAGTGTTTGATGTCAGATTTGAACTCAAATGAATTTGAACCCAACTCAATCAGCTGCACCATTTAATTGCCTCTACAAAAAGGATGATTTCAAATAACAACAACAACAACACAATTTCTTTGCTGCCGCTAATAATCAAGGAAGCAACATTCGTACTGAGGAATCTTGGCTTGGTTAGGGTGTTTCTATTGTGACTTTGAAGATGAGGCAGAAATGAAATTGCTGGCAGCCTCGGGATGTTTCTCCAAATTGAGAGAGTCCATGGCTGCTTCTCCTCAGAACTTTGCTTTGAAGGTTAATATGAAAACAGACCTGTGACCATATGCCCTTCAAATCACTACAGGCTTTACAGCAATGCCATCTCTCACCAAAGCTCTTTTCAAAAGCCACGTCCTTCAATTTATCTACTCTTTTGTTGTTACTCATCATTGTCATTTTCTGTAGCCTGGCAGACAAAATGAACCTGGGGTCTTGATTTCCTATGGCTTTCTCCTTTTTATCCTTCATACTTGGTAATGCCAGTGACCTCAAAAACCCAGGTTTAGTTTTTGAAGTCTTTTCTAGGCTATTACAATGGGGGCAGAATGGTTTCCAATTGGAACTGAGAGGTCAGAATTTTCAATTGAATCTGTGCCTGTTGGAGAACAAATTGGTGAGGAGGTAGATTTAATTTTTTTTTTTTTTTTGTGAATGACTTTGAAGAAATTTAGCTTTGTTGTAGATTGGTTTGGCTCCTTTAAGAAGTTTGTTTGTGTATTGTCGAGGCATTCTCTGAAAAAAAAAAAAAGACTCCTTGAAAGAGAAAGAGAACTGGGAAAGACACAGAGACTGATTGTGGCCTCCGATAGTGAAGGGTCAAAGTTCATTTGGAGAGGAATGGTAGATTGAAAGGCCTGAGAATGCATGCAGGGCTGATTGTCTCAAACAATCAGAGAGAGAGAGAGAGAGAGAGAGAGAGAGGGGAGGTCAAAATAGTAGGGGAGAGGATTCTGATAGCATCATGGAGCTAGCTAGAAGGGGCCTTAGAGATGTTCTAATCTAATGCTTCAGTAGATAGAGCCCTGGGCCTGGAGTTAGTAAGATCTCAGTTCAAATTCAGCTTCAGGTACTGTGTGAACTTGGGCAAGTCACTTAACATCTCTCTGCCTCAGTTTCTTCAAATTTGAAATGGAAATACTAGTAGCATCTATTTTGCAAGATTGTTGTGAGGATAAAATGAGGTAATATTTATAAGGTATATAGCACAGTGGCTTACGCATAGTAGGCATTATAGAAATTCATATTCTTTCCCCTTCCTTCCTGGTCCAGCCTCTTAATTTTATAGGGAAGGAAGCTGAAAACTAGGAAGAAGAAATTATTTGTCCAAAGTCACACAGGGCAAAAGGTCCTGAGCAGCCCCAAAGTTTAGTGTTAAATTTAACACTTTTTCTTATTTTTATTTATTCATTCTATATCACATGGCTTACATTTTAAAAAGTGAATTAAAACAATTTTTTTTGTTTATATGTATTAGTTATTTCCTCCCCATTGTATTGTAATCATATACACATGAATCACTGGTGAATGTAACTAGTGTTTGCTACCTCGATTTCATTTTAATTTTATGCTCTAAGAAAATATAAAGTGATTGGTTAATAATGCCCTTAATGGGGTAGTGTCACTTTCTGACAGATCTCAGAAATAAAGTGTTTATATGTCTTTATCTATCTATTGATCAATCTATCGATCTGTATATATTTATGTATGTATATATATATACACACAAAAACATATTTACATGTAGGTATGTGTATATGCATACATATACACATGTATGTAATACAGCATATTAAACACATCTATTTCCATATCTGTATTTCTATACACATACATACATACATACAAACACACACTCAACACACCACTATAGAAATTATTTTAAATCCCAAACATTGGGCATTGGGTTTGATACCCTGACTAGGACACAATGTACATCCTTTTCAGGGATGTCTTTTGTCTTTCACACTCTGTTCAGGGAACGTGCAAGAAGCCTGGCAATATTCTTAAAATTTCTCCTCCTAAATCCAGGCACTCCATTGGCTTCCTGGGCAAATTACTAAGTCAATCATATTCCTACCTCTTCATGCCTGGGTGATTCTCAAAGGAGCACAAACTTTCTCCAATTTCTCCTTGTTGCTGGAGATTGTAAAGAAAATCCCCCAATAAGCCCTCTCCCTAACTCTACATTAAGTTTCCTGAATCTTTTTAATGCCTTTTAACTCTCATGAGGCTTGGCTCTTATTGTATCATTGGCTTTGTAGCCTTCACCAGCAAGGAATTTTAGTTGGACTTTTATTCATCACTTGCTAACAGAGGCTGGTTTCCCAATAATTTCTATTAGCAAATTCCCTCAGTAAGCCCTTAAGCCAAGGAAGTTGAGTGACTTCTCCAAGGTCACTCAGCAGATTAGTAGCAAAGGAGAGAAAAGAAACCATTCCTTAGAATTATCAGTCTTTATAATAGTTTATTGAACAACTATTTCCCAAATTCTAAAGGGAGAGCTTATATTTAACTTGTTACTTTGTTGCTAAACTGTTTTTGAGAGTTTACTTGTCAGATATCATTTCAAAAAATAAATTTAAAATTAAAAAACACTTCTTTAGCAGGATTTAGGTGCAGCTAGGTGGTGCAATGGATAGAGTACTGGTGTTGGAATCTTCATGAGTTCAAATCCAGGCTTGGACACTATGTATGACTCTAGGCAAGTCATTTAACCCTATTTGCCTCGGTTTCCTCATCTGTACAAAATGAGCAAGAGAAGGAAATGGCAAACCATTCCAGTATCTTTGCCAAGAAAACCTGAAATGGGGTCATAAAAAGTTAGACACAACTGTATAACAACAAAGAGCAGGATTTTGGTATCATGGATCCCTCTGACATTCTGGCTGAATATATGGATCCTTTCTCAAAAATAGATAGAGAATTATTAAAGAAATCAGTTATATTGAAAAAAAGACATACTTTTTTTTGATTTAAATCCACAGATGCCCTGAAGGCTATCCATGGACACTTTGGGGATCCATAGATGTTTCATTAAGCACCCTTTTTCTATAGTTAGTGAGACAGGTACAAGGATAGAGAAGTACTATTTTATAGATCAATACATTTTTGTTGTTCATCTTTGCGATAACAGCATTTATATTTCAAAAGAAAGTTGGAAGTCATTTAGACAGAATATTACACAATTTCAGAGTTGAAAGAGACCTCAGAAGGCATCTAGTTCAAGCCAAATCAAGAAAGGAATTCCCAGCATCTGGCCATTTAGCTTTGCTTATATATCAGTAAGGCAACATTCATGATCTCGAAGATGAACGTGAACATGACTGAATGGTTCAGAATCATGAAGTATAAGAAATTCTCTAGATAGAAGGCAGAGGGAGTATAACATTTATTTAGACGTGAGAGAATCCAATCCCATGACCAGTAATTCCAATTCCGTATAGTAGCAATGATATTCCAAAGCCAGTAAGCCCACCTCAATGTAACAACAAGGAAATTGTAACACAATATTACAGCAAGGAGCCAAGGCATGCTGGAACCCCCCCCACCCCCACCCCTGCTCGGTCCCTCCTGTAAACAATCAGTCAAGAATTCTAACTGCCTACTCAGCACTCTCTTCTGCAGTTCTATAAACCTGAGTTCCTGCTCCTTCTCCTTGGGCTGAATTCTGAGTCCTGCAGCTCTTGCTTCCTCAATGTCCTCTTGATGGCTGCTTCTGAATTCTGTCACTCTCAGTGCTGCTGATCTCAGTTCTGGGCTCTCTTTTTATGCAGTCCTAGCCAACATCTGATACACTATGATTCAGTGCACATACCATTGCCTCTGGTTTTAGCAACTCCTCTTAGGGCCCTGAAGGCTTCACACCCACATAGGCTTAACAAGCAAAAGGATGTAGGCCTGAGGCCTCACATCTAGTTAGGTAAAGGGTGTGAGCCTGCCTCTAATCAGGCCTCCCTTTGTTTGCCCCACCTGAGGCCTATTCAATGGGCAGGAAATATCTTTCACTTACTGCTTGGCCTTACGGCTTATAAGCCTCAAGTTCTACCTATGGATAACTTGGAAAAGTTAGGATGTTACTCCTGAGTGCCCCTTTTGTCAAAACCAAAAAAATCTAATCAGCATAACCACCTCATCTTACAAAAGGAGAAACTGAGACACCATTTCTTCTCAGCACATAGTGGTTAGCTGGTTTGTTCCTGGTCCCAAAGTGAGTGAAGGAGTTGACCCATTTTCACTCCTAGGCTTTAGTCCAAATCCAGGCTTCTTATGGTGGACCACAGCTACCAGTGTTTTCATGAAGAAAATGCTGCACTCATTTAATGAGGAACATTTTGAGCCAAAAGTTTTTACTTTGTGGAGTCTTTGCTTCTATTTTTTTATATCTGTAATTAGAAAATTAAGGAGTAAATAAATGCAAAGGATCATTTATGACCTTAGAAGTTGACATATTAGAGAGTCGGATTCCATATCTGGGCCCTGCTCTGTAGGGAGAGGATAGAATGGACACATGTAATTAGGGGCCAAGTAATAGAGTCTGAGGGAGAAAACCTTCCCAGGGAAAGATAATGTTCTGGATCGACCAGAAGTCAGCATCCTGCCCCCATGAGAAAGTAGGGTCAAGGACTCCATTTGGCTTCCTGAGGTTTGCTGATGAGAAGGCATAGTGGGGGCTATTATTCTTCTATTGATGACACTGTCTTAGCAGTACTGAGTATGCTGTCAAGTGCCACTAAATAATAATTATGGGCTCCTACCCTCTCTCGGAGGCTTCCTATAAACCTTGACTGGGAAGGCAGAGTAGTCAATGTTCTTTTGAACAACTGCACAGTTGGAATTATTTGTTCTTTCTCTAGAAGATTTCTCATGACTATTACCATTCACCATGGAGAGGTCTCCTGGAGAAGCAGCTATGTTTCATATTTCACTATATTCAAATATGTAAAAATAAGAAGGATTCTAGTTATCACCAAGGGAGACAAGAAGGGTCAGTCCAATAGTTCTGGATTCTATGGGAACCAGTCATGCCAAGCTCCTTATTCTGATTCCAGACCTATTCTTTACTATCTACATGCCCTTAGGTGAATCGACTACCCTCTCTGGGTTTTTGTTTCCTTCTTTGGAAAATGAAGAGGTTGGTCAAAAGGACCCTTAAAATCTTCCTCTTAAAATCTTTGAGAGGATAACTATGCTCCTATCAAAAGAGATATCTGGAACTTCTTTGGCAAAGCAGAATTCACATGATACAAGATGCCCCTAAAGTCTTGGATTAAGGTAACCTTGATATAATCTGAGGCAAACTCAAGGCTTTAAGCCAGGACTCAGTCTTACTTAAACTTTACATCCTCAGAATTAGCTTAGCACAAAGCACAGTCCTCTGTACACCGAAGTCATTTAATAAATGTTGGCCAGTTGATTATGTTCTCTCTTGGGAGGAGAGGGTGGGCAACCTGTGAACTTTATGAACTACTATAGTTGATATATTTAAAGATATGGATAAATATATACCTTCATATACACACATACATATACACACATATACAATAATGTGTACATGTATATGCATACTCATGTATATACATATGTGTACTTTACATATGTACACATGTACACACACATACATATACATACACATACATGAATACCCACATTCACATACCTATCTATGCCTCATTTTTCTCCTCATTTTTTTTAGATGAGGACTGAGGCAAACAGAGGTTAAGTGACTTGCACAGGGTCACACATCTAGCAAATATCTGAGGCTCAGTTCTTCCTGACTCCAGGCCTGGCTCTCTATAAACTCTCCCACTGAGCTTCCTCTATTTAGAAATGCACAGATCATCTATGGGTTTGAAGATAAGTCCTTAAGAAATTTCCTGAGGTGCTTAGAGAGTAAATGACTTGCCCAGGGTAATACAATGAGCATGCAATAAAGACAAGATAGGAACATAGGTTTATGATTAACAATTATATCCCCCAAGAGTTTAGATTAATAGCTTTACCTTGACCTTGAAGGAGGCTCCTAAAGTTTTACATAAAGACTTTGTGTCTCAGTGATTGTTCGTCTTCACCAGAGCCCCAGGAGCTAGCTAGAGTGTGTATTATTTCCCTCATGTTAATGAAGAGGAAACAGAAACTCTGAAAGGTCAAGAGATGTTCCAAGAATATTGTTTTTGTTACTTACTCCTCATGTGACTCTAGACAAGGTAATAAGTGGCATGACTCTGAATGTTCTTGGTTTTGTTCTATTCAAATTGTTATCAATGATGTTGACAAAGATATTAGGTCTATTTGATCATGTTTGGAGATGATGCCCAATTGAGAAGGATGGCAAATATGATGGGTGACAGAACCAAGACTTACAATGATCTTATGTCAAGATGGCTTGGGACAAAGGGACAAAATCATTGAAACATACTTCAGCAGGAAAAAAAATGTCAAGGCTTGCATTTTGGCTCAGAAAAAAAATCTATTATGAAATTACAGGATGGCAGAGATATATTTTAGCACCAGTTCACAGAGGAGAGATCCAAAGGGTTTCGTAGTTAATAGGGCAAGTACAGTATAAAAAGGTTTAGGAGACTAAACCAGGAGGGAAATGAATCCTGGAGCACAATGAGATTTCTGTCCTGCTAAAAGTGTTGTTTCCAGGTAAGTGTTGGTCAGGGGAGGAAAGACAGAAGTGAAAAAGGCTGTCAGATTCCACTATCATTGCCACAAGGGATCAAGCTAGTAGGAAGGAATTGTCCCTCTCAATTCCCCATCCAGGATTTACTGTCCTAGTTATAGCTCTGAGATTTTGAGCTTCCAAGGAGTGGACCATGTGGATATGAATATAGTATATATGGTATAGGAGTGGACCATCTGGATATGAATATAGTATATAGTATAGTATACATATGATCTGCCAGATCAGTTTGGAAACATAGATTGAAGTCAAATTTTGAGGAGCACCAAATGCCACAAAGCAGAGTTTGGGAATTTGCTTGTAAAGGCCATAGAAGCCGCTAGTGACCTTGTCTGAAATGGGATTTAGAATAATGTCAAAAGCCAATCTCATATACCACTTCTTTGGGGTATATGTGTGTGTATTACATCATTTTATATTAATTATATTATATTAACTGTTTATATTATATTATTTTAATTATATTATATTATATTTCGTTACATATTATATTATATTATGTTATGTTATGTTATATTATATTATATTATAATATGTTATATTATATTACATTACATTATATTATGTTACATTACATTATATTATGTTATGTTACATTACATTACATTATATTATACTGTATTATATATGTACATATATAGGTATATGTATGTATGTATGCATACACACATATACATACACCTGATTCTTTGGACAGGAATGACTTCATCCTCTTAACTGTAACATAACATTTTAAAAATGCTTTTTTAGTTCCCTAATCATTCTATCGTGGGCATTATAACTGTGTGTTTGTGTCTCATCCCATCTGTTTAGACTGTGAACTCCAATAGACCAGGTACTGGGTCTTGCCCGAAGGTCATACATCTCCCAAAACCTAACTCAATATTTTGCACACATTAGGGACTTGATACATGTTTTGCCAATTATGATATTGAGTTGAATCTTGATGTTTACCAAATACAACACTTTATTCTCTTCGCTTCAGTGAAATTCACACCGCAGAATGCAGACATTAAAACAGCTTCCAAATTGTTATTTTGATTTCCTTAATAAGAAAAGATAGGCAAATAATTCCAATTTAAAACCACTCCCACTTAGCAATAAACCATACTCAACTTCTTTCAGTGTAGAGAATGAAAAACCTTTGTGCCTCCAGCTTGTAGAAACAGTATATATGCACCAGCCTACTGGTAATGCCATCTGGTTTTTTTTTGTTGGATTATTTTAAATAATTACTCTCTCCCTCCCCCTTTCTATTAATGAAAGCACCATAAATAAGTGGTGTATTCTGTACTTCACATAATTATCCTTCCTTAATACTGTCCTGTCTGTCTTTGGGGGCCTGGCACACTGTAGCTGATGATTACATTGCTTTTATATATTAAATGACTGAATTATAATTCTACATGCATTACAGATCCTGGCAAATGGAATCTTTTGTCTTCCTTAATATGATGTATAGGCAGGCTTCTCATTCCCTGTATATTTCCTGATTCACTGACTTGATTTTCATCTTCTTTTTTTTTTAAACACTCTGAGTGGGTATAGCACACTGAGCATGAAGAGATGAATATGAGCCCAATGCTGCTCTGAAGGACACATCAGGAAAGGAGATGGGCTAGGCATGTAGCAAAGGTAAAGATAGTAGATGTGCAACCTGGGTGCTTCAATGGCAACCACAGAGAAATTCAATGAAATTCAGTTAGAATGTATTAAGTACCTACTATGTGCCCGACACTATGCTAAGCACTAGGGATATAAATAAGAAAAAAAAAGACAATCCCTGCCCTCAAGGTGCTACAGTCTAATGCAAAAAGGCAATATACAAAAGGAAGCTGGAAAGAGGAGGAGAAACCTACCAGGATACAGTAGGGATATCATGTTTCATGGAGTTCAGACCAAGCAGAGATGCAGAAACTGGAGAATCAATTGGAAAGTTCAGGTCCCTCTCCTTTTATAAAAGCTTTGGGAAGATTTTAGTGATCCACCCTCTAGCTCTCCAGTTAGAGTGAGGAAGGTAAGGGAGATGGGAAGGTGTTGAGTATATAAAGCGGAATTAAACAGCATGATGGGGAGATTTCAGGTGATCAACTTATCCTGGGAGGCACATCTTGTTCCCTGGAGGTCAAATCCAGCAGAGGTGCTAAGGGAAAGTAGAGATTAAGAAGAAGATACTGAACAGGCAGAAAGTGAAGAGTAATTAAGAAGCCTCTCAATGATGTTGAAAGAGGAAAGTGTAAAAGTTGCCTTGAAACTGAACATTAAAGGAAAAAACACCACCACCTGAGATCATGGCAATTGGCCCCACCACTTCCTGGCAAATAGAGGTAGAAAAAGATGGAAGCAGTGTCAGATTTTATATTCTTGGTCTCAAAGATCATTGCAAATGATGACTATAGCCATGAAATTAAAAGATGCTTTTTAGAAGGAAAGCTATGGTGAATCTGGACAGCATACTAAAAAGAAGAGACATCACCTTGCCGACAAATGTGCATGGTCAAAGCTATGGCCAATGAATCACTGTGAGAGTTGGATTACAAGGAAAACTGAGCACTATAGAATTACGCTTTTGAATTTTGGTGAAAAAGAAGGCTTTTGATAGTCCCTTGAACAGCAAGTAGTTTGAATCAGTCAATACTTAATGAAATTAATTCAGCCTATTCACTGGAAGGTCAAATACTCAAATTTAAATATTTGGCCACGAAATGAGAAGTCAGGACTTGTTTGAAAAAACACCCTGATGTTAGAAGATTGAAGGCAAGAGGAAAAGGGTATGTCAGAAAATGAGATGGATGCTGATCTTATGGAAACAATGTATATGAATTTGAATAGACTTTGAGAAGTAGTGGAGGATAAAAAGCTTGGCATGCTACAGGCCATGGGCTCACAAAGAGTTAGACATGACCGATGACTAAACAGGAGCCTGAATGAATATCTCCTGGATCCACAGCTTCAAAGAAGGATGTTCAGACAAGTCAGATTGACAAATTAGGGATTTCTCTGTTACCCATGAAATGTTAGAAAGCTCTAGAGAATGGTCTCCACCACACTGGGTGTACCCACAGTGGGTAGAATATTTATGAGAGGCCATGGAAACAAATAGCACAGTGTGGGAAGTATGGTTTATGGGTGGGTTTCAATCTAAGCTCCTTATTTGGTGTGTGTTCAAAATAATTATCATTTAAATAAAATTTTCAAATTATTAAAAAATGCTGTAAGTTCGAAAAGTAAAAAAGGGAATCTATTTTTCAAAAAAGTATTTTATTTTTCTTAGATACTTAAGATCATAGGAGCATAGATTCAAAAACAGAAAGGGATATCAGATTTTATCTAGTCCAGCCCACTTATAGAAAGAACTATCAAACTGATATTCCTCAAGAACCAGCCTGGCTATATTTCCCCAATATTTAATCAACCCCAGTGGCTCCCAGTTACCTCCAAGTTGTTGTTAAGTTGTTTCAGTCATGTCCAGCTCTTTGTGACCCCAATTTCGATTTTCTTGGCAAAGATACTGGAGTGGTTTGCCATTTCCTTCTCCAGCTCATTTTACAAATGAGGAAACTGAGGCAAACAGGGTTAAATAACTTGTGCAGGGTCACAGAGCTTCTAAGGGTCACAGGCCAGACTTGAACTCAGGAAGATTAATAATCCTGACTTCATGCCTGGCATTCTAACCACCGCACCACTTAGTGCCTCTAATTACCTTCAAGATCAAATATTAAATCCTTTTCACATGCTAAAACCTTTTATAATGTGCCCCCTTCCTACCTTTCCAATATTTCTGTACCTTCCTGTCTTCATAAACTTTGTGATTCAGTGACAGTGGCCTCCTTTTTCCTTCCAAATAGTGTATAATCTTAAGATTCTGGGCATTTTCACTCTCTGTCCTCAATGCATAGCACTCTCTTGCTCCTTATTTCTATATCCTAGATTCCTTGGGTTCCTTCAAGTTTTAGCTACAGACCCACCTTGTGCAAAACACCTTTCCAGAGAAATTAAAGCTATCCATAGTCATACGAAAAAATGCTCTAAATCGCTATTGATTAGAGAAATGCAAATCAAAATGACTCTGAGATACCACATCACACCCATCAGATTAGCTCATGTGACAAAACAGCAATATGGTAAATGTTGGAGAAGATGTGGGAAAATTGGAACACCAATTTATTGTTTTTGGAGTTGTGAATTGGTTCAACTATTCTAGAGAGCAATTTGGAAATATGCCTAAAGGGCTGTAAAATTGTGTATACCCTTTGACCCAGAAATACCACTTCTAGGGCTACATCCCAAAGAGATCATAAAAATGTGGAAAGGACACACATATACAAAAATATTTATAGCAGCTCTTTTCGTGGTGACCAAGAACTGGAAATTGAGAGGATGCCCATCAACTGGGGCATGGCTGAACTGGTTGTGATATATGAATGTAACGGAATGCTATTGCACTATAAGAAATGATGAGCAGGTGGACTTCAGAAAAAACCTTATATTAACTGATGCAGAGTGAAATGAGAAGAACTAGGAGAACATTGTACACAGTAACAGCCACATTGTGCAATGACTGGCCTTGACAGACTTAGCCCTTCTCAGCAATGCAAGGATCTGAGACAACTCCAAAAGACTAACGGAAAATGCTATCCACATCCAGAGAAAGGACTATGGGGTCTGAAAACAGATGGAAGCAGACTATTTGCTTTTCTTTTCTTTTGTTGTTTTGTTTTCTTTCTTCTTTCTTATAGTTCCTCCCATTAGTTTTAACTCTTCTTTTCATCATGAGTAAATATGAAAATATGTTTAATATGAATATACAAGTAGAGCCTATATCAGATTGCACATCATCTTGGAGACGGGGGAAGAGATGGAGGGGAAGAAAATTCAAAACCCAAAATCTTATGGAAGTTAATGTTAAAAAACTAAAAATAAATGAATTATTAAAAGAAAACCTTTCCTAGCACCTCTTAATTTTAGTCTTCACTCTGAAATTATGTCCAGTTTATCATGTACAAATCTTGTTTATCAGTAGTTGTTTGCACATCATATCCCCCGTTAGAGTATAAGCTCTTTGAGACAAGAGACTTTTTTTGTTCCTTCTTTGTCTTTTAAGCACTTAACACAGTACTTTTGCCTTAATTGGGGCCCAGAATGTCTAAGTGACTTGTCCATAGTCACCCAGAGAAGTGACAAGCAGAACAAAGATTTCAACCCAAGACCACTTATCACTAATCACGGCATTTTCCCCCATATATGAGGTTGATGCATGGACAGAAACAAAAACATATTCTAGGAGTCAAGAGATCATAGATTTAAAGATGGAAAGGAATTTTTGGGTCATCCAGTACAACCTTTCATATTGCAGTTGAGGAAAGTGAGGCAAGAAAGATTAAATGACTTGCCTGAGGTGATACAGATGAGCTTGGATCTAAACCCAAATCTTCTGTCTTCAAATACAGCATTCATCTCATTGTATCATGATTCCAGAGAGTCGCGTTCATATTCTGATGCTTCTTAAGCTGCATAACATAGGGCAAATTTCTTGTCCTCCCTGGGCCTCTACTTTCCTCAAAATGAGGCCAATAAATTAGATAATCTCAAATACCCTTGGCAAAAATAATATAATTGAAGTAATCTTCATTTCTTTTCACTATTTTGTAAAATCCTTTACTTTTCTCTTCACTATATTGAACACAGAACATTTTCTATGCCCCAATTACTGATTAAGACAGTTAATTTCCCTGAAATCACCAATGCTTCAGCCACCACTATTTGCATCCTAATTTAGGAAATAGAGTTGTTTTAACATATTTAATGCTGCTATATGTTTTCTATCTCAAAGGAAGTTAATTCCTTTGCTCAGTATTTGTATATTTTCTGAAGTTCATTATCCATTTTCTTCTGCTTTCTTATCCATGAAAATGATGGGGAGTCAAGAAGACAACTGATTATGAGAGCTGCAAAGACAACTCATAAATCTTCATGTAATCATGACCCTTGTTTTATTCTCATCATGGAACTTAGAGGCTACTGCTATTTTTAATATGCTCTGGATTCTTCCATACCAACCTCCCTTCCCCCATTTTCTTATATGAGAGAGAGAGCAATGGATCTAAGAGATGAGCTAAAGCATCTCAATCCATCTGTTAGAAAGCAGATTAGCCAGCTGCCATTATTGCTGACGATATTAACAAACAATACAATTGTTATTTATAAGATAACAATAGAGTATTAATTAAGAGCCAAAGTCTTACCCTTCACCAGAGATATGTGGAACCAACAGCTTGCAGTCAGTCTGTTAGTCAAGAAGCATTTAAGAAATTGGTTGGTGCCTGGTGTCATGGTGGACATTGGTGATTCAAAGAAAGGCAAAACCATGGTCCCTGAACTAAAGGGGCTCTATTCAAATGGGGGGTGGGGAAACAATGTATATAATTAAGGACATGTTAGATATATGCAGAGTATGAGGAAACTAGTATCAGAGAAGAAGACATGAGTAGCTTGTAGAATAAGTGGGTGGATGCAGGAATGGGACATTCTGTGAAGAAGGGATTCAAGCTGAAGGAAGCCAGAGAAATTCAGAGGTGGGAGATGAGGGGGAGGAGCAAAATGTAGGGGGCAATCAGTCTAAAAGCTCCAATTAAGGGAGGAAGAGCCAAGATGGCAAAGTAAAGGCAGGGACTTGCCTGAGCTCTCCCCCAGACCTCTCCAAATATCTATAAATAATAACTCTAAACATTCCAGGGCAACAGAACTCAAAAAAAAAAAATAGAATGAAAGAATTCCAAGCCAAGACAACTCAGAAGTTTGGCAGGAAAGGTGTGTTGTACCAGGATGAGAGAAAAGTGCAGTCTAGTGCAGCTCTAGCCCCAGAAAACCCAGAGCAGGTCTGGGGAGCAACCGAATCAGCAATGGCAGTAGTGCTCATGGTGTTGAAAGTTTAGACTTCTTTGTTTTCAAACTATCTATTCATATCCTTTGATTATTTATCAATTGGGATTTTCTTACATATTTGACTCATTGCCTTACACATTTTAGAAATGAGACCTTTATCAGAGAAACTTGCTGCAAAGATTCCCCCTCCCCGCTGTTTCCTGCTTGTCTTCTGATATAACTTGCATTGGTTTTGTTTGAAACTTTTACTTTAAAAAAATTGCTTTGGCATCTGAGTGGAGCATAGACCAGGACAAGGAAAGACTTAGCAAAGGGAAACCAGCTAGAATATTGCTAAAAACTTATTAGAGCTTTTAACAGAAGAGTGACTAAGTGGGAAGAAGAGGTTATATAGGGGAAATACTGCGAAAGTCAAAACAATAAGGCTTGGCAACATGTTGGATATATGGGATGAGAGTGAGTGAATAACTGAGGGTAGTTGGGATTTTCAGCCTGGGAGACTGGGAGGTAGTTTGTGCCCTTTACAGTAATTCAGAAATGGGAAGAGTGGAGAGCTTTGGAGGAAAAAAATGAATTCTGTTTGGAGCATATTATCTTTGAGATATCTTCAAGGGATCCAGTTTATAAAATCTGAAGGCAGTTGGTGACGTGGGACTGGTGGTCAGTACAGAGACTTGGGCTATATATAGAGATCTGGGGAACATTTACCAAGAGGTAATAATTGGCCCGTTGGAAGTGAGTAGAATACCAAGAAAGACAAGTGTAGAGAAAAGAAGGAAGAGGAGGAGGAGGGGGAAGAAGAAGGGTGGGGGAGGAGGAGGAGAGAATAAGGAGGAGGATGGGGGGGGAGCGTCAGGGAAGGGGATGAGAAAGAGGAGGGGGAGGGGAAGAGGAATACTTTTATAGTGTCTATTACGTTCTGGACACTGTACTAAATGCTTTAAATTTTTATGTCATTTGACCCTCACAAGAACCCGGCAGTTAGAGACTATTATTATGCCCACTTTTTGACTGAGAAATTTGAGGCAAAAAGGTTAAATACCTTGCCAAAATCACACAGCTAGTAAGTATCCAATGTTGGTTTTGAACTCTGATCTTCCTGCCTCCAAACCTAGGGGTCTGTCCACTGTTCCACCTCCCCTGGGAAATACAGTAAAAACCTTGCAAACAGATCTGGTGAATTTCCAGTGAGAGGCTGAATACTGCACGGAAAGAAGAGTATATCCAGAATCAGAGGATCTGGATTCAAATTTTTCATCCTGTAATGATTGTATGATGCTGGTCAGGTAATTTCTCTTTTTTTCCATTTCCTTATCTGTCAAATTAGGGGGTAAATCCTCTGAGGTACATTTCAGCTCTAAGGCTGTCCTCCTCTAATTTCCTTCCAAATCAGTTCAAACACAACTCATATATGAGGCTATTTTTGACCCCTTTAGCTGTTGGTGAATTTTTGTTCATTTGAGCTTGTATTTTTTTTTTGCATATATTTTGCTTGTATGTACCCAAGTACATTGAATTTCCTCTTATAAAATGATCTACCCTATTCAGTGCCTCCAACTGTTGCAGCATAGCAAGTGGTTAATAAACTTATTAATTTGATTCATCCTAAGCTTCTAAGTGAAATAAATTGCACCTGGTTTTCCTTTGTTCATGGGAAAATGAAACTAAGAGGTAATGGGCATGTATGTGATGGTAGTAGAACATTGAGCTGAACTGCCAAGACTTTAAACACTACTGCAGAGAGCATAGCTCTGATGGACTGGCCATGTTGTTCAGATGCCAAACGTATGTTTGCCTAAATACTATTTTTTGGAGAACTCACACAGGGCAAGTGCCATTCAGAGGGCAGAAGCAGTGTGAGGACACTCTCAAGAACTGTGGAATCAGTTGTGAGACCTGAGAAACATTGGCACAGGACTACCTAGCATGGCATGTCCATATCAAAGAAGAAGCTGTGCTCTACGATTAAATCAGAACTGCCATAGCTCAAAAGAAATGTGAGATGCACAAATGTGGAGACATCTCTATTCTAAATGTTCATGTGGATTATTTCCATCCAATCTGGGGTAGAGCCTTCCAAGCTCACATTGGTCTGATCAGCCAGTGCCTGGCACACAGTACTTTGACCCTAACATTGTGATGTCATTTTGGTTTTCTTTGAGCAAGAAGGGCAACAGCCATCTCTCTCTCTCTCTCTCTCTCTCTCTCTCTTTCTCCATACATGTGTTGTGTGTGTGTGTGTGTGTGTGTGTGTGTGTGTGTAACACAGGGTTAAGGGACCCAATTGTTAGTGTGATCATTTATACCCCAGAAATCCTTAAAGCAGCCCTCACTACAAAAGACTTAGTGTTTTCTTGACTGTCTAGACTTAAGTGATGAAGAAATTATTAATGATGCAGATTAAACTGAAGAATATGTTATGTTTACATTATTTTTTCTTCACAGAACCTGGTAATTAAATGTTTGCCAGGAAACCCTGGCTCTTGATGTGCTTTAGAGTGAAAAGAGACGGCCCATTCTTTGGGAGTTAGGACCAGTTCATGGGTACTTATAGCTTCACAGTGCCTAATGGTGCCAGGCACATCAAAACATACTTCTTCTGAGCAGTGGTTGTGCCAGATCTACAATGTGAAGGTCACTGTCCTGAGACCCAGAAGTCTTCGATTTCTTCTTCTCTCTGGCTAAGTAATCCTGGCACATCATTAAGCTCTCTGAATCTTGCCTTTTTTAACTGTAAAATAAGAAGCTTGATAGATTTAGATGTTCTCTAAGGTCACTTATATCTCTACTGTTCTGATTCCGCTCTCTTAATTACCAGCGCTATAAATGGATAATTTGGAGAAATTGAGCTATTTTATTTTATAGGACTATGCCGTAGTCAATCAAAAATTATTGAACGCTATATGCCTGGAGAGGTGGTGTGGCATAGTGAATAACACACAGATGTTAAAGAAGGCCTGGGTTCCAGATCTTCCCCTTACACATTCTATTTGCATGACCCTGGGCAAGCACTTAAGCTCTTGGTGTTCTCGGCAACTTTCCAAGGCCATAATTTTCATTAAGGTGTAGATCTGCATGGAAAGAGGAAGTTTCTCACTTCGAAGTTCCTTATTGCAATGAAATCACAGGCCAGGTCTTTATAGTAGGACAGACACTAATCTAGGTGCTATAGACACTAAGAAAAAAAATGTATGATTCACATTGAGATTACTGACATTCAGGAGTCTGCAAGTATAAATGATGATCCTAGCTGACAAATAACTCTGTCCTTTTGGATATGACTTAAATGGAGGAGCCCAACCATTTGTATGTGGACCTAATGCTGTCAGGTTCTTCCCCCTTTTTTTTCTGTTAGTGGGTTAGGGAGAGTATTTTCCAAGTCATGTGCCTTGCTGGAGGAGCAAGCTAATAAGCTGATGATCTCACTATAAAGAACAAAAATTAGAGTTAATTTCTAACCTAAGTTGACTTTCCATATTCTTAGAAGTTTTTATCCTGTTTGCAGGAAATGATAGGATCAGATACATACCTGCAAGTAGTATCTACTTTTTCAGAAAAATAATAATATTAATTGTCTGATTAAAAAAATTCCCTGAAGCTGTCTTGTAAAGACACCCCCAGTATGTACAGAGGAAACTGAAATGATATATTTGGCTTGGTATGAGACAGCTACACTTACACTTTCCCTGATAAGAGCCAGTAGAATCTAGTTCTTTGAAGCTTGTTTTCTCTTCAGGTGAATTAGGGATTTTTTTTTGGATGGCTTCTTTGGAACTTTCACTTTAAAGGAACCTCAGTCACTAAAAATAAAAAAAAAATCTTAAAAAAATAAATAAATAAAACAACCTCAGTCTCAGGAGGAAAAATATAGAGGAAATACCAATATATATCAAACACAAGGTTTGATTTTGATTCCTCTCCATCCCATGTCATGTATCCTTCCCCTAACCCCCTTATTGATTCATTTCATACCATTTTCCCCACCATCATTTCAAGACTTTTTTTTCCCCTTTCTTCAAATTACATGGCTGAGTTCTTGGCCTTTGTCTTTACAGCTGCCAGAAATCATTTCTCATACTCTGAAACTTTCGCTAACTAAAAATATACTTAGTAGCAATCTCAGCCTTTTTATCCTCTCTAACCTGTTGCTTCTATCTGTTCTCTGCCTTTGTTTTCCTGTTTTTCCTCTGTAGTATGAAACTTTTTGAAGTCAGATTCCTGCTCGCCCCCTCCCCCTATAGGTAGCAATAGGAAGAACAACTGAAAGAATTAATGTGGGACAACTTTCCATGGTAAAATTGTGTTATTATTTGAGGTTTGAGGAGTTTAGTGAGCCAACTGGAATAATAGATAGAGACATGCCCTTGGAATCAGGAAAGACTGAGTTAAAATCTGATTTCAGAACCTTGTGACCCTGGGCAAGTCATTCTCTTTCAACCTCAGTTTCCTCATCTTTAAAATGAGATTAAGATGCTGTCTTGGGGAGGGAGGGAAGAAAATCTAGAACTCAAAATTATGTGGAACTGAGTGTTGTAAACTAAAAATAAAAAAAATCTTAATTATTAAAAAAATTGTAAATAAATAAATAAATAAAATGGGATTAGGCTCATTGTCCTCTAAGATCCTGTCTAGTTTTAAATCTATAATGCTCTTGACAGCTTGCATCCTTTCATAATAAAATTGTTGCTTATTTGGAAGAGATAGTGAATCCTTACTTGTAAATCAATTTCAAGTTGACACAGTCGATTAAATTCAATAATCATTTATTAAGTACCTACGATGTACTAGGCACTGTGATAAGCACCGAGAGTACAAATAAGAAAAAAAAGACAGTTCTTGCCTCAAGTATTTTATAATCTCCTGGAGGAAGGTAGTATAGAAAAGGAAGCTGAAACTGAAAGGGACTTCACCAGGGGATATATTTCATAGAGTCTAAACCAAGCAGTCACTAAGAGAAAATAGAAAGTTCAGACCCCTCTATAAAGGTAAGATTTGAGATGTTTGCTGCTCTACCTTCCAGTCTGACCAGAGTGTAGAGGCAACTGAGGGAATTAAGAAGGTGTTGAGTATCAAAAGATAGATCAATCTGAATGGTAATGAGATTTCATGTGACCTACTTATACTAGGGATATGATGTGGTGAGGTATGAAGTTCCATGGAGTCAAAAGCAAGCAAAGTTGCTGATGGAAAATGGAGAAGAATAATTTGGTAATTGACATCTATATCACATAGTATCTTAAATTTACAAGTCACTTTACAAAAATGATTTCATTAGATCTTCATAAAATCCTTAGTAATTAGCTACTTTAGTATCTATTTCACAGAAGGGGAAACTGAGTCTCTAAAAGAAGTTAAGAAATTTGCCCAGAATCATAAAACTAAAATCCTTATTTACCTTTGAAACATAACCCACATTACTCCCATGTGATAACTTTCTTGACACCCCCAGTTGTTACTAGTCTCTTTTGAAATAACTTTGTAAGACTTTGTTTATGTTTTGTATTTACTTATGTAAGTATGTAACACATAACCTTGGGAGAATGTAAGCTTACTGAGGGCAAAAGGCTTTTTATCTTGGACTCCTACACAAGTAGCATAGTACCTAGCACATAGAAAGTCATGAACAACTACTTACTGACATGAATGATTAGAAGTGGGATTGAAAAGTAAACCTCATTGATTCCATATCTAGCACTTTATCCATGATGATATATTTCTTTCTTAGCCATTCTATGTGAATGGATTTGAAGATTTATCTGGAATTTATTCATCTCAATTTTACTAGATACTTATTTCCATTCTTAGAAGTTGAGCATTATTCTACCCGGTTTTTTTTTTCTGATGTGGGTTTCATATCCAGTGAGGTTAAGTAACTTGCCTGAGGTCACCCAGTAAGTTGTGTTGCTAGAATTAGAAATTCTAATTTCAAATGTTTCCTCTCCCTGATGAAAATAGCTCTAATTATAGCAAATAGTCAATTCAGTTCTAAAAGATTATGTGGAAATGATCATGTAAGCCAGTAAATAACCAGCCAATATTTTGTAAATTGTGAAGTTGACAAAAGCAGAAAGAGTTCTCTGCTTCTATCTCAAATTTAGCTTAGCTTAAAATTATGGACTGGGTGATATATCAGAATGAATAGGATACACCATATAAAGGAGCTAAAAATATGTATGTCTTACGTGACATTTTATTTAATTTCCATAAAAGTGAAGACCTAAGTATTAGATTCTCAGAACTTACACTGTGAACATATGGATATTATTGATTAATTTTAAGCAAAGACCAGCATATCTTCTCTTTTGCTGTGATGGGGAGACAGAGGCTTTATTTACAGCCATGTTCTGCTAGCACCCTTCACTGGTACTTGCATCATGCCATGTTTTTATAGTGACCTTTAAATTCAGGAATCAGACATATAATTAAGATCTGTGACTGCAAGTAGATTTTTGTGTTCTTGGCTTTATTGAACACTAAAACATAATCAAAGACATCAATATTTCTCATAATTTTCAACAGTTATCAATCATAATAACTAATATTTATATAATACCTCAAAATTTACAATGCACTATTCTTATAATGACCCCATAGCACAAATATTACAAAACCTATTTTATAGAAGAGGAAATGGAAACTTATCAAAGATACATCATTTGGCCATAACCAAGATTTCGTTTTTTGGCTCTCTGAGTGCAAATCAGGTACTTCCCTGTGGTGCAATCACAATTGCACATAATTTGGAGCAAGAAGAGGCATTAGAATCCTGGTTCTGATACTTAGTTCCTTTTTGACCCGAGGAAAGATATTTTTTTCAGCTCTAGCTCTCTGCTCCCTATTGTGTAAGAAGAGTAGTTTAGTGTATATGGTTTCTCAGCCTTCAGTCCTATGATCCTCTTTTCTACCATGCCATCTGCCTCCTCAAAGTATATCTAAAAGAAATTCACATTTAAGATCATGTCTGTTTTTATTTTTAATTCCTCTTTACTATTTTCTCTGAATCCATCAATTTAACTCTTACCTGGCTTTTGATGAGAAACCTATTTTAGTTCTTATCGTATCTCCCCCTGCACGATCTCCTTATTAGGGTAGGCATTCCCAGGGTTTGACTTCCTAAAACAGAGAAGTATCAAAGAGTCTTTTCTACCTCATCCTACTGTGCTTCTCTGTTCTGTGTAAACCATCTGAAATGCTGATGACCTGGGTCCCACTTTACCCAGTAATAAAAGACAGCCTCTCTGTGGTCTCTCTACAAACCTAATCTGATGTAGATTTTTTAAAATGTTCATTGGCTCAGAAACTTAAGCATCATGCATGCTCCATTCATATTTGTTTATGTAGCGATATGCTGTCAGTCAAGGTTGCTATTATCTGTCATCCTAGCATCATCAACACTCAGAATTGCAGCAAACACAAGGGAATATATGCAATCTGGAATGAAAACTCATCCAATAACCAGATGGCAAGTTAGCCTCAATAAATTGCCAATGCTATTTGTTTCTAATGCAGCTGTTTGCACAGACACACATAGACACACGCACACAGACACACACACACACACAAACATACACATTTTTGGAAGATTATTTGGGGAAGCTATGTATAGACGGATGTTTCCTGTGTCAGACAAACTGAAGGGAACATTTTCCACATGTTTTTTTCTCTCATTTTTTCCCACAATGAATTCAACTAAAGTTGGTGACTAAGCACTTATGATTGCACCATAGAGAAATACCTGATTTGCACTCAGAAAATCAGAAATTGAATTTGGTATCATGACTAAGTCATGTAGCTTTGATAAATTTCCATTTCCTCTTCTATAAAATAAGTTTCATAATTTTTGTAATATGGGGTCATTATGAAAAAAAGTGCTTTGTAAACTTTGAGGTACCATATAGATTTTAGTTATTATAATTGATACCTTTAACTTATGAGAAATATTGAGGTATCTTTGATCATGCTTCAGTGCTCAGTAAAGCCAAGCACACAAAAGTCTACTTGTAGTCAGAGATCATAATTGTATGTCTGAGATGGAGAGCTAACTTTTCAAATTGAGTAAGTTTAGTGTTAGAGTATGTCACCAGGTGGTTGAGTTTTCCAGGTACTCCATGGCATAAAACACTTATTGGGAAATGGGTTTGGAGTTAGATGACCAAACAGACTTCTTTGACATTTATTACCTGTGCAACCTTGTTAATTAACTTTTCTGTGCCTCAGTTTTCTTAACTAATAATGAGGGGAATATGACTTTGAATGTCCCTTCTGGCTCTAAATATTTTGTCCTATGATTCTCCATTGTTTTAGGAAGAGATTGGACTTTTGATTTCTTTCGAGGAGGGCAGTCACTCTACCACTGCAAATTGGCCCCAACTGTGAAAATTATTTTCTCTAAGAGTTGCTTGTGTACTTTGAGCATTTGACTGACTTGCGGAGGATCCCCAAGTCAGAATGGGACAGAGGAAAGTTCTGAATCTAGACAATCCACAGCCCTACACACAGAAGAAAGAATAGCTCACTTTTGCAGAGTATATGAGGCTTACCATGTTCTTTCTTCATAACCGTCTTTGAGAGAATATAACCAACTCCATTTTACAGGTGAGAAAACCCAGGATCAGAATGTTTAGATGATTTGCCAAAAGTCTATCAGTGAATGAGTATAAGAGTAAGGGTTCAAAAATCTTCCACATTCAAGTCCGGTGCTCTCATTACTATCCCACACTGCCTTTCTATCACTGCCTCCAGGGTTTAAGAAAAGTATATGAAATTCAGGAAATGAGCATTCTAATCTTTTTCTTCTTTTGGCTGCAAACATATCTCTGTATCTGTGTCTGTCTGTCTGTATGTCTGTCTCTGTCTCTCTGTCTTTCTGTCTATCTCTCTCTGTCTTTGTCTCTGTCTCTCTCTGTCTCTGTCTGTCTGTCTGTCTCTCTCTCTCTCTCTGTCTCTCTCTCTCTCTCTCACACACACACACACATACAGTCATATACATCCGTGACACTGAATCTGTAGTTTTTAGTGAATGAAACCATCTTGAATTTCTCCATCTTAAAATTAAAATTGCAATATTCAGACAAAACTCAATAAATATAAATGCATTTGTGATGTATTAGAATTAGTATTTTGGAGAAAGGACAACTTCCAGTGGAGGGTTAAGCTCTTTCCTCAGGTGATTCAAATAAAAGTGAGATTGTTGGCTGCCCAATTTCATGGAAGGGATTGATCCAAATCTTCCTTTAACATTTATTAAGTGCCTGCCAGGGGCCAGACCTCCTGCTAGCTGCCAGACGTTCAAAGACAAACCCTGTCAAACAGCCTCTGCCTCAAGGAGATACACTACTGAAGGGAAACAACACTGACCTAGTTGTGTTAACTTCAGATACATAAAAAGATGAGCTACAAAGTAATTGATGGGAGTCTAGTGCTCAAAGGTAAAGAGGATCAAGCAGGGTATGCTGCAGGAGGTCACTTCCCTGGGTCACCAGACTTGGCCAAGTTCACTTATGCAGTAAACATCAGAGGTGACATTTGAATCCAGGCCTTCTGACTCCAAAGGTAGCTGTTTTCCCTCCCTATCATATTGTTTCTCTTCATGTCATATGGTGGCTAGTAAAAGGACCCGGGGTTGTTTACTCAGGAAAGCAGAGCATTTATGAAGGCTGCTGGAGTTGCCTTTAAATATCTGAAATGTCATATTCAAGAGGGATTTGCTTTCTTCTGCTCAGTCCCAGACCTCAGAATGAGAAGAAATGACTAACCATTTGCCAAAAATACAATTTAGACTAAGTGTCATAGATCTAAATCTGAAAGGGCCATCAGAGGCCAGTTAGTCTAACCACTTCATTTTGCATTTAAGGAAGCTAAAGCCCAGGGAGATTAGGTTACTTTCTCAGCATCACTCAGGTAGTTAGCATTAAAAAGCGACCTTTGAACTGTGGTGTCCTGACACTAGAATTGGTGTCCTTTCCAGTGTCCTACACCACCTTTCTTGACGTGAGAAAAATGCCTTCTCTCTAACCACCCAGAAGTGCAAGTGGGTTATCCAAAATGGAATGCCCTGTGGCTTCAGATATCATGGCTTTCCTTTCTTCAAGCATCAACTGAATGACTCCTAGTAGGGCTTCCATAGAAGATTCTCTTCTTAAGGATGGACTAAACCATGTGAACTCTGACATCTCTTTTAATCTCAAGAGTCTGTGATTCAGTCAAAGTAAAGCAGGAGAAACTTCTGGAACAGTAGGATCTCTTCTTGCATCAGTACAGACTGTATTTATACAAGCTAGCAAGGGTAACAAAGTTCTTTCCTTACAAAAACTACCCAATTTGGGGGATTTAGTAGAAATGTAATTGTCTCCTGGACAGGGATTTTAACCTGGTGTCCATGACCTTGAAATTTATAATTATTTGTAACTATTTCAATACGATTTATAATCTCTCTGTAATCCTATGTATTTTACTTCATGTATTTAAAACTATCATTCTGAGAAGGGGACCATAGAGTTCGCCAGACTGCAAAGGAGCCCATGGCACCCCAAAAGCTAAGAACCCTTGCCCAAGAATATCCACTAAATAGTATTTTCTCTACAGTTTTCTTTTCTGCAAATTAAAACTGTAATTACAGAAGCTATGCTGGAGACAACTCATTTAGCTTATATTTGGCCCTTCCATCTCTTTTAGAAAGGCAGGGTGGTATAGTGGAGAGGGAAATGATCTTGAAAACAAGAAATGGGTCCAAGTTCTCATATATACTGGCTATGTGACCCTGGGCAAGTCACTCAAACTTCCTTAGGGTTTGATGCAACTCTTCAAAGGTATCAGTCATTGAAAAGTGTTAACGTATATTGGTAGAGGGAGTTTCCTCATAAAGAAATCCCCTACACCAATGGAATCATGTCTAGTCCCAAACCCCCATCTTCTGCAGGGAAGAAAATCTCCCTAAGTTATGACGTCCATACAAATGCTGGAGATGAATTTGAATTCCTCTATAATTTAAAAAAAATGTTGATTTTTTTTAAGGATCAAAGGAAATTATTATTCTGGTTACTTTGTGCATTGTGTTTCCCATCCTCTTTTTTTGTGTTTGATTCCCGAGTAGGGTTCTCAGGTGTATTGGGGGACCATTTTATTCTACCTAGGTCAAGTCTACTGACTAATTTTTTATTTTTATTTTTGCAAGAAAACATATCAGAAAGAGGGTCTTGACTAAAGCCAGAGAGGTCTTCCTTTGTCTTTTCTATCAAGGACAGGGCAGGTTTCCTGCTTTCTTTCAAAAAGTCAGTGTGTTGAAATTACTAAACATTTATTTGTATTCTTTCTGAACTCAAAGATAGCAGGTTCATGACACCTCTCCCTTTGAGGAGGCGGGGAGTGTAGACATCATTTAATATACTTAAGATCCCTGTCTAAATTTCTAGTCATTCATGCCTTTCCATTGCACCTGCCCTTTCAAATAGGCATATTGAGGACATGTCTCCTCCTTATCCCTACACACGTTCTCTACCCAACCATGAAAATCTCCTTCCTGTTTTTGTGCCAACCAACTAACCAAATGGCTCAGAAATCCAATTCATGAGCCTGGAAAGTTATTCAAGCAACAAGTCAGTATGAGAGCCAAGGTTTTCTTCCTTGCTATTCGGGAGGAAGAGGTAGCAGGAAAACAATGGCAAAAGTCAATGAATAATAGTTAACTGATTAGAGCTGGAAAGGAAGCTAGAGGTAGACAACCTAGCCCAGCCCTTTTGCTATATAGATTGGGAAACTGAGGCTCAGCGATGTCAGGTGATATTTTTGGCAGGCCATCCACATAATCTGGGTTTTAATTCCTCTGATTTCCTACTTGACCTGCTACCATCCCCTTTTTGATATCATATTAGGAAAGGACTGTTTTGAGGGGTAACCATTGTCTTTAAGGTAAATGGAAGAATATGCTCCAGTGCTGATACTCCAAGAATCTCCAAGCTTTATCAGCCAAGATATCGGGGTACACCCCCTAGAACTTTCCTGGATGCCCCACTACTATTGTCAGAGTCCATATTTTCAGAATGATGATGTCTCATTATGAGCTTTTTAATAAATATGTACTACTTATTAATTAGAGCAGTGCTGTGCACAAAACATTATTGTGTGTGTGTTTCTCTTTCAGCTAATGAGTCACAGCTCTGAGCTGATTACTTCTGAGATTAATTATTTTTAGGAAGAATATCTGTTATGTCTTGGGCTCTATTTCCAGAATTCAATTATAGTCAGATAAATTTTAGGTGAAGTATGTCATCAAATGGTAGTCTGCTTTGAAGTGATGTCTCATTAACCTCGATGATTTTTGCTTCCATGTCTGTGAGCCCCCAGTACCTTTGGAATAAAAGCTGGCCAAGGCAAGGGAGAACAAAGCAGAAAGAAAGATTCCATTCCACCCCACTGCTATGGATTTAGTGCTTGCCAGGTGCCGAGGATGCGAAGAAAACAAAAATGAAGCAATCCCTGCCCTCAAGGACCTTATCTTTTATTGGGGGAAGGATGGAGGGGGTAGCTAGACACATTAAAAAGTACCTAGTAAGCACAAAGTATTTATAAATAATTATGGGTGAGGGAGGGATCAGGAATGACCTCCTGCAACAAATAGCACCAAAGGTAAACCATATATAAGTTCCCTGAGGACAGGGCTATTGCCTTCATGTCTCTGCCCCACCCCTCCCCCGCCCAATGCCTAGCACAGAACCTGGAATATACTATGTTCTTACTAAATATTTGCTGGTTGATGGACTGATTGCAGGGAGTTATGGCAGTTCCCATAGGAGGACAAATTACGCACCAGGTGAAATTCTCCTTTGAAGTCAATTCCCAGTGATCAAGATGAACTTGGATGTGACTGCCATTTGTATAATTGAAGATATATAGGATTCCTCAGAGCTCAAAGGCTGTGATCCTACGAAAGTCACCAATTTGCCTATTTGATGTTATATGATTTGACTCCCAGATATCTAGCGTCCTTCTCCTTACCTCAAATGAATGAAATTGTTTTTCTATGACAAATGTTTAAATCAGACATTCTTAACCTTTTTTGAGTCTTGGAGCACTTTGGCATTCTGGTGAAGCCTATGAACCCCTTCTCAGAATAATGTTTTTAAATGCATAAAGTAAAAGAAATGGGATTACAAAAGGAATCCGATTATATTGAATTATGGATTTTAGTGTGTGTGTGTGTGTGTGTGTGTAAATACAATAAACAGACATGTATAAATGTATTTATCTATGTTTATGTATATGTATGGACATATACACACATATACACGTGCACATATATGTCCGTATACACACATATACACACGTATGCATATGTGCATGTACATGCATATGTGCACATATACACATATGCACATATACATATTATACATACATATACACACACATGCGTGCACAAGCACACACACACACACACACACACATGATTTTTACTTCTCTATATATCCAAGTTCATGGTCCCTAAATTAAGAATGCCTCTTAATCAGCACATGAAATTTGAATCTTTTCTCCCACATCTCCATCTACCTAAGCTTTTTCTCAGTTCCTAGCAGAGGAAGGCTTTTGCATTCAGTCTTGCCAAACATTTTATATCAGTTAACCGTCCATTTTTTGGAGGGGGGGGCAAAAAAACAACGCAAAAAAACCCCAGATGATATTTTTCATGTTCTGTTCAAGTTGGGATATTGCAATCTTGTATGGACCATGTACATTTGACCTTGTTACATGCAACTAAGTGGCTAAGAAATCCAACTTATGTGCTTAGAAAGTTACTCAAACAACAAGGCAGCGTGAGAGCCAAGGTTTTCTTCCTTGCTATTCAGGAGAAAGGGGAGGAGGAAATGAATGGCATGCCATTTCTTGTCATTTGTTAGTATGCATTTGCACTGATGATTTTTATTACATTTGGTCAAAGTGCTGTTTTGAAAGGAAATTCACATGGTTTTGTTTTAGTTTTTTTTTTAATGATAGGAGTTACTCCCATTCTTTTCACAAAATAGAAACTATTGTCTGAATTTTGATTTTGAAATTGCCGAAGGAGACATAATACTTTAGAGATGGGTGGCATCCCTTTGAGTCGTAACAAGGTTCAGGATGTTGTTTTGGCATGATAACTGTTACAAACCTCAGGTTGAGCCCCCACCTGCTGAATCAGTCTATTGTTCATCAGACCAGGAATGAATAAAGGCAAAAGGGGAGAAAAATATTTAATTAAAACATGAATCAATGTAGGAAAGGAAGTGAATTAAATAGCAAAACATTTTCTCTACCTATACACAAGAGGTACAAAACTCCCATACTTCCAGGAGGCTTATAAATTAATTTCCTTTCTATTCTTCTAGCTCCCCAGCATGATATGAAGACATAATTATTTTATATTCAGATTGTGGTGAGAATCATGAAAGTGGGAAGGACATTATTAGCCTCCCAGTCCAACAAATACACCAAAAGAATTTCCCCTATAACATATTCAACCAATGGTCTTCCAGTCTCTCCTTGAAGACTTCAAAGGAGGAAGAATCTGGCCTTTCTCAAAGGAATCCATTCCATTTTCACTAGCATCTAATTATTAGGAAGTTTCCTCTAAAATCAAGCCTAGATGTGCCTCTTTGCCATTTCCCCCCATTGCTTCTGATTCTTTCTTCTGGGGCCAAATCTCATCTCTCTTATATTGTCACCCCTTAACATATCTAAGGACCACTCATGTCTTCTTCAGTCTTTACCCCCACTTTACTCGTGACTAAATCTTTCACATATGGACCATTGATGTTCATTGGATCTAATAGTATTATCTACGTATTTTTCTTGGATCAGGCTGAGGACCAACTTCCTGATCTCCAAGGTCCTTTTAGATCTTCCTTTTTTTGTCACAAAATATGCTTTTAAAAATCATTTACATGGTTTATGCAACTATAGTATATTTTTGGAGACCAAAATCTATATTTTAAATGTTCATACCAAAAAAAAAAAACAAACCCCAACCAAGGAATAGATCATTTTAAATTCTTCTACAAGTTGAAATAATTTAAGAAACATATTTCTTTTTAATTCCATTTGCTCCTTTGTGGTACACGCAGAAACACACACACACATGCATAGACATTATACATTTTAAGCAGCTGGATAGTCTAACCTATTTCAGATTAGGAGGGCTGGATCTGTATTAATGATGGAGACTTAGGGAAAATAGGGTAGTAGTTATATCTTACCACATTATTAAATATAATTATGATACTTTGTACTTGGAAATCTTGTATAATCAATGGAACTCCAAGGGAGTCTTGGTTCCAGAAGGTGTCTTGCTGTGCTTCATGGGGAGACAACTTTGCTCTGGCATATACTAACCAAAGGTCACTCAGAAAGCATCTGTGGGGGAGGCCACTCCTCAGCATTTGTATTGATGGCATTCAGAAGCACGCTGCTTTGCATATATTCAGTTCAGGAAATTTTGATCTGATGGAATATAATAGGGCTTCATTAATTATAACTCCAGTCACTGGAGGCTGGGCCTCTTCCCTTGTTATTTTCTTAGCTTTTGATAAAATACATTAAAAAGAAATGTTCTCAGGGAAAATATTTACATTAGTTAGGGAAACAGTCAGTTTTTATTAGTTTTTATCTGTAGTTTTTTCGATATAAACATCTGATTTGCCACTTGTAATTGTCATGCTATTATAGCAGTGGCAGCTAGGTGGCACAGTGGATAGGGTGCTGGTCTTGGAATCATGAAGACTTCTCTTCATGAGTTCAAATCCAGCCTCAGATACTTACAGTCTGTGTGACCCTGGGCAAGTCACTTATCCCAGTTTGCCTCAGTTCCTCATCTGCAAAATGAGCTGGAAAAGGAAATGGCAAACCACTCCAGTGTCTTTGCCAAGATAATCTCCAAATGGGGTCACAGAAAGTCAGATATGACTGAACAACCACAACCATTATAGGAGGCCCTTCCTCATAGAAATCTTATAGGCAATATGTTTGCCTAGCTCTAATACACCTAACCGCTGAGAAGGAAGCAGTGGAAAGCAGGTTGGGATTGGAGTTACAGCCTCTTGACTCAAATTGTATTTGCTAATTAGGCCTCTTGAGAAAGGTGTTGAACCTTAGAGTGTCATATAATGGAAAAGAATACTATCTCCAGAGTCAGAGGTCCTTGGTTCAAATCTTGCCACCACTGCTAACCTGTGCTAGCTAGGACAAATCACTTGAACTCCCTTGCTCCATTTCCCTCATCTGCAAATTGAGGGGTTTGGAAAAGTCGACTTCTGAGTTCCTTTTCTAGCTTGAGATAGATGATCTGCTAAAGTGTATGTCCTGGCCCTCTTCCCATAGATCAAGATGTCTTTACCTGCCCCTTAGAATTCTAGGGTACCCTGAGGAGTTCTCTTGTCATAGGTTCGAGCCCCAATAGTTGTGCTGTCCCAACTTTTAGGCACAAGGAACTACTACTACAATTCCATTTAACCACTTAAGAGGAGGCGTATAGTGGATAAAGTGCCAGGCCTGGAATCAGGATGATCTGAGGTCAAATCCAGCCTCAGACATTTGATAACTATGTGAGCCAGGGCAAATCATTTAAACCCTATCTACCTCAGTTTACTCAACTGAAAAATGGAGATAACACGTGGGAGACTTACTTCCCAGTATTGTTGTGAGGATCAAATGAAATAGTTGCAAAGCATGTAGGGAAGTGCCTGCCACATAGTAGGCATTATATAAAGGTTAATTATTGTAATTTTTTTTGTTGTTATTGTTACTTAACATCAGTTAGTTTGAGCAAAGCGATATTTATTTTGAAGATATAGTAAGAATAAACATAAAAAACATTTCTCTAAACCCAGGGGTGGTACAGGGGTGCTCTTGTAGTACAGTTCCTCCGTAATATTTATCTTCTCATGGTCATATCCAATTGTATCGTGATTGACCAATAATGACTCTTCTTCTATGTCTTTATGGTCACTCCTGAAGGTCACTTCTCATTTCTCTGGACACTTATATTGAAGTGTCTGCAAAACTTGAATAATTGTTTTCCTGATTGGAGACTCCAAAGGCTTCACCTAAAACAGAAATGAAAAAATGCAGAGGCCAGGAATGAAGCCCTTTTGTCAGGGCCATATGGACAATACAGGGAATTCTAATAAGAGCAACCAAAGCATTGACAAATGGTTTTCCCAAAGAAAGCTGACCTTTACCAATTCCAGTGACCCTTGGACTATGATTTTCATACTTCTCCCTTTCCTTTTCTTTGCTGCAGAATTGATGTGAAGTTGAGTGTTGAAAATAAGGTTAGTGTTGCGGTAATATAAATAATTATATTGATCAGTGATAGACTATATAATTTTAAATAAAGCAAAATTTTTATAAAAATACTCAATCTGCACCCTAAGAAAAGTTGAAACTGCTATCAGCTTGAACAGTCTTCATTAGTACAGCATTAATTTCTTTTCTCTCCAGTCTGGCCAATCATTTTTGTCATCCCATCTTGTAGACTTCATGGTGGGTAAGATTCTCCCAGGACTTTCTTGGAACCCAAGCTAGAAAACTCCCACAAGAAGAGTAATCATCACTGTCAAAGCCTACAGAGATGTTAATAAAGATAGTATTGAGAAAATACCATTGGAGTGAGCAATTAAGTGATTATTTGTATTTTTTGATTGAGAATTCGAATTTTGGATTGAAAAGAAAGATTACAACAAAGGGTTTAGAATCAAGTGAAATTGAGAACATAAAAGCCCACAAGGTACATGTCTTTCTCAAGGAATTTAGCCAAGAAGGGGGTGGGAAAGAGAGTGTGATCACTGGTGGGGATGGTTGGATGAAAGGAAGTTTTTTTGTATGTTTCTCTTTATTTTTAGCTGGGGAGACATGGATGTTTTTGTTGGCAAGAGGGAAAAAGCCACTAGAGAGAGAGAGAGAGAGAGAGAGAGAGAGAGAGAGAGAGAGAGAGACATTTGAGAGTAGTGAAAAACTGTAGATGACAGAGATAGAATTCTCCTGGAGAAGATGGTATGAGATAAGAAATGCATGTAGATGGTTTTTGCCTTCATAAGAAAAAGGGCAAACTCTTCATGGTATACAGGAATGAAGATGGAGATGATGATAGTGATGGAGATAGAAGACAAAGAACAACTATAAGCTGTATTACTAGTGCAGATCATGGCTAAGAAGACAACAGACCTTTTTTAAAGTATGCATTTTAAAATGTTTATTTAAAAAAAACACACATAAAATTGTGGAGTCCACAGTGTTGAAGAAAGGAGACAAACTGTTAAATTTCTCCGGTGAACCACTCATACCATTTATTATTCTAAAGGGCCTTAGACATATCATCCCACCCCTATTTTATAGAAGGGAAGAAATTTGTCTGAAGTCCTGCTGTGTCAATGATCAGATTGGGGATTTGGATCAGCTAAATCTTCCTGTCCACACACCCAGCATTCCAACCACTGCCCCTTGTATGCTGCCTCCATTCTGGGATGGACATGTTACATGGTTCCTATTTTAAAGACTTATTATATGTATGGCTTTTAACTGAACTACCATACTGCTTTTCAGACATGAGCTTTTTCCAGTTTCCACTTGTAGTGGTAGAAAAAATCAGGAATTTTTTCCGTTAAACTTAGAATGGAAGCAGAGATAATAATTGACATTGAATGCAGTTTCCATATCATACTTTTATTAGTTAGGGATACTTGGAAGGAAACAGCTCAAGATGCAAAAATCCTGCTGTGCTAGTTAGCTTAAATATTATGCAAATATTTCCATTTGCCTAAAGACCTGTGATCTTAAGAGATCTCATCCACATTGTAGATCATGACCCATTCACAACTTCCCATCCTGCTTGAACCTTGTCCATGTTTTCCTAAAATCTCTTCCCCGAGAATCATAGATGTTAAGTGATGATCCGGGGTCACACAGATTCTCTCTCTCTCTCTCTCTCTCTCTCTCTCTCTCTCTTTCTCTCTCTCCCTCCCTCTCCCCCTCCCTCTCCCTCTTCGTCTTCCTCTCCTTCTCTCCCTTCCCCACTTCTTTCTCTATCCCTTCCCCACTTTCCATGATTTCATTTCATTAATGTAGGGGATGCTCTCTACTAATTCAGATGAGAAACTGGTGCTCAACTTAAGAATTTAAAATTTGCCACAAATTGTAAACTGATCCAAACACCCTGGAGAGGATTATAGAACTATGTTCAAAGAGGTATAAAACTGCATCTCCTTTGATCCAACAATATTACTAAATAGGTCTGTATCCTAAAGAGATTTTTTTAAAAAAAAATCCTTTGTACAAAAATATTAATAGCAGCTCTTTTTATAGCAGAAAAGAATTCAAAATTGAGGGGATGTCCATTAATTAGAAAATAGCTAAACAAGCTGTGGCATATAATTGTGATGGAATAATATTGTCTATGAGAAATGATGAGCAGGCTGATTTCAGAAAAACCTGGAAAGACTTATATGAACTGATGGAAAGTGAAGTAAGCAGAACCAGAAGACCATTCTATATAATAATAGTATGATCAAATGTGGATGACTTAGATATTCTCAGCAATGCAATGATCCAGGACAATTCTGAAGGACTTATGATAGAAAAAAATGCTATTCACCTTCAGAGAAAGGACAGATGGCATCTGAATGCAGATCTAAGCATAGTATTTTCACTTTCTGTATTTTTTCTGTTTTTCTGCCATGGGATCTGCATCTTCTGTCACAGTGTGACTAATATGATAATATTTTTTTTATATGATTGAACATATATAGCCTATACCAAATTGCTCACTATCTCAGGGAAAGGGAAATTCAGGGAGGAAAAAAAGAAATTTAGGGCTCAAAATAAAAAAAAAGAATGTTAAAAATTGTCTTTATATGTAATTGGAGAAAATAAATTATTATTTAGAAAAAAAAACAAAATGGAATATAAAACAAAACAAAACAAACAAAAAAGATTTGCCAGAGGCATTGAGCAAATAAGTGATTTGTCCAAGAACACTCAGTCAGTATATGTCTAGGAAGGACTTGTCCCATACCTTCCAGATTGCAAGACCAGCTATTTGTCCCTTATAATTCACTTACTGGTTTTTCTCTCTATAAAATGTAAATATCTAGGCAAAACTTGATCATACTTGCAGAGACCTTGTAACTGGGATATATCAATGCTTAAATGGCTAAAATGTTGATCCCGGATGGGAAGAAGTCACTGTGACCATTGAAAAGTAGGAAAGATTGCTATTATTCCAAATCCTCCTTGAACCTGTAAAGTAGTATTCCTGTACCTCACCTAGAGCAATACAGGGAAATGAAGAAAATTCTGGCAAAGGGTAGGAAGGAGAGACCGCTAAATTAAACACATTACTCACAACCAGAAGTGTAAGTAGCCTGGCACCCTGCAGAGGGCTGGATTTGGCAGCCACAGGGCCTGCAACGGTGAGCAGACAGAATGCAAGTGAGAGCTCCTTGTCTGGCAGCAACACCCAGCAATGGGGTCAAGGGCAGAAGCCTAAAGCTTTGGCCCCACATTATCTAAGGAACAGGGCATGACTCTACCTCTCTTCCCTGTTTGGCCCAGTGGGTGATGCTCTCCGTGAAGAAATTCCTTTTGGGCACAGAGCACCACATGAGAATTCCAAACCTTTAATTTCCAGATCACCTTGTATTTCTTCAGGGTTAGTGTTGATGCCAGGTCACAGGATAGGCCATAGACATTGCCTGGCAGATAAATATAAATAATCCAGGAACATACTTCCTGGTGAGTTTTTAACAGAAATATCCAATGGCCAACTTGGAGTTCTAAACGGTACATGGAGGTAATGATAGAAAGAGTACTGTACTGTGAGTCAGACAAGTTATCTTCCATTCCTGGTTGAACTATCTGCGCACTCTTGAGTGAGCCACTTCTTTGGGCCTCAGTTTCCTCTTCTGTAAAAAAAATGAACACATTGGTGGCCACTGAATAGAGTCCTGGACCTAGATTTGGAAAGCCTTGAGTTCAAATTTGGTCTTAGCCATTTATTAGCTGCGTGACCTTGGGAAAGGCATAATCTCTGCCTCAATTTCCTCATCTGTAAATTGGAGGTAATAAATAAGACCTATCTCCCAGGGTCATTGTTAAGATTAAATTCAGTGATATTTATAAAGTGTTGAGCACACAGTACGTGCTTAATAAATACTCCTAGATGGCTTTTCTAGCTCTACATTTCTGATTCTTTGTTCTGGAGAGCAAATATGAATGTGCGTGGGTATCTCCATACCTGTGATTTTATAAGTTTAGGGAATTCCTGATTAGGAATTCCACCTCTATAGGGCAAAGCAGACATTATGTTGTAATTTCTCTTCTTCCGGAGTTGCTTTGGTGGCACTTAGTGATTAAGTGACTTCCTGCAACTAATAAATGTTAGAAGTGGGATTTCAATTTGACCTTTCCTGACTCTAAGGCTGGCTTTTTTCCTCTCTAATAGCTTAGGCACAGTAGACAGAATGCCAGGCCTGAAATCAGGAAGACTTTTCTTCATGAGTTCAAATCTGGCCCCACACACTTACTAGCTGTGTGACCCTGGGAAAGTCACTGAAACCTGTTTGCCTCAGTTTCCTCATCTGTAAAATGACCTAGAGAAAGAAATGGTAAGCCATTCCAATATCTTTGACAAGCAAACCCCAAATGTGGTCAGAAAAAGTCAGATGCGATTGAAACAAATGAAAAACAAGAAGAGGTGAAAGGGCCCTGAGAGGTGATCCAGGCCAACCCTCTCCTTTTAGGAGGAAACTGAGACCCCTAGAGCTTGGATTACTTGTCTGAGGTCACATAGGTGGAGATCTCTAAGGAGAAGGAGCTTCTCCCCTCCTGAAGCAACTCATTCCACATTTAGAAAGTTCTCGTTGTTCAGAAGTGTTTAGTGACATCAATCCTGCATTTTTCTCTTTATAATTTCAATCCATCGCTCTTGGCTCTGACCACTGGGGCTAAATAGAACAAGCTCCCCCTTTTTTGAGGATAAAGTGCTCTCTATGTACCAGACGCTGTGCTAAGAGCTTTACAAACACTATCTCATTTAGCATTTAAAACTACTTAAAATCAAGACCCATTCTGTCTTTCCAAGCTGATTACATAGTATTCCCACTGAGTGATGTTAAATTTGAACCCTATGGGCGTAATGGATGTTCCCTGTATAAAACATTGCATTTCCCTCTTCCACGCATCTGCACAGGCTTTGCCTCTCCCTGTCTCCAACATGTCTCAAATTCTTCCCCTCTCCTTTTCTTGAAGTTCATCCTATTTATCTCTACCACCTAAGTAAAATCCTGGTAGCTATTGTACACAGACCTCAAGGTCACCCCCTTTCTTTCCTCATTCAATTTGGCACATAGCTCGCAACTTTTCATTTCTACTCCTGCCTTCTTACTACGGCACCAGTAAGCATTCATATTGACTCTCCTTCAAATAACCTAACCACTAACTTCCTCAAACTACTCATTCCCTATTAGTTGCTCATCCACCCTACCTCAGTTACATATAAAGATGCTCAAATCCTTGGTCTTGCCACCACTAACAATTGTACCACTTCCACATTCAAGAATTTTGAAATCCCCTTATCCAGCCACAATCCATGGACTTTTCACTTTTCTTCCTTCCTTCCTTTACCAAACTGTCCTCTTCGTCCTATCTCTTAGCCCCTCAGTTCTCTCCCAGGTCATCTCCCCTGCACTAGACACTCTCTCTTCTTCCTCTGCTACCCTGGCCTGAGCTCCTGGCTCTCACTGACTGGCCAATACTAGGTCCCAACCCTAGCCTCACTTGCTCATTGTTTGGGTTCTGATGGCTCAGAGTGAGTAGAAATAGCAATTGTTTCTGTTCTGGCCCGAAACTCAGAGGGTTTTCCCCTCCCAGACTGATTCTTTTGTGAAGGCAAACTAGGCCATCTTTTGCCTCCATTCTCACCTAGCCTTTAATTACTGAATGGGTCTTACTTCAGACAAACTGAGACCTGGGAAAGACCAAGGTCCCTCACTGCACCCAGGACTGTCACCAGTCATTTGACCTATGTCTTGCCACTGGACTCCGATGACTAGAGCAGAGTGAGGGTGATGATTTTGCCCAACTCTGCCCCACTTAAATCCAATTCACTTGTAAATCAAGATACCATGGTCCTGATGTCATTGGTCCTCTTCCAGAAGGAAGGATGAACAACAAATAATACCACCACCCCTGGTGATTCTATTCAACCCTATATTGTCATTTTCTCTTGAATCCCTGGCCCCCTTAAAATTTTGCCAATTGTGCTTGCTAAGCCTCAGTCTTGGATCACTGCTACCATCTGCTTCCTCTTTCACTCCCACACAGGTAGAGAACTAACTGAACCCAGGCAGAGAAAGTCACACAACTCTTCTGAAGGGGTCTACTACAAACTGGTGTTATGAAACCTCATTGGGCACTCACGGCTTCTAGACAATCCTACTAGATATCCCTCATCAACTCATTTTCACAGAAATTTTTCAAAACTTTCCACCTTTTCCTTAAACCTCCTATGGCTGCCTTCCCCCCATTTTCTCAGCTGAGAACATTTTCTCAAATTTTACCAAAAAAATTAGGGCCATTTACCATGAGCTTCTCCTCTCTTCCTCAGTCCATATCACTCATATGCCTTCTTCCACTGCCTCCTCCTTTACTCATGATGAGATGGCCTTACTCCTTACCAAGGTGAAGCGCTCCACCATCATTTCCTGTCTCCTCCAACATGCTGCCCTCTTTGTCAATCCTACTCCATCACTAATTTTCAATCCTTTCTACTAATTCATTTCCTAGTATATATAAACATGCCCAAGTCTCTTCCATTTTTAAAATATCTTTACTTAATCCTTTCATTGCTGCTGACTCTCATCCTATATTTCTTCTTCCTTTTGTGGCTAAACTTAAAAAGGCTGTTTGCAATAGGTGCCTTTCCTCTCACTCTCTTCGTAATTCCTTACAATCTGGCTTCTGACTCATCATTTCCAATGAAACGGTTGTCTCCAAAATTCCCAAATGATCTCTTAATTGCCAAATCCAATGGCCCTTTAACAATCTCCATTCTCCTGGAATTCTTTGTAGCGTTTCATGCTATTGACAACCCTCTCTACTTTGATACTCTCTTCTCTCTAAATTTTTGGGGTGCCACTCTCCCCTGGTTCTCCTCCTAACTATGTGACTGATTTTGCATAGTGTGATGTTTAGGGACAAACATGTTGTTATAGCAGAATTGACTGTATTTGCTTTGTATTATTTGTAAGGCAATGCCATTTTGTTTTGTGGACATTAAATGTAGAAAAGGGCAAAAAGGACATTTATGTGAGAAATACAAGGAAAAGCAGTTTGAAAAGAAATACTGATAGTTCTGATAGGACCTAAGTACACCCTCAGAGGCAATCTACTGACTAATGGTAAAGATAGCAGCAATGTCTTGTTTCCCAGAAGCTAACTGAAATATGACTATTTTGAGATGGAATTTTATTGGTAGATACTTTGAAACAAAGACCTATTTAGAGACCTATGAGACACTTGTATAGTGCTTATCTAGTTTATATCTGACAGGAATCTGGATTTTGAATTTCTCAACATGAGACAGAGCCAGTTAATTACCTATCTGGATGCTCTGATTTGAGGAAAGAGAAATTGAATAAACCAATTTTAAAAGCTCCACGTACGAGAAAGAAGTCAATGTAGCTAAGTCACTGACAAAGCTGCAAAGTTGGCTGAATCAGAGCGGAGGCTAATAATGACAATAGGAAGAACAGCAATAGTAATTTGAGCTGAGACCATCTGAGGCTAGATTGCTAGAAATAGCCTCTGCAATTGATGTAGGAAGATGATCTTGTTGGAGGAAGTATTTGATGCTGGGAGCTGATTGGAAGAAGTCTCTTTCATTCTTTAAGGAATGACCGAAGAAAAGTTGACTTGCACTGTAGCATCATCTGAGGATCAGAAAAGGGGAAATCCCTCAGGAGCTTGTCTATCTTACTTTTTACTGTTTTCCATGGCTCCAAAGTGAAAAGTCCCTCTAACTCCAAAATACAGACTATAATAGCTTTACTCATCTCAGGGTTAAGTAACTGATTGTAACCAAAATAGTCACTATTTAGTATTTACCTAAATATTGCTACTTTATTGTTGAAAGAATAGCAGAGCTGTGGTTTTGAGTGGCAGGAAATTGGAGATATCATTAAGAGACAGATGATGTAGACTGTTTCCTCATGAAAATAAATACTTGAAGCCTGAGGTGCATAATGGTGAGTTGGCTAATCACATGAGCCCAGTCTTAGATATTATATGTATATATATATATATATATGTATATATATATACACAACATATATATACAATATATATACACACACATATATATCTATATGTATATATCTATATCTATCTATATATACATACATATATACATATACATATATATACATACATATATATGTGTATATATATATATATATATATATATATAGAGAGAGAGAGAGAGAGAGAGAGAGAGAGAGAGAGAGAGAGAGAGAGAGAGCCTAGTATTCCATATGAACATTGTCTGGATTGGCAGAATAATATGAGCTAGGTCTATTTGTAAATGTTTATATTTTTGTATAATTTGTAGCTCTTTACCTTCTTTTAATAAATGTTTTATCTTTAATAGTTAATGATGCTGTCTTTTCTAATTTGTTTAAATTGGAAGAAATATTCCAGTAGGAGGTCAGGGTTTACTGTTGTGAGCAGTAAACATACATCCCTCCCTGTGCCAAGATTACCCATAAGCCTGACAGTTGGTTGTGATAACATGGCCACTTCCCTTTTGAGAACTAGCCAAACTTGCTGAAATGTGTGTAGGTAAGGTTTATGAGCCAGCCCTAGGTGAGAAGAATGGAACTGAGAGAAAACAGCAACAAAGAGAAGAGTGGCGGGGGAATGGAGGCGAGGGAGATGAGAGGAAAAGAGAGGAAAGGAGAGGTGAAAATTGGTGGTCAGAATCATTCCCATGCTACCTATTTATTTGTTATCTATCTATCTACCTGTCCACTCTTCTCCTCTCCAACAGAAGAGAAGTTCTTTGAGCACAGGGATTCATTCGTATCTTTGTTATCTTCATTGCCTAGCTCAGTGTCTGGACCATAGTAAGCATGCACCCATATACACAAACAATGCAGGAGGCTAACTTGCTTCTCTGTAGGTGAGCCTTTTGGAGAAATGTTGATAACATCTCCCTATGGAAGGTGTGAGTATCCCCATTGCTGCCATTGCGAGAAGACTGAGAATTTATCCAAAGTTTGGTTATTTATTGACCTAGTTACACATTTCATCAAAAATAAGTAATAAATCATCTCAGTTTCTTGAAGATGGAGTCACTCCTTTGTTTTGGGAATAACTTAGGGAACTGAGTGGAAGACCTAAGTGGGAACAATCATGTTTAATACAAAATGAACCCTTTTTATCAGAACAATATAATCAGAAAGTTTCAGAGTCGGATGTGTGTGTATGTGTGTTTGTGTATCTGCAGTTGTTTTTATTTTAATGGAAAGATCCAGACATGATTTATTCTTAATTAGGATTATAGGGAAAGGGGAATGGAACTCATCAGGTTAAAAAAAACTGAATGTGGACCTAAATATAAACATTCTAGTTATATGAGTACATTGTCAATTTTACCATTCTCCAGAAATAACTAAGCTTGCCTGTTATTTTATTCTGATATTATTATCCATCAGATGACAGCTTAGGAAAGAAAACAACACTACAGGAGAAGGTTTCTTTCAAAATACTATGAAACAATCATTGTTCTCTGCCAATATCTATTCTCTCTCTCTCTCTCTCTCTCTCTCTCTCTCTCTCTCTCTCTCTCTCTCTCTCTCTCCTTTCTTCTCTCCCTTCCTTCCTCCTTCCCTTCCTCCCTCCCTCCTTCCTTTTCTACCTCCCTCCCTCTTCTCCTATGTCTTTTTCTCTCTCTCCCTCTGCATATCAGCAAATTCATCTGTCACTCTCTACATATTATTTAAGCCAGGAGAAAAAAAAACTTACAAATTCTCTAGAGTCCAAATGAAAAACAAATGATTGCTCTTCACGTATAATTCTGTTCCAGTTTTTCAAGTTTCTGAATCTATTCTAGCTAACTTGGATGGTTGGAATTTCTCATGTTCCACTTTTGGCTCTTGGGATTCCTAGTTACCTTTGGGGCTAAGCTCAAGTGCCACATTTCACATAACATCCCCTCTCCAGTATTTGCTACTCTTCCCACTCCCAAATTTACTCCCTTTGTATGTGCGTTGATGAAGCCATGGCTGCATGAACCACAGACCTGGTTACATGTAGGAAATCCAAGGTCTACTTGGATTTTGTCTCTGTATTCATTGAATCCTGAATTGGGAATTTGGAAGACGGACTTTAAAGTCTTGTGTCAGGCATTTGCTATGTATGACAAATCTTTTAACTTCTTAGATCTTAGACACTCCTGATGTCTCCCATATATTAAATGGGGGAAAATACTACTATAAAAACATATCCTCAGGGTTTCTGTGAGGAACAAATGAGATACGTTGTATAGAGTACTATGTAACGGTGAGCAACTGTTACTGTTTTTGTTGCTTTAATATCATTCTCATATCCCCTGACAAGCTACCTTCTTGCTATTAATCATTTACATCTAATATTCAGCACGCTATTGAATAAGTGGATAACATACCTTTTTTGGTAATTAAATAAAAGTATTGACATTCAAGCCCATTATCTATGGGTTCACTAAGAGCACCTTTAGGACAACTTTTATAGGAGACAAGATGATGAGGATGAGGCATATTGTAGTAGGAAGGCCGAATTTATGATCTCAAAAAGGATCATATAAATATCTGAATGGTTCGAAATCGTTGGGTATACAGAATTCTCCAAGCATCAAAAAATTTATTCAGGGCCCAGAGCAACAAATTAGCGAACCAACCTCCCCATTCCAGTATTGTGAACACAAGCCTCCAGGCCCAGT
>CM053624.1:20677422-20721548 GCA_028646595.1 Phalanger gymnotis | reverse complement strand
TTTGAAAAGGGACAGGGTCAAGGGAGAAAATTCAATAAAAGGGGATAGGTTAGGAAGAAGCAAAATATAGTTAGTCTCTTACAACATGAGTGTTGTGGAAGGGTTATACATAATGATACGCATGTAGCCCATGTTGAATTGCTGGACTTCTCAGGGAGGCTGGGTGAGAAGGGGAGAGGGGAGAGAATTTGGAACTTTATGTTTTAAAAAAATAGATGTTCAAAAGTAAAAAAGTTTTTTTTTTTCATGCAACTAGAAAATAAGATACACAGGCAACGGGGCATAGAAATTTATCTTGCCCTACAAGAAAGTAAGGGAAAAGGGGATGGGAGGGGAGTGGGATGATATACGCCATCTTGGAGTGGGGGCGGGTAGAAATGGGGAGGAAATTTGCAATTCAAACTCCTGTGAAAAGTAATGCTGAAAACTAAACATATTAAATAAAAAGAAAAAAAAAAGGAAGGAGGATCAGTGATTAGTCTCTCCCAGGCCATCCTAGGACTTAGGGGGCACTAGGACACTAGAGAACACTAGACAGAGGATTTGGTTTCAATTCTGATTCTGCCTCTCCCTATTTGTAACATGGGGCAAGGCACCTCATTTCTTTCTTCAATGCAATGAAGGGTTTAGATTAGTGGCCTCGAAGGACCCTCTCAGGTCTACAGGTATCATCGTACAAGCTGGCACAGCCTGGTTACACCAATCTCTCCACGTTCACCGTCTTCATTGTGCAAAACGCTTGGGGCCTTCAGGATGTTTACACGCAGTCAACTCCAACAGTACAGATGTGGGTCCTGAATGCCAAAGGGGCCCTGAATGTCTAACTCTGCATCAGGCATGTCTGATTGGCTTGTCATTTCTCATGTCACAGGTGGATGGAGTTAAAAATTGGTCAGTGAGGTCTCAGCTATGCACACGTAAGGCATGACTCTTTCTGGCACATTGTGTGGTGTTTCTGAAAATTGTAATTCAAAGCCATCAGGTATAAGAAAAGGGTATCTTTTGAGAAGAGGCTATCTATCAAAAGTGAACAGAGATGTCAACCTAAGTTGTTTGTTTGTTTTTGACATTTTCACAGTCAGTATTAGGAAAAAAAGTGCTTTAACAATCTTCTAGCTCAGCCCCTTCATTTGACCAGAGATTCAGTCCTAAAGACTTACCCAAGGCCATATAGTTTATCTGCCTCATTATGGTTCCCTTAACCTTGACATACTCTCCTGCAAGTTATTATTGTTATCTAATAAATGCACAAATTTCACAGGATCAAAATGTTAAGATAATGTTATTCAAACAAATCACTGTTAAAATTCAGTGAAATGTTGATAAAATTGGGTTCTTTGGTAAGGGGAAAAAGTGTTTCTGGAAAATATTTCTATTATGAAACGCAATCGCTAAAAAGCATAATCAAGTAATTTTTTTCCCATAATTTTCTTTCAAGCATAAAATACTACCTGTCTCTAATTGAGTGTCTGAGTGAATACAAACTATCATGATGATAGAATACAAAAAGTAGGTCTCCCTCCTTTCTTCCCCACTGAAGTTTGAAACAGATTTTCAGGTTACATAAAGGAATGACTGCTTTAATCAGTTACTAAGTATTTGAGTATCTGTGTGGGCCCGACACTGCTAGTCCTTGTGGGAGATACAAAAGAAGCACCATTAGGTGATGTCTAAGATATTTGTTCCCTATGAAAAGTCCTAGAGTCATTTCTATGCTTTGGTGCCTGATCATGAGGATTTTATAATCGTGTCTGTGTGTGTGTATGTGCATTGGTGATTGCGGAGGGTTTGATGATACTCGTCTGTGAAATACTAAATTGCATATTCAAGGCTTCTTACATTGGACCTTCTTCTATCTCCCACTTATACACCTTGCAGTTTCAGCTGAAATAGACAAGTTACCCATTGTCAATAGGTCCCACATTTCACTTCCTTGTCTTTGAACTTCACTTAGATTGAATATTTCTTCTACCTGTCATTCATTTCCCCATAACAACACTGACAGAATCTTATTCAACCTTAAAGGGTCATTGCAAATGTTGCTACATCATCCATGAAACCTGCCCTTAGTTATGAGAAATGATTATACTGCCCTTAAATTTCCATTTGAGCTTTAAAAAAAGGTATGATTATATTTATATCTTTTGGTTTCCACAGCTCAGTTCAAGGCCCTTTTGCAAAGGTGAATTAAGACCTTCTGAATCTCTCAGCACCAAGGTTTTACGAGTCTTCTAAGAAGTCTAATGTATACACACACACACACACATAGTGTGTGTATATGTATGCATATATGCATATGTATGTATGCACATACACATGTAAGCACACATACACAGATATATGTATATACTCATGTGTGTATATATACACACATATGTATACACACAGATATATTTGAATGTGAACATGTAAAACATAGGCCAGCTAGGTCGCATATTGGATAGAGTGTCCATCCTTGAGTTCAAATATGGCCTTAGACATTTACTAGCTGTGTGACCCTGGACAAGTCACTTAACCCTGTTTACCTTACTTTCCTCATCTGTAAAATGAGCTGGAGAAGGAAATGGCAAGCCCCTCCGGTATCTTTGCCAATAAAATCCTAAATGGGTCATGAAGAGTTGGACATAACTGAATATGACTGAACAACATCACATGCAAAGCCTATGACTATGTACCTTATAAAATTTAAAGAAATACATGGAACTCTCAAATATCCCAAAGGATGGCCCTTTAATACCTCAAACATCTTTCATCTGTTTGGGTATTCCTTTCATTGAAACAGATTTTAACCCCCTTTGTGTTTTGTTAGATGGTTTTCAAGGCTCACCATAATTAAAAATTCATTTTCCTATAATCAATACGGTGGTGATCTCAAACACATGAAACAGATTGGTCCTTGAATAATAGACATAATCCATCAGCAAGTCTATCTTTAAATATTTCTATCTAAAGCTTGCATTTGCATAGCTTCCAGCAACCCAGGGTGACCTCCACTTCCCAAAGGGAAATCATAGTAAGAAGTGACTGGACTTGAAATCATTATATCACTCTGAAAAAAGGAAAATTTAGTCATATGCAGAAACCTGCAATACATGTTAAACCAATGATATTAACGTTCCTTCTAAAAATTCTAATCAGAACCTGTTTATGCCAGTCTGGGCTATACAGCTCTTGCCCACCTCCTCTCATGAATTCACTACCAGGGGGCCTTTAGATGGGCTGGAAGCCTTCCAGAGGTTTTCTTGACGTTGAAAGAATACCAGTAGCACACAGGCTACCCATTAATTATCATTTACTTTTGCCATGTGACAAGCATGTCTACTTTTTGACTCATGCATTTCTTTGATACCTACCTTTATTCTGGGTCTTCCTAGTTCCTTATTTATTGGAGCAAGTAGATTGTTCAATGGGTAGATCACAAGTCTTGGACTCAGATACTAGCTCTCTGACCCTGGCCACAACACTGTACCTATATCTGCCTCAGTTTCCTTACCAGGAAAATGGGGATAATAATAATAGCCTCCTCTCAGGGTTGTTACAGGCATTAAATGAGTTAATATTTATAAAATGCTTTGGAAATCTGAAATTACTACATAAATGATAGCTATTATTATGTGTTAAAGCACATTTATACTAATCACTTGCCTTTCCATTTTTCTCTGACTGAGTCAGTTTCTATGACTTGTAGTTATGTAAGAATACAGACAGAATATTGTTATTAAGAAGATATACATTTGGTTCTTGGAGAAGTTTAAGTTCATTAAAGGAGGTTTGCTGTTTCCCAAAAGCAATCCCACCCACCCTCCTTCCTGTTTAATTCTGATTCCAACCCTTGTAAACGAACAGTTACTCCAATTTAAATACATATAATTATCCACATACACAGAAGATCTATCTAACTGCAGGTCATGATGCCATAATCTGGAAAGGAGGCATTCTTTATCCACTTGGTTTTTCCTGTGTGCATAGCTAGGACAAACCTTCTTGGGTGGTATGGAATCTAATCTAGGTAATCCTTTAGTTTTTTAGGGTGTGAGGCAACCAATGCAATCCCATTCATAAGCAGGAGCCTTTACAGAACTTCTTCTAGAGGAAATCCCTGTTGAACTTGGACTATGAAATAATAATCCTCAATCAAAATGGCAACCCCCTTTGGCAAAGTTATAGTTCTGTTCTAACTCTTCTGATATGAGTGATCAAAGTTCCTTAAACAAGGTTTTCTCTACTGTTATCCCTTTCAAGCTAGCTCTAATGTATGCATGAGAGACATCTTATTGGAAGAGAGTCCTTAGTATAGTATTTTGCTCTACACGATAAAAAAAAACTTTTTAATAGTCAAAAGTAAATATTATGGAAGGAACATGCAATATCCAAATCTATAAGTTTGTGATTTTAAAGATGTACTCTTTTCTAGCCAGTCCCTGATCTCAATGAGCTCATATTCTAATGGAGACAACAACATTTAAATAATTATGTACATGCCACTTATATGCAGAGTAGATGGAAGATAAATTTTGAGAAAAAGCAGAAATGGTGAAGTAGGGGATAGGAGGGGAGATTTGGAAGAGCCTCTAGATAACACTCAATTTTGAAAACTTGCCTGTCCCCTGCCCAAGGATGCCATTAACATGTGTATATTATTAGCATAAAATTTCATAAAAATGGTAAGGAAGGCATATAGGTCAGTAAAAAATGCATAACACTTTTTAATAATACAAAACATACTTACCACACCAGCTTTATTTATAAGTTGGTTTTAACATTTTAATTGGAATTTTAAATTTGAAATGTACCAATAAACCAATACTGTTGTTCAAATTTTAATTTTTATAACAGCTACTTGTAAAGTTGAAAATAATTAGTTGTAGGAAATTAAAATAGTATATTGATTGCAAATTCAAAGAAACCTATTAACAAGCATAAAAAATAAAGTGAATTTGCAAAGAGAAGGAAATCCTTAAAGGAACTATATTTTTTGAAAAAATAATGTATTTTTCCTCAGTAATAGAATTATTGTTACACAAAAAAATGGTCCTAGTGCATGACTCATGAGAATGGGACAGAGAGAATATGGAGCAGGATTTAAGGATCCTGGACCTAGTGGTCTGTATAAGGCACATTGGGTTCAGGCTTGATGGCATCATGAGAAGCAGATGATTCCATCTCTCAAAGGTTTTTCTAGGGTGGAATATGCCCTCTGCCCATGGACTGAATAGCAGGTGAAAAAATAGAGATAAGGAAGGGCATTGGTTGAAAAGGGTTCAAGCAGGGATGGGTTAACCTGTGTCCTTGAGGCCACATGTGGCCCTCTAGGTCCACAAGTGTGGTCCTTTGGCTGAATCCAAACATGTGGCCTCAAGGCCACAGGGTCCCCCCTCCCTGCCCCACTGCCAGAAATTCAGGCTGCAAATACGTGGTTTAAGACTTACACTGTGTAGAAGCATTTCAAGAATTCCTGCCACTAGGCTAATCTTGGATGCCCAGGGTATGCTCCTTGTGCACCTTTTCCATAAATGTTGTTATGGTATAATGGAGGGGTTGTTGAATGGGGCATCTTAGAAACTGGATCTGAGACACCATCAAAACATTCAAGGAAATCTGGTCCAGTTCTCTCATTGCACAGGGAAACTACGTCTCAGAGAAGATAACTTCTCCATGACTAAACAGTTAATAATTATCAGAAGTTTAATTTGAACTCAGGTCACTGTGACCCTAAAGCTCCCTATATGATTATTTGTTTCTTCATCTGTAAAAGAAGGATTACAATATAGGTCATTTCTAGCTCACAGAGTTGTGAGGATCAAGTGAAATGTTTCCAAAAGCTTTAAAGTCCTACAACAGTGATGTTAAACTCCAGACTACATGTGGGCCCCATGTGGGCCATGTATTCACTTAGAAAACCACATATTGACATTATTTACATCCTATTGTATTTTCATTCATTTTATTAGATATTCCCTAATCATATTTTACTCTGATCCTGCTGCATTGGGAGTACTGTCACTGTAATGCAGCTCCTGGGCCATGTGTTTGACACTTCCGTCCTAAGTAGCTATCAGTTATTATTAGTGAAAATGAGCTGGTTGGAGTAGATTATAGAATCATGTCTATAGAGGCAGAAGGGATGTTAGAGGCTGTCTGGTTCAATCTCTTATTTTATAGATGTAAACATGGAGTCCCAGAGATGAGAAATGACTTGTTTTAAGTCACACAGGTGGTAAATGACAGAAAACGAATTTGAGCTTAGGTTCTGTGATCCCAAATGAAATAAATACTCTTTCCACTGTGGAGTTATTTGCCCTCAAGTACAGGCACCTTTTTCAATAATATCTTCCAGTCTCTTTCAGATTTAAAGCCAATATTCTTTGAGTTTAGGGGATATATGTAATTATATAAGTGCTTCTTGATGGATGGGGTAGAGTGCTGGACTTGGCATCTGGGGGATCTGGGTTCAAATCTTGATTTTGACATAGAGTAGCTTTATGTCCACAGAGAAATCATTTAATATTTCTCAGCTTCACTGTCCTCAACTGAAAAAAGTGATGATTATAAGGCTAAAATGAATCTCCCAGTGTTGTTTTGATGTATAAAATGTTTATGAAACGTTACAGCATTCTCTGTAAATTGTTATTAGATAGAAGGGTTTGAATTTGACCATTGAGAAGTAGGGATCAAAGTGGCAGAGAAAAGGCAAGACTCACCTGAGCTCTCCCCCAAACCTCTCCAAACCCCTTTAATTAATGCCATAAAACAATTCCTGAAGTAGCAGAGCCCATGAAATGTTGGGGTGAAATAATTTTCTGGTCAAAGACTTAGGAGGTCAGCAGGAAAGGTGTATGTCCCTGATGGAGCATAGTCCAGCACAGGCCAAGCTAGCATAGACTCAGACCCAGCAAACCCGGAACAGGTCTTGGGACACACTGAACCAGCAGCGGCAGTAGCTGCTGAGAGAGCTCTCAGACCACAGATGGTAGGGAGGTTGAACAATTAATTAATCAGAAGGAGATTAGAGGGGTGTCTGCTAGAACTAAGGCATACTTTGCCAATACTCAGATTCTGGTCTCTGTCTTGGGTGGCAGTCCCAGGACAAGGAGGAGCATTAGCACACCGGAGCTTGCAGCTGCAGTGGAGCAGGGACCCTTGTCACAGTTCCATGGCAGAAAAGAGTGCTTGTGGTTACTCACAGACCAGAGCACAGGCCAGGGGAGGCATAAACACACCTCTCCTTAGATTATACCAACTTGGAAGAACTGAAAACTTACAGGTCCCTAGAAATATCTCTGAAAACAGCTGCACAAAATATCTGAAGGTTGGGACAGTGTGCCCTCTACCCTGGAAGCAGAGTCTTACTTTAACGCAGAGTTAAAAATCAAGTAATGGGCTGGGAAAATGAGTAACAACAGAAAAAAAACATTCTGACCATAGAAAGTTGCTATGGTGACAAGGAAGATCAAACACACACTCAGAAGAAGATAACAAAGTCAAAGTTTCCACATGCAAAACTTCCAAGAAAAAAAAGTGAATTTGTCTTAGGGCATGGAAGAGCTCAAAAAGGATTTCGAAAATCAAGTAAGAGAGGTAGAAGAAAAATTGAGAAGAGAAATGATAGTATTGCAAGAAATCATGAAACACGAGTCAACAGTTTGGTTAAGGAGACACGATACTTAGAAGTAGGGATCAATTACATGCTTTTAAACAAAGAAGTAGTCTGGTAATATTTATGTTGGCCCTTCCTTTCTACCAGATTTGTTTTTGAGGCTCAAATAAGGACATTGACATGAAAGTATTTTTCTGTAAAATGGAACTCAAGAAAACTAAATGACTTATTGCAAGGTCATATATCAAGTTAGTGTGGCACAGCTCATGAACAAGACTTAAATTTTCTTCGCTGTTGTTTAGCTCTGCCCAGCTCTTTATGACCCCATTTGGGGTTTCTTGGCAAAGAAACTGGAGTGCTTTGCCATTTCCTTCTCCAGCTCATTTTGCAGATGAGGAAACTGAGACAGACAAGGTTAAGTGACTTTCTCAAGGTCACATGGCTAGGAAGTATCTGAGGCTGGATTTGAATTTAGGTCTTCCTGACTCCTGACTCTGTCCAGTCAGGCAGCTAGCTGCCTCTTAAGTTTCCTTAGTCTAACCCAAACTTCTATCCACTGCACATTTAGGTGTAGCCCACTAATGCGTGGATTATATTATACAGCTGACACATTTTACACACAGTAGCCATAACTGACCACAGTATGTGTGAGATCTCCACAGCTACTGAGGTAGAGCCTGACTACCACTCTTGGACATTGAGACTAAAGCTGTATTTGGCATCTTCAGTCTGGTCATACATCTGACTAATGGGTCCAAACAGACTAAGGCTGACTAGGTCTCTAGCAATAGCAGCTGAATTGGAGCTAAAGCCCACACAAAAGCTGAACAAATGTAGGGACCAAGGGGACAATTCCTTTCTAAACTCCTTCCCCATGTGTGTGACATCATTAAAGCCCTAAATGGGACAGGGTCAGCAAGGCTCTTCCAAAGACAATCAAATTTGGAGGATGTTCATGGCACCTTTAGTTTGTTTCAGGAACAAAGAAAGAAGAGAACTGACATAAAGACATCAAAAAAGAACCTTCTAGTGGGGGCTTCCTCTCTAAAGAAGCTGCACATCACATCAGTGCTTCTCTGGCTTGGCTTCCTCTAGCAGTTAATTGCAGTGGTTGTTTTTCTTTCTTTACTACTTTCCCTAGACGTATTTATAATTGCCCAAGTTTTTTATTATTATTACTATTATTGTCTTCTTCTTCTTGTTCTTCTTCTTGTTCTTCTTCTTGTTCTTGTTCTTCTTCTCCTTCTTCTTCTTCTTCTCCTCCTTCTTCTTCTCCTTCTTCTTCTCCTTCTTCTTCTTCTTCTCCTTCTTCTTTTTCTCCTTCTTCTCCTTCTTCTTTTTCTCCTTCTTCTTCTTCTCCTCCTCCTCCTCCTCCTCTTCCTTCTTCTTCTTCTTCTTCTTCTTCTTCTTCTTCTTCTTCTTCTTCTTCTCCTCCTCCCTGTCCTTCTTCTTCTCCTTCTTCTTCTCTTCCTCCTCCTCCTCCTCTTCATATTCCTCTTCCTCCTTCTCTTCCTCCTCCTCCTTCTTGCTTAATCCCATAAAACAGGACAATGTTTCATGTGGCTAACCCATCCCTCCTCCTCAAAAAAAAAAAAAACAAAAACAGCATACTTACAGAATTCTTTTTTAGCCTAAGGATAAACATACACCACAGTTGTATCATTGTATCTAAATAGTTGTAGTGAGAAAAGCATTATTACACACATACACACACACACACACACATACGAGAGCCATTATTGACGATAATGAGCGTAAGTATATTATGATAAGCCTTGTTCATTCTGCATGCTTCTTCTTGCTATAATTCTCCCCTCTCTTCCTCTTCCTCTCTTCCTTCCCCCCCACTCCATCTTCACTTCCCCTTTCCTTTCCCTTCTCTCCCACTGCCCTTCTGTTCTTTCTAGTAATCATGCATGGATTAAGAAACTCGTATGTGCCAGTCACTGTGCTAGGTCTCGGAAATACAGTTTCAAAGAATGAAATGACCTTATTTGAAATAGTCACCATATCCCTAGCCAGGTAAGAATTTAGAAAGGAGTGGTAATTCATTGAACACACACACATACTCCTTTGAATAATTTAATACAGAGTAAGGAGAGAGAGGGAGAAGGAGAGGGAGAGAGAGAGACAGAGACAGAGACAGAGAGAGACAGAGAGAGAGAGAGAGAGAGAGAGAGAGAGAGAGAGAGAGAGAGAGAGAGAGAGAGAGAGAGAGAGAGAGAGAGAGCACTAAGCACCAAGCAACCAGGGCTTAGGAAAAGCTTCCAGTAAAAAGCGAATTCTGAGATGAGCCTTAAAGAAAGCCAAGGATCCTAAGAGGCTTGGTATGCAGGATGATGAAATTTACGTGAAAAGCTCTTTGGTCCTGTGTGAGTGGTGGGGGCTGCAAAAAAATACATTCAAGATTTACGTAAGTCTTGGGCAGACAAGGGAAAAGCATTCACTCGGGTGTGATTGAACAGCCCTCTCCAATGTCATCCATTACTGTTCTCCTGGTGTGTGAGGTTTGAATTACTGTTGAATTGAACTTCTGGGGCTGAAGCTTAGGGTTCTGACTTGGTATTTATCACACTGCGCTGAACGTACTAATGGGCAAGTTCATTGAAGACAAGCTCATTTGAATGAGCAATTGGTGCATGATGCAGAGAACTGCAAAGCAAAGATTATGAATGGGATCTTTAGGAAAGCCATAATTGGGTTTTCCTCTCTTGACTGTGGCAAAATTCATTAGAATTGAGACATTTAACCAGGACTTTAAAGCAGGAAAGGGTCAAACATGAATTCAATTCCTTTTTTGTTTGTTTGTTTTTCTTTTTCTTTTTTTGCCTGAATTCAAACCTGCTTAACAAGAATGTATTTAGCACCTAATCTGTGTCAGGTGTTATGCTAGATTCTATGCATGCTAAGAAAAAGGAAGTAGTATTTTAACCTGAAAAACTTATAATCTTTTATATTCTGCTTGGAAGAAGCAACACGTATACATATGAAATAAATACTTGTGCACAATATATCATATATAAATGTGTATATTTAGAGATATATGTGATATGCTGTATGTGTATATATCACACATAAATAACATGCATATATGTATATACATAAATACATTCCCTTGGGTAAGGCATTATCTTAATATGCTAGCTTGCTAACTAATGAATATAAGTTTGTATTCATTCACTTTATATTCATGTTCTATGTATATAGGTGTGTATGTATATATGTATGTATGTACATATGTATGTATGTATGTATGTATGTATGTATGTATCTATCTAAGTTTCCCCCAGTGGGGTGTCGGTTTCTTATAGCTTGGGATTGTTTAATTCTTTTGTGTTTGTATCCCCTGACACAGCTCTTGGCCCATAGTAGGTGCTTAATAAATATTTGTTTTTGACTGATTGTTTGATAAGAGGGCTAGTTTGTTAGAAATGGAAGAGGAGTTTGCAAGTTTTGCCACATAAAGAGAAGTAGCATATGTTGTGAATGAAGAGACGATTGGCTTTGGAGTCAAGGAAACTTGGTTTCAACTTGGATCTTTAATGTCATCTACTTGGATGACTCTGGCAAGACAAAACTCTCAGTGTCACAAAGCAACTTTCTAATATTATATTGGTAGACTGTATAAACATGTGCAGTGGTAGAGGGAGTTTCCTTTTTTAGAGTTCCCTATACTAGTGAAATAATAGGTCTGGGCAAATAACATGCATACACAAAAGTGACCACACTCATACGCACATGTACATTACATGCACTTATACAACATCTACCCATATACATATGGACATACCGATAATGCATGATCCATATGTCCGCGTATAATGCGTGTTCATACAGGACCAGACTTGGGATTACATTGCTATTGAGAACTCCTGGTGAGGAAGCATCTTCTACCAAAGTGGATTGGCACTTTCTGCATAACTTATATAGTTATATAAATATTAATCATGTGAAGAACACCAGGGACAGCATGGCACCATGGGTGAAGTTCTAGACTTAGTGAGGAAGACTGAGCCCCAACTTGCACTTCTGGCCCATATTCCCTGGGTGAGAATGGGCAAATCTCTGAGCCTCAGGCCATGCCCTAAGAATTATCTATTAGATATGTTCTATAGGCCAGGGAATAAGAATCAGATTGAAATGTATTGGGGAAATGTTTAACAAAATAAATAAAATGCAGCCCAACCCAGGTAATTTTTTTGAGGGGATGAGTTTATAATTATCCACAGGGATCCTTATTTGAATTTGACACCAGTGAAATAGACTACTGTAGATTAGGTAGCATCTGCCTTTCTTCATTGAGGTAATGTCCATACCAGACATTCAATCAGTCAACAAGCATTTATTAAGCTCCTACTATATGCCAAGCATGGTACCTCAGTGCAGAGCAGATACAAAGGCAGGCAGCACTAGTTCCTGCCTTCAAAGAGCTTATACCCACACTGATGAATGCAGAATATCAGAAGCCTGTCATTTAAACAGCAATTTTGACGTGAATATACATTTTTTCAAGGAGTAATCTAAATTGGGCAGTTGTTGTAGCCATGCCTTTGTAATTGGCAAGATGATCATCAGATCATTTAAAGTTCACAAAAATATTTACCAATAATATCCTTATAAGATGAGGATAGAACTGTGATTATCCTCCTCTTAATGCTGAGGCTAAGATTCATTGGATGGCTTACCCAGGATGATATATCTAGGAAATCTCACAAACAGGCTGAGGGTCTGTCACCTGCAGAGACTATTGGGGATGAAATTAGGAAGACTTGGGTTCAAATTCTGTTTCTACCTTTTGCTTTATGACTGAGTATGCCATAACCTCTTTGCATCCAATTTTCCTCTTCTTAAAAATGAAGGGTTTTGACTACATGGTCTTTAAAGACACCTCTAGCTCTGAATCTGTGATCCTATAAATTGGCAATTCGATAATTCCAAGTGAAGCCTTACATTGACTTGAACTAGCTATTCACTCAGAATGTATTAAAGATTAATGAACTTTCCATGTTCCAACAAGCAAAGATATTAGCAAAGTCCCTGAACTGAAAATGTAACCGAAGTTTATCATTTGAATTTTATTTGAAGGGTTTCTGAGTTATAGCTAAGCTCTCTATATTAGTGGCTGTCAATGAAATTTAGATTTGGGGTAGAAATGATTGTCTGGATAGGTTAGCTGTGAGGCTGGAGTAGCACTTCTGTTATTCCACGCAAAATAAATGTCTATTTTTAACTCAATAATATGGAGATCGCAGCAGGTCAGCAACTGCTTGGGGATTTCCTATTCACTTGAATTTCATTTTCCATTAGATTGCAAGTTCATTGAGTGCATGGTCTGTCTTTTGCCTCTTTTTGAATCCTCAATGCTTAGCACAATGTCTGGCATGTAGAAAGTGTTTAACAAATCTTTATTTATTGATTTATTACTAGAATATTCTAAGTTTGTGATCTGAATGTCATGGGTTTTCCTTCCTTGGATATAGACCATAATCCATCTATACTTATCCATTCTGGATTCCTTTTGTTGGCATCTGCCTATATATGCACCATAAGGTAGCCATAGAATGTACCAAGGGCCCAAAGGCATTCAACAATCACTTATAAAGTTCTTCCCACATGTACAGTGGAAAGAACATTGGATTGTGAATCAGAGAACCCTATATATGTGTGTGTCAAGGTAATTTAGTTTTATACTGCCCTATGACTTTAATCAAATCATTCTGTCTGGGCTTCATGCATCTTCCTTTTATAAAATAGTGAAGTAGGATGGCATGACCCCAAACGTGGCTTTCAGCCCTTAGTCTACCCTGCACATGCCATAATATTTAATTGTCAGTAAATATCCATGACAATGTTAAAGTATCTAGAAATATTTTCATGTGTGTGTATGTATATGCATGTGTATATATACATGCATATACATACACACATACATACATACACACATATACAGACATGTGAACATTTGAGGTCTTGTAGCTCCATCATAATTCATTCCTTTTTTTAGGAGGATGTGATACTTCCATTTCATTCATTCATTCGTTTATTCAACCAACAATCTACTGAATAATCCAATGTTTAGTATGTTTTACTCACTGTGTGAGGTACTTTGAGAGAAAAACAAGACAATCTTTGTTCTCAATGTACTTTCTCTTATAGGAGAATGCCATTAGTTAAATAGAATATATGTTTAATTAAAAATGGGGGGATTCCTGGCAACTAGGATTGTCTTCAATTTAGGGGTGGCACTTAACTGGGGCTTTACTGGAAGTGAGAGATTCTATGAGGCTAAGATGAGGAGAGATCACATTCTAGGAAGGAGGGAGGAGGGCAGCTTGTGCCAACTATTGGGGTGGAAGATTAAATGATGGGTACAAGAAAGAGCAGATAGGTCTGTTTGCCTGGAATGTAGAGCTGATATAAGGTGATAATAGAAAATAAGACTTGAAAGGTCATTTGGAATCAGATTATGAAGGCATTGAAGGGCCACACACATCAAAGTTCTCTCTCTCTCTCTCTCTCTCTCTCTCTCTCTCTCTCTCTCTCTCTCTCTCTCTCTCTCTTTCTCTCTCTCCCCTTTTTTTTTAAGGAACAGAGAAATGACAAGAATTTCCTGAGCAGAGAATTTGACAGCCCTGTAGAGGATAGATTGGGGAAGGAAGAGTTTAAAGGAAGGAAAGTTATAAGGTGGCTATTCCAATAATCTTCGCACTTTACCAGAGCCTTGATATATAGTCTAGTAAAAAAAAATTGAATTTAAGTTCCTGCAAACTATTGTTTTTTTTTGTTTCCCCATTTTATTTGTACAGGTGAGCACAGTTCCTTGCATGTAATAGGTATTTTAACAACGTTTATTGAACTGAATTGAAATCTGTGGGCTCAGTTTCTCTCCCCCATTTTGGAAAACAGCTCTGGGAGAAGTAAGGGATCTGGGTTTTTATGCATTTCTAAATAATTCCATACCTCATAACAAATAGCAAATTCCCACCCCATCACTTGAGAACCCCTTGCAAATATGTGCCTGCTATAATTCTGTCTTGTGGCTGTTCTGGACACTTTATGCTTCTATAATAAATTGCATGTAAACCTTGCTCCCTGGCCTCCATGGGAAATCTCAGGGAAGCAAAGGCAACCAGCCCTTATAAATCTCTCTTTGTGAACTGGATCCTAAAAATGTAGTTATCTTAAATTTTGTAAGATGCTTAATGACCATCACATTTTAATCTAATGATATGTTAGCAGAAGAGAAAGCTGCCAAGGAACAATGAAAGCTTTGGCTAAACTGAGAAGTTTAGTGGGATTTTATTCATTTCTGTTCATCATTTTAGTTTAAAAAAGATCTGTGGTATCTGAGTTGATTAAAAACAATTTATTAAGGCATGATAAATATTTATAATATCAGCATTTAAATAAATGGGTTTATAATTTCCTTGCATTAACATCTTTATGTCTTGGATATGAGCTGTTTTACCTTTGATTTTGGTGTTGGTTTTTATTTTGGGGGCATCTCTTTTTCATTTCTGTTTTTCTAAACAAAAGTGACTACTTCTGTATATGTCGACATCCGTGGATGTTGTCTTATTCATTCTTCCACCTCATAGGAAAATGGTAGGTGTTGACAAATAATCATTTAATCATAATCATAGGACCAGAAGAATTAGAACTCAGAGGGACATTAGAGGTCATGTGACCCAACCCCTTTATTTTACTGATGAAGAAACTAAGGCCTGAACCAGTAAAATGACTTGCTCAGTTACCACGTGAATAATAAGTGTCAAAGCCAAGATCCGAACCCAGGCCAACTAATTTGAAATCTACTGAAGCATGCTTGTAGGGTAAAGATGATGATAATGATGGTGATATTTCGTATTTATATAGATGGCACTTCAAAGTTTGAGATGCCCTCCTCACAAAAGCCTTGTCCCTTTTACTGCTTCCATTTGACAAACTGAGGCCCAGAGAAAGAAAACAACTCATCATGCAAAATTCCCAAAAGAATGCCAGTGATCATAAAAAGACAAAAGACGTGTGTGTTTAATGCCTTGAACTTAGCCAAGTGCTTCACATCCATTTTCTCATTTGATTCTCATGGAGATCCTGTGAGGTTGAAACTGGATTTCTTTCTCATTTTACAGGTGAGAAAACTGAGATTCAGAAAGGTTAAAGAGCTTACACATGGACACACAGCTACTGAGTATTGGGGAGAGATTCAAAGCCATCTTGTTGAGTTTTACCTTTGCCCTTTCTTCAAAACACACAACTACCTTTCATTGTGATTGAGATAGGTTTGGTTATTTTATGTTCAGGCCAGTCTAACACCATGATGTAATTTAGAGTCCCAAGGGGTTGTAATTGAAGTTTTTGATTCTCTGTTTTAGGAGTTACGGTGTAGGGGTATATTGGAACCTTCTTGTATCAGCTCTTAAGAGCCCATTGTTAAATGTTCAGTGTAGGCATTCACAGCTTGGACTCTGCAAATGCTACTAATCATGGCTTGATTTATTGCTTTGTTGATAGTCTGGCTTTATGAAAATGTTAATAAAGCCAATTAATCTTATGTGGCTTATACATCACTCCCTCCCCTAGAGCTGGTTGTTAATCATTTACCACTGCTGATATGTCTATCATATGGCCACAATGGAGTGTAAAGTCTTCCTAAATCAGAAAGACAGACCAGTGCTACAGATACACCCTCAGCACTGACCGCCATAAGCAGGGCCAATTTCAGTGGTAGTTAAATGGCCAGCTGCTAAATATAGGTGTGTAAAATTCCAATCTGTCCTCTTTCTCTACAGTTCTCAGCTTCTGCTTCACAGTTTACCTAGATTATTCATAGTCCTAGGATAAGATTTGAGTCTCTACTGTGGTTCAAATTGGGCTTGTTGTTGCTGTTGTTTAGTCATTTTGGTCATGTCAGATGCTTTGTGATCCCATTTGAGGTTTTCTTGGCAAAGATACTGCAACGGTTTGTCATTAACTTTGCCTGCTCATTTTACAGATGAGGAAACTGAGGCAAATGGGGTTAAGTGACTTGCCCAGGGTCACACAGCTAGGAAGTGTCTGAGGCCAGATTCATTACTCTGATTCAGGCACTGTCAAATGGCTCTCTCTTTTGTTCTGGGATCGTAATATTCTAGAATTTGACACCACAGAGACCGTCTACTTCCATGCCTCGTTAGATATGCGTCTTAGCTGAGGGAAGGGGTAGGGAGTGCCTTTTTCAGGATCACAGGGAATGATAGAGGTCACATTTAAATCCAATCCTGTGACTTCAAATCCAACACTTTCTTTGCATTTGTCTTCCCCGAACTTTCTCCTGGGAAATTCTTCCCCTACAAAATCTCTCAGGTATGGGATGGGGCCAAGTTAGAAGATGAGGATGCCCTCACTTTGGGCAGTCCTGGCCTGTCTTTGTCCACTGGCCTAGTCTATACTTTAACATCAAGAACAATTCAGCAAGCTTTGATATTCTTGCTGTGGGTGCAGAATCACTTCTTGCTGTTAGGAAGCTTACATTCTACTTTGATAAGTTAAAGGTCTCAGGCACTACAGTAGAAGTCATATGTCTGTGGGTGAAGACAGAATTTATTCTATTAAAACTTCCACAAAGTGGCCCAAAAAGGGACACTTGGAATAGAGGGAGAGTACATAGGGATCCTTGCCATTTTTGTTCCTTCCTGAGTCCAGAGAGGGATGCAGAAAGGAGCTTTGTTGGACATTCTCCCCACTTTGCAGGTGGGGTGGGGGATCACTTTTACTGGAGCTCCTCATAGTTTTATAATTGCATACTAATGGGCTTAGAAGGATCACCTTACATTAATATAAAAAATATGGAACCCATTTCTCCACAGCAAAATGTTTACATACCTCCTGTCCTAATGAGAAACTTAGAGGGTTTTAAATTTGGTATTTTAATTTACAATCTCCTCAAATCTCCTCTTTTAACAAGGTGCTAACAACTAATATGAAAAGTGAATCGGAGATACATCCCTGACTTTGATGACAAGGGGGTTCTAAACAGATTGCCCACATAGTCATTGTAAAAAAATGTACTTTAGGAAAGAGTATATCTGGAAATATCTGGACCAAAATAAAAAGAAAACCTGTCTTCTAGAAACATTTTGAGCCATCTGGATAAGCACTACTGAATTTTTCTTAATTTCTAAGCTGTAAGTGAAATGGCAGTTTAATTAGCAATGATGGGTATGTAAGAAAAGGGATCATAAAAGAGGAGGTATTTATTATAATTGCCCCAGAATTTTGCTCCTGACCATGAGAAAAGAATGACCCTCTGGAGGACATGCTTCTTTACAACCTCAATCTGAAATTATTATTGCTTCAAGAAATGCCACTCATGGAAAGAAAGCACAGGGCAGAATAAAATTGTGCTGGACAGCTGAAAAACCAGGCATATACAATCAGCTTTAAAACGCTCCATTCCTTTTGCTTTGGCTCAGATGGTGACACTTTTATTATCATGGATAAGTTGAAGTATGGTCACATGACAAAGAACAGGGAACTGACCCTCAGAGCAAAGAGTTACGGGCAGTTTTCCTGGCACACACATTGCCTACAAACATGCTGTGAACATTATTGGACCTTTCATTATTCTTGTCTCCTTCTCCATGATGAACTATCTCCTTTAGCTTCTCTCCTGTATGAATCTTCTTCACATTTGAAAAATTTGAAGATGGTTCATATTTACTAATTAGCAAAATGCAAACCAGTGAAATTTTGCATTCCTAAATCATACCTATGTTATTGGCAAAATTGACAAAAGTAGAAAATGACAGATGTTGGCGAGTCCATCATTAAAAAAGCACATTAATGCACTGATAGCAGAACTCGAATTGGATCAGACATTCTGGAATGCCATTTTGAAGTAGGTTCCTAAAATTATGATACTGTGCATACATTGTGACTCAGAGATCATATTACCAAGACTATTGCAAAAATGATTTTAAAGAAGAGGGAGAAGACCACAGATGTACAAACATATGTATGAAAGTTATGTTTTTAGTATGCCAAAGAACTGGAAACTCAGGGAATGCCCATTAACTGCGGACTGGCTAAGGAAATGATGAGATTTGAAGACTTAGGTTTGTGTTGTAGGGAAGAGTGAAAGAGAGTTTCAGAGAAGCCGGGAAAGATTTCTAGGAACTTTAAATGACCGTTTACCTTACGAAAAACTTACCCTACACTGACCCCATAGAGTAGGCAGTTTCTTTAATTATAATATATATTTTATAAATGAGAACTTGAGATGGAAAGGTGGTAAATTACTTGCTCAGGCTCACATCATAGTCAACTATTGGAATAAGGACTCAAAATAAGGTTTCAAACTAATGTTTATTGCTTTTCAATATATCGTTTTGATTTTTTTTTGAGGGAGATTGGGTAGGGTGACAAGGCCTTAGATTTTATTGGCATAGGGAACTGACAGGGAATTTGCTCTATCAATAGAAATCAGAAACTTCTCTATAATTTAGTCTTAGAGAGCTATCTGGTTGTTACTCACCCTGAGTTACATAGCTACTGTGTGTCAGAAGTGGGATTTGAACTCAAATCTTTCTGACTTGAATGCCAGCCCTCTCTACACAATGCTGTACTGTCACTTGTTGCCTGTTTACAATTACAGACTTTCACCCAGTTATCCCACAACTGGGCACATATGGCAGGCAAATCAAAGTAGAAAGTCCTCATATATCCCAATATATTCATTTTTGTTGCTGTTCAGTCACTGGTCATGTCCAACTCTATGTGACCCCATGGATAATACATCAGGCCCTTTTATCATCCATTATCTCCTAAAGTTTGTCCAAGCTCATATTTATTGTTTCATTGACACCGTCTATCCATCTCATCCTCTGCCATCCTTTTTTCATTTTGCCTCTAATCTTTCCCAACATCTGAGTCTTTTCCAATGACTCCCGTCTTCCATTATATGGCAGCTTCAGTATTTGACCTTCCCATGAATAGCTTGAATTAATTTTAAGTATTGACTTATCTCCTTGCTGTCTGAGGGGCCCTCAAAATCTTCTCTAGCACCACAATTTAAAAGCATCAATTCTGTGGCACTCAGCTTTTCTTATAGTCCATCTTTCACAGCCACATATTAGTACAGGAAAAAAAAATGCCACAGCTTTGACTACATGGACCTGTGTCTGCAAGGTAATATCTCTGCTTTTTAGTTCAAATTTGTCATAGCTTTCAAGGAGAAAGTGTCTTTTAATTGCATGGCTTTGGTTGCCATCTATACTGATCTTTGAGCCCCAAAATCTAAAATTCGACACTACTTCCATTTCTTCCCCCTCTATTTGCTAAATAGTGATGAGACCAGCTGGCATGATCCTAGTTTCTTTTTTCCTATTAAGCTTCTAGTCAGCTTTTACACTCTCCTCTTTCAGTCTCATCAAGAAATTCCTCTTCACTTTCTGCCATCAGAGTAGTATCATCTGCATATCTGAGATTGTTAGTATTTCTCCCTGAAACCTTGGTTCTGGCTTTTGATTCATCTGTCTTGGCATCGTGCATGACATACGCAGCATATAAGTTAAATAAACAAAAAGCCAAAACACAGTCTTGTACTTATTTTCCTATCTTAAATCAATCAATTTTTCCATGTTCAATTTGAACTGTTGTTTGTTCATCCATGTACAGGTTCCTCAGGGGTCAAGTAACACAATCTTTTATTCCCATCTCTTTGAGAACTTGCCACATTTTGTTATGAACCACTCAGTCAAAGGCTTATAGTGTATTCAGTGGAGCATTTTTTTTTTTCAGGAACTCCTTTGATTTCTCCATAATTTAGTGAAGATTGGCTATTTGGTCTCTAGTTCCTCTGCCTCTCTGAAAACCAGCCTGCTCTTCTGGTATTTCTTGGTTCCCATATTAATGAAGCCTAGCTTGCAGAATCTTAAGCATAATGTGGCTGGCATGTGAAATGAGCACAATTGTTTGGGAATTTGAACATTCTTTGGTGCCACCTTTCTTTAGAATCTTTTCCAATCCAGTGACCATTGCTGAGTTTTTCAAAGGTACTGGCTTATGGAGAACAGCACTTTAACAGCCTCATCTTTTAGGATTTTAAGTAGTTTAGCTGGAATTCCATCACCTCCACTAGCCTTATTGCTAGCAATGCGTCCTAAGGCCCACTTGATTTTATTCTCCAGGATGTCTGGCTCCAGATCAATAACAGTACCGTTGTGGTTATCAATGATATTAACATCTTTCTAGAGCTTTTTTGTAGTAGTAAATACTGGAAACAAAGTAGATTCCAGTGGTGCAGAAATGGTTGAACCAATTTTGGAATATAAATATAACAGAACATTGTTATCAGAAAGAGCAGCTGTAAGGAATTCAAAGATAATGATGGTATTTAGGTCGACATCCACTCCCACCCCCCAATTAAACACAGAAGGTCCATGCATCTCGGTTGAACAAAACAATCATACGTAAACTGGTTGATAATAAAATTCCTTAATCAACTTGAAAATCATGGAGACTGTAGTTCATGCATGAAAGGAAACTATGCTGCACAGGAAATATCTGGCGATTGGCTGACAGAATGAGACATAAATACTTGCTCAGCATGACAAGCCTTTTTGCCTTTTGTTTGGCTTCACTCATTCTGAAGCATGTCAGTTCAGTGGTGGTTGACTCCAGCAGTGAAGGACACTTGAAGTTGAATTGTTCAAACTGGAAAGAGGATGTGAAAGTTTTTCTTTTCCTTCTTCCTTCAACTCTCACTTTGATTGGGTCATAACCTTATGAATTTGAAAGACCAAAAGGTCTGGAGGATCAATTGGTATTGTTTACAATGTCTAGTAAGTCTGCTAGCGGAATTCTAGAGTGGTAGTAGTTGTATCTACATTGGAAGCTGAGAGATACATGGAGAAGAAATTAAACACTCTGATGAGTGGCAGGTCAAGGATTCTAAAATTCACCACTGCCACTACCACCGCCCCTTCCGAGCCCATCAAGGTGTTACTTCTTTTTGAAGACACCAGGAATGTAGAAAATGACTTATATAACTATGACTTGGTGATACAATTGTCGTTCATCCAACTGGCAAAGAAATGGGGTACTCTGGGTATTACATATGCTAGCACATACAATTTTTATCATATTTGGTTTGGTTTACCTAGATTGTTGCAAAGACAAGCCTATAGTGATTTTCCTGGATACTTCTAAATTCATTCTCTTTGGAAAATTCCTGTCAGAGGAAAAATCAATATATCTAATGACTAATAATCATAGAGCTTATGAAAATTTTAATTAAACCATTTTCTCAAGATGCTTTATTTTTTATACAATGCCAATTTCTGACCTAATAAAAATATTTATTAAGCACTAGCATGTACACAGTAAGATGAAGTCAAGTTTGGGTAGGTGATATCAGTAGACAATATGAGTAGGTGACGTCAGAGTTTGGAGAGGTGCTCAGCCTCTCTATTCCTTCCTCTACATTTAGCTACAAATCCTCAGTAAATGACCAATTTTGTGTTGTGTGGCCACCATGCCAATGTAAAGTAATAATGGAACACAATGCACAACTAGCATTTCTAAATGAGGTCCCAATATGACAGCAAGGGGCACTGGAATGTGAGTGACTAAGGTTTTCCCATTGGGCTGTGATGAGACACCATGCCTTCCTACTGTCCATGAACAACCATATATAGAAGGGCAAACTGTCACCTTTGAAGATAAGTTGTTGTTACTTACATAGAAAAAACAATAACCTATTTGAGTTGTATTCTATCAATAACGGTTCACTGTAGAACTGGCCTTGAAGGCTTTGTGAGCACTTGTTGGCCAGGGTACAGGTGCCTGTACATGAGTTGCTAGATTCTTTTACAACCCCCAAGTGTCCTCTTGGGCAGCTCAGCACTGGAACATATTCAACAGACCTGATAGATAAAAGCTGTCTCAGGATGGAAGGCCTAATCATTTCAGGTCTTCATAATTATCCTGTGTTGCCAGGGGAAGATTTCTCCTCAACTTTCTCAGTTACTGAATCTGTTGATCCTTCAAATATGTTGGAACTATTAGGTCTCTTGGAATCTTTTGGTCTGAGATTTATAAAGCATACAAGCAGATCTTTTGCTTTAGAAAGGTACTCAATAGAATCTATTAGAATATAGAATAAAAGCACATTCAAGTTCAAAAATCAGCTTGCCCAAAAACTACGACTCTGAATAATGACCTCTACAGAGCAATGAAAAATTATCAAGGTGACATGGGTAAGTGTATAAAGACCTTTATTTTTTCAGAGTCAAGAAGAGCTAGGTCTCTAATCCTGCTTCTAAAACAGACTGACTTTGTGACTGTGGGCAAGCCATGTAATCTTTCAGCGTTAGAGGCAACTCTCTAGGACTTTCTCTAGAAGGGAGCTTCCTCATTGAGAGTTCCATATGTCAGTGGGAATATCTCTTCCTATTCATAGGACAATAAATTCTTCATCATTATTAAGAAGAATTTCCAAAAACTTGGAATTATCCAAAGATGGAATTGTTCCACTTGGCAGGTAGTGCATCATGACATTATAGGTTTTCAGGCAAAGATTGTTGGGCATGTTATAATGGAAATTCACTCTCTAGGTAAGGTATTGAGCTGAGATATCCCTAAAATAGTAGGTATACTCCAAGTGTCTGAAGAGGTGCCAACCCCATCAAATATGTATATCTGCGTATATGTGTGTATATATGTATAAATATACATACTCCATATGTACACATACATGCATATAAAGTCCACATACATATACATGTACAGAATATCCCCAAAGCATTAACATTTAAAACTGTATTGGACTATATATAGACAAGTGGGAATAAGCAGTTTCATTTTCAATCAAAACCCCTATAAGTTTTAAAACATTGACATATTGTCAGTCCATTATATGTAATTCTCATAAACCCTGTTAAGATTCCTGAGCTTTTTAGATATTTATTTATTACTTTTTAAAAGTAGATTGATATAAGGAATATAATTTGAGATAATCTATATTTAAAAATTTTGAAATAAACATATAATTTTCTATGTTTATAGAGTTAACTTTAGTACGTATGTCACATATAGTATATATCTATCATTTATTTTCAATCTCTCTATTATATATCTAACATAGCTATTATCTATCAGATAGGTTCTATCTTATCATCTGTGATCTATCACATCTCTCATCTATGAAATCTATCATCTATCTAATTTATGAAACCTACCTTTTATCTATTAATTATTAAATCTATCATTCATATTAACTTTCTCTCCATCCATTCATCTGTCCACTCTACCTCTTATCTCTCTGTTCTTTCTATTATCTATCTATTTATGATCATTTGCAGTAATGGAGAGAGTCCTGTAGTAGAAATGTTTAAGTCGAGCAGTTGACCAAGGTATTCTCTAAAACCGTGGCACTTGCCCTTTTACATTTGCTGTTGAAGCTTCCTTATGAGGAAGCTCCCTATGCTATGAAATCAAATTCAGCCAAACCAAAGAGAAGGGGAGGAGTATCAACAACATAGATGTAGTGTAATCATGCATGGAGGGGGTCCAATATGCAGTTTTAGAAGGAAAATCCAGATCAATGGTTTGTGGAGCCAGAGAGCTCTCGAGTGAGATTGAATTACCTTTTTTTTTGGCTGCCATGTCACTCTACTGTCTCATACCAGGTAAAGGAATTTTCCCTATGAACTTCTATTCACTTTCTTTCAAATGAGCTAGAGAGATATCCCAAGTCTGAGACTTAGCCATAGGCAAACATCTGGAGAGAAGAAAATATTGTGAACATGCAGGGATAATGATAGGGTACAATCAGGCTTGAATATGGGATTCATGAAGGGAAGGAACTAAAATACAACTTCATATACATGTTTCATGCATCATTTCATTTTGAGTTCCTTTATATCAGGTCTGCCCTTTGATTCTGAGGAGGTGAATAGATCATTAGATGGTAGGCAGACAGACAAAGTAGGATCTTTGTAGATAAGTGCATGTGCTTGTGGACATCTCTTACCAGACCTAGAATTACAAAAGAAAAGCCAACAAACAAAACCACATTTGGCAGCTAAAGTTTTAAGTCCGAGTGCAAAAAAGGCATGACATGCAAATTAGGAAAGTGAAGGTAAACGATAATGAAACTTGGAAATGTTGCTTTTTAAGACAATTTCATAATGAGATTTAAAGTGAAGATCTCAAGGAGTTTGCTTTGCCTAATGTTCAATTAAGTTCAGGAAAATGTGAGTATGGGATGAAATATAAAGCAGCAAGCCCAAATGATTTGTTTTGTCTCCCTATGAGATCAGGCTTTGGGGAATTTCCTTAGATTGCTGTCATCACTGTCTGCTGGAAAGAGTTTCTATCCACATGAGTTAGATAAAATGATTTTCCTTGTGTGGCATCAATTCTCTGCAGTAAACTTCTGCTGAATTTCCCAATTACATTGGCACTTTTATATCCTGGTAATGGTCAGAAAGAGGTGAGGAATCATTGAGATGCCATTGATTGCTACATTGATCCCTAACTGCGCGATATATTCCTACACACTAATGGCATCTCATATAACCAGGAGCTTGTTTTCCATCCTTAATCACTTTGGGGTGCTCTGCATTTTTGCTCTTTTGATAGAACAAATTTCCTTCCTTCTGTTGCTTTATGTATGACTATTACAAATGTATTATGATACTTGAGTGAAAGACAATCAAAATATTTTATTCAATTCAGCACATATTGACCACCTGCGATGTGCAAGACACTGCAGATACAAAGAAAAAAGAAACTAGTCCCTATCTTCAAGAAGCTTACTTGGGGATATAACATGTACGAAAATTGGTGGAGCATTTGTTAGGTGTCTATCATATGGCAAACAAAGACAAAACTATATTAGGCTCTCTTCTCAATGGAGAGAGCCTTAGATTCTCCTGAGGGTGGGGGTGGCATATGTATACAAAGAAGAATATATGTGTATGTATAATATATGTATGCATAAACAAACAACAGTATGTAGACACATAACTATGTGTATACAAAGATACATATGTAATACACACAATGTGTTCAAACAGTCTTGTAGGGTAATTTTAAGACTCTTGGGACACTTTGCATACACATGTACATGTATACATACATGCATGTCTCTACCTATAATACATGCATTTATACATACACACAGAGTAAAGACAAAATAATTTTAAATGGTTGATAAGGGAGAGCATTGCAAAGAGAACATTCTTTTTTTTTAATTAAGATTTTTTATTTTTCGTTTACAACACTCAGTTCTACATGCAAGGAGAACATTCTACTTGTGGTGGTTTAGATTAGGAGATGGCCTGGGCAAAAGCATAGTCGTCAAAGATGAAATATACTAAGTCAGTTTGCCAAGAAAATAGAGTGCAGGGGGAGAAAGTGGCAATGCAGAATTGATCTACAATGAGCCTCTGTGTTTTGAAGGACTTTAAATACCAAAAAAGTTTTTTTTTTAATCTCAGAGATAATAGCCACTGAACCTTCTTGAGCAGGTGGCATAAGGATAAATACCAAATAATAACACTAAATTATTAAATACCTCTTTAAGATTTGGGTAGCATTTTACATACATTATCTCATTCACATCTCTGTGAAACAAGGGACAGACTTAAGGCAACGAGGATCCCAGCATCGAACATGACTGCAGAAGACATCTGATTCAAACCCAGGATACCCTTAAACAAGATCCCCTTCCAATATTCCAAGCAAGAAGTCATCTGACTTTTCTTTAATAACATAGTTATCTCACTAACTACTGAGAGAACATTAGTTTATTTTTTGAAAGCTCAAATAATTAGGGAGCTTTCCCTCACATCAGCCAATACCTTTCTCTCCATAACTACTTCTACCCTTTGGGATCAAGCAGTACAAATCTGACAACCCCTTTTTAAGACTGACCTTTATACACTTGAAAACAGCTGTTTGCTATGCTTCCCTTACTTTCTGGGAAGTTTTCTCTTTTCCCAAACAAACAGACTCTGTTCCTTTATTCAGTTCCCATATGTCATGGTCTCTAGATCCCTCCCCATCCTTGTTTTTATTTTATAGATAAAGTTCAGTTTATTTGTATCCTTACTAGAAAAGGAATATCTAAAACTGACTACAACTTTACTCACAGTGGTCCTTCATATTAATAGCATTATTAGTCATAGCAAGTTTTAACATCCTTTCCATTCTGTTTGGCAATGAAACTCAGTCATGATTGTTCTTCAAGCAACACAGAGAGTTCCACTAAAGGTGAAAATTACCATTAGCTGGTGGTTTTCTTACCTTGAAAATCCAGTGGGCAATCCTGACACTGCCAATGGTGCAAAATGGGCACCTATACCCAGGAGTCAAATGCCACTTAATGAAGTTGGAACTCCAGAAATCTGCATACTCAATGCATAATCTTATAAGTTGTTGTCCATTAGGACAATGTCTATTACTATTTTGAAAAGGTATATGTGCTTTCTGTATCATCATAAGAAAAGAAATAAATATTAAAATAAATATGATATGGTATAATACAATATAATGTGATATAATGATATATATTCATTATAATACATAATATATTAATTATATAGCATATATAACATGATATATGGTGATATGATATGATATATAATATAATATAACATAATGTACTATAACATACCATACTATACTATACTATACTATACTATAATGTAATGTAACGTAACATAACATAACATAACATAACATAACATAACATAACATAACATAACATAACATAACATAACATAACATAATAATCAAGAGGTGTCAAGAATACGGTCCTAATGGGCTATTTTATATTAAAGACAGAATGATGATATGTGGAAAAGCTGTAAGAAGTTGTAATGATATAAGAACTGGTGTACATGTTCTCATTACACCAGTTTTATTCACTGATAAGTAGAATATCCAATTTTAATAAGTCATCCTTTGACCATATCACCTGCTTTCCACCCCTGAAGAGAGGGTGGCGGTCGTAGCCATATGCTACTTCAGACCATTGCTAATTAATCTTGGCCAGTTCCCTTTTCTCTCATTTACTGAACAGTCTTTTTATTTAATATTTTATTTAGACATACTATTAGGCAATGGATTGCAAGCCTCACTCTTCATGGAAAGATTTGTTGCATTAATAAAATCATAACTTTTGTAGCCAAAACCAAAGGAAAACCAAGCCAAGATGTTATGGGGGATTTGCAAGCATTGCAAACCCATAAACTATTAAAAGAATTGAATGGTAGCAAAAGGAGACAGAACTCCAGTTTTCTTAACCCTAGAGATATTCAGTAGAGAGAGCTAAGAACTAAATGTGCCTTTAGTTTGGTGGTTTAGAGGGCTATTGATAACTCATGGAAATGCCATTAGTCTTCATTTACCAGTGAAACTTAAGCTCTTTTAGAGAAGATTATGTTTTGTTTTTGTTTTCTCCCCACCATCCCCAACCCAATATCTACCCATATTAGGTACCTAATAAGTTCCTAATAATCACCTATTATTCTAGGTTTTATATTGACAGGAGCTATAGGACCATAAATCCTATCTCTAGCACTGGAAGGGAACTCAGAGGTCATTTGGTCCAATTCCCTCATATTATATATGAGGAAACTGAGGAGCAAAAATGTTAGATGACTTGCCCAAAATCGTGCAGGCAGTATGCATCAGAGTGGTATTTGAATACAGATCTTCTGATTTCAGAGCCATTTAAAAAATATGATAGACGTTAAACATCCAGATCACTTCCATAAAGTCTTTTATGGCTATATTTCTAAGTTCTTACCAATGGGAAAATGTTTGAGCTAGAACCTTGATTACCTACTTTATGAACATCCGTTAAGTTTTCCAAGTGAATATTACACTTTCCTTTCTCAATAAGGAATTCTCTTCCCTTTTCCTACTAGATCCAGCAATGAATGGAGATTAAAATAAGGTAGATTTAGCATTAGCCTAAGGAAAACAAAAACATGCTGATAATGAGAGCTATTCCCAAAAGACATAGGCTGCCTCACAGGGTAGTGAGATCTGGATCTCTGGAAGTCGTCAAAGAGGTATGATAATCATTTATTGAGGCTGATGTAGAGAGGAATATGAACTCTGAAGTTCCTTCTATTTCTGAGATTCCATGTGTCTGAGTGAATTCATATTCACTCTGTTTTTCAAGAGAGTTTATCTAGGCTAATAAGTCCATATAAATAGATTCATTTGAACTTTCTAGTTTTGTGTTTTATATCATCCATGCTTGCCCTTTTAAAGAAGCTATTCTGTTAGTCATCTGGTATAAAAACATTTAAGCTATTAGCTATAGAATTTTAAAAATTCCCTCAATGGATATTTAGAGAATGCATGCTTTGTGCAAGGCCTCATGCTATTTACCAGGAAAATGAAAAAAAAATATGCTATGTAACCCTTCCTTTGGTTAGCTTTGAGTCTCATTGGAAAGATTGGTCCAAAGACTGAACAATAAGAGGATAGTTAGATTCCAGGAATTCATAGAAATGAGGGGAATCTAATTAGATTGGGTAAAACAAAGCTTATTGAAGGAAGTTTGATTTGAAGCAAAACATCAAGGATGAAGAGATTGGAGTTTTCTTTTTTAAATGTTCATGAATGACACTTTAAAAAATCAAAATCATTTTCGTATGTAGTTCTCATCTTCAATCCATCCCTTACTTGAAACCTTGAATTGAACCTTCCTTTGTTATGGTACCAGTCATTGTTCAGAAAGTTTGCTTACTTCCCTCACTCCCCAGCCTCTCAGTGGCTTCCGCTGTGAGATTGCCTCTGCAATATTTTGTATATATCATATATGTGTCTTGTTCTTTATGTGTTCTCTCCTAAATTGGAATGCTGGGTCTTTGAGATCAGGGACTGTTTTTACTTTAATATCTGTATCCCCAGCCCTTAGTGGCCTGACTAGCATGTATCAAACAATCAAATGCTTGTTTACTAAGAGCCTGACTGACTTTCCTCATAATAATATAAAGAATGTGATGTAATTCAAATATTATAGTTCCAATTTTACAGATAGGGATACCTAAGAGAAGGAAACAAGCATTTATTAAGTAGTATCTACTATGTTCCAGACACTGTATTAAGTGCTTTACAAATATTATTTCATTTTATCCTCACGACAACCCTGGGATGGGCATGCCATTATTATCCTCTTTTTACAGTTGTGGAAATTAAGGCAGGTAGCAGTTAAGTGACTTGCCCAGGATCAAACATCTACTAAGTGTCTGACCAGTTATCAATTCATTTCTTCAGGACTTCAGCCCAATATTCTATCCACAGTGCCACTTAGCTCCCTAAGGCTCCGAGGTAAGTCATTTGGAAACTGGTCAACTTGGTATTTCAATGCAGGTTTTCTTGACATCTATTTTTCCTGGTAGTCTAGCTCACTGATAAAATGTTTTACTGGTCCATTCCTAGCACAATGGCTTACCTGGAAAAGGTTCTTAAAAAGTTTGTCAAGTTGAAATTAAAGTTAACATGGAGAAATTGTGGAATACCAGGGCAATGAAGTAATCGTGGAATTTTGTTTTATTTTCTGCCAAGATTCCATCAATGATTGTTGTTTTGGTGTCTCTCTAAATATATATGCCCATTTCTTGAATTAAGACACTCAGTTTATATTAACCTTCTAAGGAAAGGCCTATATACATTTATAGGAGCTTTGAACATCAGAATTTAGAGTCCTAGGAATCTGAACCCAAAGATGGAAAATGAGAGTCTGAATCCTGCTCTTGGTAAATACAAATTGTGTGGCTTGAGTCAGTCATTTCCCTTCATTTTCTTTAACTAAAAGATGAGGCATTTGATGAGAAAATCTCAAAAGCTCTAAATATAGACTTATGATATAGATATACGATCACATCTGCTTCTAGATTTTATCAGCTCAGTGGAATGGAAGTAAACATATCCACTTTTTTTCATTTCATAAGAGATATGAAAGAGTTGCTGATCACCCCTAAAGAATTTACTAGGGATGCAATGATGAGTCCTCAATTCTCAGTCTGTCACTTCTTCTCATTCTCAAAGAACTTCATAAAATGTCAGAGATGAGGTCTTTAACTAAAGCTTCTGGCTGTAAGATACTAATTCTCTGCTAGGAAAATTTACTTCTTGTTTGAAAAGAGACTAGGGGTTGGGTATGGCCAATGGATGATTTTCTCCTTCTGAATTGTTAAGGCTTATAGAACCAGAAGAATAGTATTAGGAGATAGTGTTGTTTCCCTGTCTTGAGTTAATTAATTCATTTTCTACATCCTTTAGCTTTTAATGTGATTTTTCTCCTTCCTCTAAGTCCAAAAGACTTTGCTTCTTTCTGTATTAAAATCCTTTTATTCCTTCCTAAGCTTCCCTCATTTCTCTTTGATTTTTCAAAATGAGAAATTTTGAGGTTGTATTGAAAACTACATACACACACACAGAGTGAGGTGTTAATATATTATAATGTATGTATCCATTTTTTATATGTCTAAGTTTGTAGTTCTATAACCTATATCTGTATCTTTTATCAAAATTTCTATCAATTTACATCAAAGTATGGATGAAGAGGCATCATGGTGTAGTGGTTAAGGAGCTAACCTTGATGTCAAGAAGATGGGAGTGCAAATCCTGCCTGTGGCATATACTGGCCATAAGACCGAGGACAGGTTATTAAATCTTTCAGCTCTGTAAGCAGTCAGACAATAAACATTTATTAAGTTCCAGCAGTTCCAGGCACTAGCAACATTCTCGAAATATAAATTATGGATGAGATGCATTGGCAGAAGGGGAGAGTTCTCCATACTTATAGCAATGAAAAAACTGATTTCCCCCTCCCCCTCCGTGCATTGATACAGATGACAAAGACGGAGATAAAAAACAGATGGAAAGATCCCATTAAAATATTAGCTCCTTATGAATAGTAATAGTTTCATTCATTTTATTTTTAACAATATTTGAATATTTTATTCAAATATCAAATATTATTTTTATTCAAATATCTTCATTTCTAAATATTTTTATTATCATTAATCATGCGATAGCTTTAGCTCCATACTTGTGATTTCTTCCAGGTGAGTAACATACTTGTTGAAACTCCTAATATTAATGTAGATTATCAACACACCCATAGAAAAGTTGTAGAGAGATGCCCAGAAGTACTTCAACGGGTCATGGCTAGCTCAGAGTTAGAGGGATAGGAGGTATCCTAGATTGTACTTGAACATTGTTGTTCCCAACACAGAATCCAGCCAATGATCCAGTAGCTTTCAAATGATGTGCTGGAAAGAATTTTATTTGAAATTCAGATGCCTGGGTTTAAAATCTGATTTAACCACTTAATACTTCCATGACTTTGAGTGACTGTATCTATGTCTTTTGGATCTCAATATTCCTATTTGCAAAGTGAAGGAAACACTTTAAATGATTTCTATGTTTCTTCCCAGTTTAAAAATCTGTTTATTCTATGATTAACCCAGTTGGTGGAAAAGGTCCAGTGGGGCAGGAACAATAAAGAGGTGATACTGACCAATGACACAAAGTACACACACACCCCTCATCAACAGAAATATCTTGTTTCCTGGGGTTCTTCCTTTCTTGATTTACATTTCCTGTGTTTCTCTTGCGTGTGTGTGTGTGTGTGTGTGTATTTTAATTTAAAACCAATTATTCATTTTTTAAACATAATTTTGTTAGAGACAGATTGGCAGAATCTTCCTATTTCTATATCATTACTGATACCTTACTTTAAAAAAAATATTCAACTACACTTTAACATACTGAGTATTTTCCATAATCATGTGAAATTTTGATATGAAAATGTGAGGGGGTAGGGAAGTGGGTGGTAATATTTGATTGACAAGAGAGAATAGAGAGATTCTAGTCCAATACTCTTGTATTTAACCCAAACTTTCTTCAGAGTTCTTAGGGATTGGGTGAAATAATCAAATTTAAATAAACCTCGTGGTTTACATGTAGGCTATTTTACCTCAATACCTTCAGAATTGTAGATTGAAAGTGACCAGATACTATGAGGAATAGAGTAACCTCAGTTATTGAACCAGTGGGTAAATTGAATTTCTTTCATTTGTTCATCCCAACAGAAAATAAATAGCTTTGGAAATGAAGAAAATCTCATGATGCAAACCCAATTTCCATTTGGTATGTGGCCAGAATTGGTCCCAGTTTTAGCCTACCTTTTGAGAACTGATATAGAGCATTTCAGTTTATTGGCATTACTTGAGTGAGCCTATTTGCATAATCTTGGTAAAATTGAAACAATCCTTTAAAAAAATATGCTCTCTTGCAATGGAGGTTTTCCTTTGACAAAAATAACTCTGGGAAGATGAGAAAGTTGCAGCAGACTGAACCTTTGTCAATGATCTTTGAAACACCATTGCAGGCCTGAGAGTGATGGTCCAGGGCTTTAATCCCTGAAATTGGCAGAAACTGAAGCTGGAGGAACACTTGAGATCGAGAGTTTGAGTTTTGAGCTGCAGTAGGAATAAAGTAAATTGGATATCTGCAGAGTATGACATGAAAATGGTGACTCCTTGGGAGGGGAAGGTTACCAGACTGCCTAAGGACAGACAAACCAGCTTAAGTAAAAAATGGAGAAGGTTAAATCTCCTGAGCCAATCAGCAATGAGGTCAGGCTTCATGAATGACTTTTGTACTTCCAGTCTTAGTGAGGAAAAGACAGATGAAAGATTGGGGGAGGGGAGGGGAGACGGTCGTGAGAAGACAGTGCCATATGGGAACTCTAGGCCATAGCTACACAGATTCTTGGAAAAGAAAGTAATGATATCCAAAAGCCAATATGAAGAACAAATCATTGCAGACATTTCATTTCCTTTTGGATGAACTTAGAGTTAGGAAAAGCTGTACATATAGTCAACCTTAAGTCTATCAAAGCACTTGATAAAAGTCTCCTATTGTGGACAAAGAAGAGAGATGTTAATTTGATGATTCTCTAGTTAAATGAATATAGAATTGCTTAAATGGCCAGACCAAAAGATAAGTCACTAAATGCCTAAGATATTGCTAAGATAGATGGTAGTCTCCAGTGAAGTACTTTAGGGATCTCTCCTTTACCCTGGGCTTCTTAACATATTTATCAGTGACTTAGATAGAGGCGGGCAAGTATAAAAATTAAATCTGTCTATGATAGAATTCTTGGAGAGGTAGACAGTATCATAGATAACAGAGGACAAAACAAATTTCAATAGGCTAGAATATTGATGAGATGAAATGAGATGAAATCTGCGAAGTAAAAATGTAAAAATGTAACTCCAAGAGCAGCAAAACGTTTACATGTAAAAGATGGGGGGAACTTATAGATTATAGTTATTGCAAAAAAACAGATACACGATTTTTAGTGGATTTTTAGCCTAGTGTGAGTCAGAAGTATGAAGTAAGATCCAAAATGTTGCTGTAATTTTAGGCTTCATTAAGAAAGTCATAACATCCATGGTAGAATACAACCACTAGGGAAGTTATAGTGTTATTGTTCATCAGCCAGATCAGAAGATAATACATAGAATATTTTAGATAGAATATTATGTTTGATCACAAACAACATTGAGAAATGGCTTTGAATAGTTGGAGAGAGACTAAATAAGGGCAACTAGCATGGCACAAGAACCCCTGTGCATTCAATATTAAGATCAATTGGTTGGGTGAATACAGGTAATACATAGACTGAGCACAATAACTGAGATTGCCTTTTCTGTTCTCCTCCACAGGACAGAATGTGGAGCACTGCAGAGACAAACAGGGCCGATTAAAGAAAGATCTTCCTAATAGTTAGAGTTATGATAAAGGGGGAAAACTGTCTCAGGACCCTGTGGGTTTATCTTCACTTGAGTTCTTTTAGGAAAACCAGGAACAGCTTTAAAAAATTCTTTGGCCATAGAAACCCTTAAATCAAAGAAAAACAAACAAATGGTTCTCAGCCATCACATTTCACAATAATGATAGTAGAGTGATAAGAAAGATGAGAGAAGTCGCTAAGAACAACACAGTTTTTACACCACTTATAAACAACTCAATGCTCTAAATGTAAAATCTTTGCCCAACAACTAAACATTTGACATATAATTGGGCTAATTGAACCAAAATTAATGTTAATCATCTCACAAAAACCCTAACCAGAAGACAAAAAGAGCTTGTGATTAAGTAGAGAGATGACTCAGATTTTCTTCTCAGAGGAAGACAAAACAGAAACATTCTATGTAGAAAGGTAACAAGAAATATGAAGTCATTGGATGCTTTACCTTTCACTTGGTTTGCTCATAACAAGCTGAGGCAAAGGAAACTACTACTGGTATTGTTACAAACTGTTGACTCAGCATTTAGTACACTGAATGAAATTCTTAAAAAGTTCCTACTCACCGTCTTCAATACATAATTACTTCAATAGGATGGTGGACACAAAAGGAAACAGTGAAGCATATACAGGAAACTATAGCTCAGGTTTGAGAAATAAAAGAGAAGAAAGCTTTTGTAGTCATAAAAGTATAGTCTCTTAGGGTCTCATAGATTCTCTATGTGTTTATCATAGAGATTTTCTTCCAGAAGATATCTGGAAGGCATTTGATAATGTGAGGAAGCAGAGTAGTGTCATAGATAGCTATCTTCAAAGGCAGGAAGACCTGAGTTTAACCCTTCCTTTAGCACATAATGGTGATGCGATACTGGGCAAATCACTGTTATCTCTCAGTGCTCTGGGCAACTCTCTAAGACAGAGAATTGGTAGAGAGGGTTTCCTTGACCAGGAATTCCTATACCAGAGGAGTTTCAGGCACAGTCCCAGTCTCTATCCCTTTGATGTGGGACACATCAAATAACATCGAAGAAAAATAAAATTGACTATATCTTTATAGACAAAAAAGACTGATCATTGATATTGCATCATATTAGAATCTGCCATCAGTCAGACCATGGATGGATTAGGATAAAGGTCAATATGGACATCAACTTATAAGAAATGCTAAAGATGAAAAGATATTATAAATTACAACAATTTCAACTTGACCTATTCCAATAAGCTGAAAAAATAGGGAAAGGAAATGTCCAAGGTCAATATTGACCTTTGTTTCACCATCACCTACAAGATTTTATTTTTTTTAAATTAACATAATGGACTGGTCAGCCAAGTACATATTGTAGTCCATAGTCATCCTTTTAGTGTGTACATGGATGTATGTATATTTGCGTGCATATGTATATTATGCTGATATGTTTCAGGTATTCATGGTGCTCATTTTTGGACACCAAATAATATTCTGGAAATTGACTAAATCACAGGAGCTTACGAAAGACATTGCCATCTACAGAGTATCCGTATTGCATTTGGACCAGCCTCTTTGATGGAGCAAATACGTTTGGCTAGTTGCTCTTCCTCTTTCATATAATTCATCAAAAGGTCATTAAACTGAGATGCCTATTGTTGCATATAGATATACATGTATATTCCTTTTCTGTGTAGGGAAAAAACCTTACTATTTTAGGGTGTACAATCTGTATATTTAATGGGGGAAGGGTTTACCTTTTCACTATGAAACAACTAAGAGCCTGACATCTTTACGTCTTCTTTCGGGCATATAGTTCTTTTTGAAATTTGACCTTCTCTGTGTCTATAGAGGGAAATGTCTCATTCTGTCTTCAGCTGCTGCTGTGTATTCAGTTGATTTGTTAAGAGCCCAAGGAGGCTTATGAAGTACCAAGCAACCTGTTCTTCCACACATAATGATCCTGATGGCTGATACTTGTTACGCTTTTGAATGTATGAGTGGGAAATTGAACAGGGAATGGAGATCAGGTTTGGGAAGGTATGTGTCTGCATTGAATTTTGAAATGCACTCAGGCTGAATGTTGGGGGGTTATGGACCAGAAAAAAGTCTAGGTATTTGTTTTCAAGTTTGATTTGACATTACTCATAGGTGTTTTGGAATATTTTAAATCAATTAAGCCAGTGTGGCTAGAAGTGGTTTTCTTCACTTGAAGGAATTCACTTCAGAATTTCCTTCATTTGATCAATTTGGAGCCCAATAGATTATAAATTCCTTGAGGACAAGGCTATTTTCTGACTTATCTGTTCACCTTGAGTGCATGCTTATAGAAGTGGCTGCCACCTAGTAAGCACTGAATAAATGCTTAGTGTTGGATTGAAACCTTGCCGTTTATTCCTGAGTTTTTGAAACCTTGTATTTTAGGAAGATAGAACCCTTCAAATAATTTGATAGGATTAGTAGACAACTGTTTTGACTAAAGTGAATTTGCTTCAATTCTCTTTCACTAAAAAATACTAATTAAATATTTATTCTAAATACTTAAACATAAAACAAAATGAAATCAATCCCCGCCCTTGAGGAGTTTGAATTTCACTAAGGGGAGAATAATACTCTTAAACATGAATAAAGACAAAATGATTTGAGTAGGTAGAAAAAATCTACTAGGGTTATTTTTTTTAACATTGTGTGTGTGTGTGTGTGTGCGTGTGTGTTTGTGTGTTTGAGAGAGATAGTGGGGGTAGGAGTGGGGGATGGCATTGAATAGTCAGTGAGGCCTATGGACCCCTGCCCAGAACGATGTTTTTAAAATGCATAAAATACCGTACATAGATTTCTAGAGAAAACTAATTCTATCGAAATAAAGTTATCCAAATATTAAAATACACATACAAATTCCCAGACCCTTGACTGAGAATCTTTGCACTAGAGGAATTAGAACTTGCTTCACATAAGAGATGCCACACAAGTTCAACCTTTAGGAAGCCAAAGATTTTGTGAGGGAGAGGGGAGGTGAGTGAGCATTCCTGACATGGGTGGCATCATACGCAAAGCCACAGAGGCAGGAGAATGACTGTCATTATATGAGACCAAAATAGACACAGTTTGGTCAGGTGGAGAGTAAGTGAATAAATGCGGGTAAATTGAGAAAGCTTGGGAAGGAAGGCAAGAGTAAAAATGTAACAGTCTTTTAATTCTGGGCACTTGAGGAGTTTTGAAGGATATAGTGATTCTATGGAATTCGAAGGCTTGATTCTAGAACAGTATAGAATAGTCAATAGAGAACCAACCTTGAAGTCAGAAAGGCCTAGGTTCAAATCCAGTCTCTGGCATATATAGTCTCTGTGAGCTCAAGTGAATCACTGAATCCCTCACTGTTCCAAGTTATTCTTGAAGACTATGAGTTGACAAAGAAAATGTCGTTCTATATAGATATAATTTATTTCTTAACCAGGATTTCCCTAAACTTATATTTTTCAAAGTCTGGTCCTCAAACCACCAGGGTTCCCCAAGGCTATTTAAGGTGTTCTGTAAGATTAAATGTTTTCATAACAATAGTAAAAAAGTTATTGGTCTTTTTCATTTTCATTCTCTCATGAATGTACAGTGTGGTTTTTCAGAAGGTACATGACCTGGGAGTTAAAGATTTAAATACAAATATAATTTTGAGCTAATGTCTCATCTATAGAATTGTACTTTTGCTTTACAAAAAGACCATCTCCAGACATGGATGGATTTGCTATTTTGCTTGTATTTTTCTGGTGTAACCACTACCAAATTATAAGGCTAGGTGGTACAATACTTGGAGTTTGGAAGACCTGTGTTCAAATCCACCCTTAAATACTTACTAGTTGTGTGAACCCTAGGCAAGTCACCTGGCCCTTGTCTGCCTCTTTCCTCACCATAAGGTAAGTATAACAATAGAACCTACTTCCCAAGAATTTTTTTTTTGTGGAGGGTGAAGATAATATGGATAAAATACTTGCAAACCTCAAAAGACTACATAGATTTACTTTATTATTATTATTTTATGTAAATGCTTGGCAACAAACACAAGTGATTCTGAGATATTCAAAGTGGTAGATAAAATTTTTGAATTGCATGCTTTATCCAAGAATAAGACATTTGCAGTGATGGTGCAAAAGCAATGGCTGGTAAAGCTACTGGCACCTTTGCACAAATAATGACAGTGACCCCAAATGTAATAGATGTCATTGTATTCTTCACCACCACCACACACTTGAAGGAAAATAAATGGTTTTACTTTAAGATGTCCTTGATGAAGCAATAAAATTGTTAATTTTATTAAATCTCAACCCCTGAGTACATCGTTTTAATATTCTGTGGGACCAAATGGGAAACGCACATAAATCACTTCTACTGCAAACTGATGTCCAGGGGGTTGTCTCAAGGAAGAGCACTTATGTGGTTTGATTAGTGAGCTGAATTAGTCACATTTTTCATGCAACATCATTTTTATTTGAAAGAATGACTGACAGACATATTATGGTTTTTCAGACTTGGGTATTTGTCAGACATTTTCTCAAAAATGAATGGAGTGAGCATGTCACTTTAAGATATTTGTTGCTGTTGACAAAATTTGACCTTTCGAGAGAAAATTAGAATTTTTGAATACTTGTTTCTATTACCATGAGGCTGATATTTTCCAACATTTGAGGACTTTTCTGATGAGATCAATGGTGATATTAATGTATGTGCTTTTTATATATTATATGATGAAATGTATCAATATTTGGAAGATCTGATTAAGTCAGTGAACGAATATTTTCCCAATGACCAATTCATGATGTTATTAGATTGTGCACAGGAAAAAGATCCAAAGTGCAAAGTAGATTAATGGATTTTATAGTAATAGAATACAAAAAGCTAATCAGAGGGATTCCAATTTCATGTTACAATAACCTTTAAGAAACTACCACTTGTCAAGTTTTATATCGCACCAATAAACAATATCCACAATTATCTAAAAAGCTTGTTAAATTACTGCTCCCTTTTCCAAACGTATTTGTGTGAAGCTAGATTTTTTTCCACACACTTCAACCAAAACAAAATATTGCAACAGATAGAATGCAGAAATAGATAGTGGAGTCTGCTGGCTATCTTCTACTTAAGCCTGACATACAAGGAATTTGCAGAAAAAAATAAGTAAAACAATGCTCCTCTTTTCACAATTTATTTTATGTAGGGTTTTTTAGTAAAAAAAAAATTATTTGTGTCAACATGAAGTGGGTGTATTATTGTCATTTTAAAGGAATTGAATAAATATTTTAAAATTATGTTTTTGTATTCTAATATGATAAATAAATACAACTCATGTAAACAAAGGGTGCTTTTAAATTTTAAGAATTTTTAAGGCTGCAAAGCGGTCCAAGACCTGAAAGTTTGAGAATATCTGCCCCATATCAATATAGTCATAATGTTGTTCCTCGTCCCTAGAAGCTTTAATGCCAGCTAGAGAGCCTGAGGTCCTCAGAGTGAGAAGGAACTTTGAATTATATTTACTGTAATGTTGGATTTCATACAGAATTAGTAGAACATTTTCAATTCCATCCTTTAAAAGATAAAAATCAGCTAAAATAGTAATGTTCCTGTCTATATAACCATGAAACTGGAATCTGAGCAGAAATCAACTGAGGCACAACTGATCAGGCAGCATCTGGCTAATTTTCCTTTTGGTGGCTTTGTTCCATTCAGATGGCCATCCAATGTCTCCCCTTCTCTGGTGGATGTACTTTTTCTGACTACTCACCTGAGCTAACATTCCCTGACTGCTGCTTGAAAGCTCAAAACATTTATTACTATTCAAAGGGTGTTACCTCTGCCAACTTCAAATAAATAACGGAAGGTAATGTTTTAACACTTATCAGGGCCGGCCCCACAGAGTCAAATTAAATAAGCTACCAGCATACAATATTTCCATATTTAGTGGCTGACATTCCCCAGTTGATAATTGATCAAAAGATATGGTCAGTTTTCAGATGAACTAATCCAAACTATCTATAGCCATACGAAGAAATGCTCTAACTCACTACTGAGTGGAGAAATGCAAATCAGAACAGTTCTGAGGTACCACCTCATACCTATTAGATTGACTAATAGGACAGAAATGGTAAAAGACAAAGGTTGGAGGGGATGTAGGAAAAATGAGACATTAATGCAATATTGGTGGAGTTGTGAGCTCATTCAACTATTCTGTAGAACAATTTGGAATTATGGCCAAAGGGCTATAACACCATGCATGCCCTTTGACCTAATAATACCGCTACTAGGTCTACATCCCAAAAGAGATTAAAAAAAAGAAAAGGACCTATATGTACACAAATATTTATAGCAGTTCTTTTCTAGGGATAAAGAATTAGAAATTGAGGGGATATGTATCAAATGGGGAATGACTGAGCAAGTTATGGTATGTAATGGTGATGGAATACTATTGTGCTAAAAGGAATAAGCAGGATTCCCTCGGAAAAATCTGGAAAGAAAGCATGGGCTGAGGTAAAGTGACATGTACTGTGTACAAAGTAACAGCAATGTTGTAAGATGATCAGCTGTGAATGACTTAGCTGTTCTCAGCAATACAACGATCCAAGACAACTCCAAAGGACTTATGATGAAAAATGCCATCAATTTCCAGAGAATGAACTGATGGTGTCTGAATAGAAATTGAAGCATACGTTTTTTAAATTTTAGTTTTCTTGAGAGGTTTGTTTTTGTTCTATGCACTTTCACGACATGACTATTATGGAAATGTTTTGCATAACTACACATGAGTAACCTATATCAAATTGCTTGCCTTCTCGATGGGGAGTGGGGAGAGAGAAAGGGAGATGATTTCGAACTCAAAGTTTAAAAAAACAAATGTTAAAAATTGTTTTTACATGTTACTGGGGGAAAATGCTAAATATTCTGTGGCTGAGTAGGAAAAAGATCAAAAATGCTCACTCTACAAACCCATGAAGTAGCGGTGTATAATGAATATGGCACTGAAGGTAGACTCGGGAAGACCTGGATTCAAATCCCGACTTAGCTATTTATTAGCTTTGTGACCATAGCAAAAGCTAGGTGGTACAGTGGCTAGAGTGCTGGGCCTAGAGTCAGGAATACCTAAGTATGACCTGAGACAAGTCGCTTGACCTATTTTTGTCTCAGTTTTTTCACCTGTAAGATGGAGGTCATAGTAACACCTACTTCTCAGGTTTTTTGTGAGCAAGAAATGAGATAATGTCAGTTGTTTTTCCTCCTCCTTCTCCTCCTCCTTATTCTCCTCCTTCTTCTCCTGCTGCCTCCTCCTACTCTTTCTCCTCTTCCTCCTCCTTTTCTTTCCTTTTCGCTGGAAGGGAGGTGCTTTCTTAATCTCCTATTAGCTCTACTTGTATTTCCTTGCTGTCTTGCATTGTTTATCTTTCTGGAATTCTTCACAACCAAGTATCAGAACAATAGATACTCTTTTGCCCCATTTCCTGGAGGATTCCAACCCTGTTTAACTTTGTCTTCATGAGTGATGCAAATGGGATAAACTGCTGAAACAATTGTGGTAGCAATGATAGGTTCATTATCTCTGCATTTCTGCATGTCCATTTCAGTGCAGAGAAATAGACATACAATATAGTATGTAGCATGTAGCAGCCAGTGAAATCCAGGTTCACTTTGAATTAGGAAGTCAGCTTATATCGCCTATGAGGCAGAGGGAAAACTGTAGAAGGTAACAGCTGCTAAACACAATTGGGCGTCCAAGGCTGCATTTTCACCATTTTCTTTCCTTCCATGTCTCTTTGCTCTGGAAATGTTAGTGGAAAGAAAGCACACATATATGCATTATAATATCCATGCATATATATTTACTAGATACATGTCACATATATGCATACATTTCATTTGGGAATGAAATTGAGGTACACCTGAGACTATAGGGAGCAATGGAACTGCCTGTATAAGTATAATGTATAATGTGCATACTGATATGATCATGGGGATCATTTAAGGCATGTGTGAAATGAGAAAATTATAGGTGCTTGACCCGATGCCATAGCAGACCCCCTCTAGCTATAGATTTCATACACCCCCCCATACATATACATATATATATATATGTGTATGTATATATATATATATATGAGAGAGGTGATAGATATAGATACATTATAGATATAGATAGATACAGGTAGATATAGATAGATATAGGTAGATACAGATAGATATAGGTATAGATGTATAGATAGATATAGATAGATATGTATATATAGGTAGATATAGTTAGATATATATGTAAATATAGATATAGATAAATATGTACATGTATAGATATATAGATATACATGTATAGATATGTATATATGCATACGTATAAGTATATACACACGTGTACACATGTGTACACAAGCGAAAGCATATTTCTCTGTGTATGTTATAGGTATATGGATATGTATGTTTATTAAGATCAGCCATTTTGTTGATAAAGGGATTTCCCAGAGAGCAAAATCCCTTTACAGATTCTAACTAATTTTGGGACATTGAGAAGTTGAACAACTTCTCATTCGTGGTCACCCAACTTTTATGATTAAGGGGTAGACCATGGTTTTCCAGACTCCAGTACTACTCCGCCATCTAATACATCGTGCTACAGTACCACTCACAGGTATATATCCATGTACACACACGTAAGTACATGTGCATGCATACAGTAGGCATGCATTACCATGGTGTATCCATTGCATATGAAAATGTATCACAGTGACCTACCTCCCACACATGTTCACATATATATTATACATGCATGTGTATTATGGTTTAGATGCCTGTGGATACTTCTATAAATATAAACATATTATAAATGAATAAGAATGAATGTATAATTGTCTGAAGGATGAGTAATTTTCATGGAATAGTAAACTGCTTCTACTGAATAAGATTTTAATTAGAAAGATAAGTCTTAGGGATCTGACTATAGAACTGAGAGATGATATGATTTATCCAGGGTCACACCATTAGTAAATGTCTTAGGAAGAATTGGAACCTAGGATTTCCTGGCTCCAAGATAAGCACTGTATCCATCATACAACACTGCCTCTCATGTATGCCCGTAGATTTGTAGCTTTAATAATGTGCATGTTTGCATATGCCTGTATGCACCATTGCATTGATCCAAAGATACACAACTCTAAGTCTGTGGTCTCAGCAGTTGGAGACTCTGTACATTCTCTGAAGCACCTTGATAGCATTCCTGTCTACCCACTCACTTCACCCCAGAATAATCAGATGTATTAAAGGCTCAGAGTGTAGGTGGATAGAAGACCTGTACCATTAATAGAATGAAGAAAGTTCCAGGGCTGTAATTCTGATTAGACAAGGAACAGTGGGCACAGGCCTGTTCTTTATATAGATCAGATTGGCTTTCGACCTGCACATTGTTTATCCCCATTCTACATACATTGGAAATTTGAATGAAGTATTTTTATTTCCTGGAAACATATCAGAAAACCTTCTACCATGCCCACTGAGTACCACTGAAAAATAAAAAATAAACAAAGAAAGAATAAATTAAGATTACAAGTTTATTTAAAAAACATAACTTAAAAAAGTTGGCTTCCACATTACGCACAACCATCCATGGGTGGAGATACCACCTCTTCTTAATCTCAAACCTCTGAAGTGTAATTTAGAAGAAAAGTAGGTGAAACTCTTCTAACATTTGGATAGCAGAAGGAGAAATGTGT
>CM053624.1:20658461-20676922 GCA_028646595.1 Phalanger gymnotis | reverse complement strand
AGATATTTCACATTGTCTTCCATTTTTCCATTCCTTTAGTTCTGTTTTATAAGATCTTGATTTCTCATAAAGTCACTAGCTTCTACTTGCTCCAATCTAATTTTTAAGGTGGTATTTTCTTCAGTGGTCTTTTGGACCTCCTTTTCCATTTGGCTAATTCTGCCTTTCGAGGCATTCTTCTCCTCATTGGCTTTTAGGAGCTCTTTTGCCATTGGGGTTAGTCTATTCTTTTTTGTTGTTGTTTGTTTGTTTGTTTTTTGCCAGGGCAATTGGGGTTAAGTGACTTACCCAAGGTCACATAGCTAGTACATGTCTGAGGCCAGTTTTGAACTGAGGTCCTCCTGATTCCAAGGCCGGTTCTCTACTCATTGCGCCACCTAGCTGCCCTGTAGTCTATTCTTTAAGGTGTTATTTTCTTTAGTATTTTTTGGGGTCTCCTTTAGCAAGTCATAGACTCATTTTTCACGGTTTTCTTGCATCACTCTCATTTCTCGTCCCAATTTTTCCTCTACTTCTCTAAATTGCTTTTCTAAATCCTTTTTGAGCTCTTTCATGGCCTGAGACCAATTCATATTTTTCTTGAAGGCTTTTGATGTAGGCTCTTTGACTTTGTTGACTTCTTCTGGCTGTATGTTTTGATCTTCTTTGTTACCAAAAAAGGAATCTAGAGTTTGAGTTTGAGTCTGAGCTCATTTTCACTACCTTTTCATGTTCCCAGCCAATTACTTGACCCCTGAGTTTTTGAGGGGTTATGACTGCTTGTAGAATAGAGTGTATTTTGTCCCAAACTTTAGGGTCTAAGAGCTGCTGTTTTCAGAGCTACTTCTACTCCACCATCACCACAGGCTCTGTCACAGCAGCACTCCTCATCCCCCAAGAACTGCCAACCAGGACCACAATCCAGATCCAAGCAGGCACAGCAAGAGAAACTGCTTCTGTGCCTACAAAGCGCTCCTTGCACTCCTGCTCTGATCTTCTGCTAGATTCCTCACATCATGTAAGCCAGGGACTTGGGAAGCAGCTGACCCTGGAGCTCTGGAAGCAGCCTCAGGAGCTTCCTGCTGCTGCCACCACCACTGCTGCACCACCTCCACCACCCCCAGGGATGGGGCCGGACCGCTTTAAACTCAATTCCACAGTTTCCCACTAACCTGTTCTTTGGCGTTCGTGGGTTAAGAAGTCTGGTAACTGCTACAGCTCAATGATTCATGGCCCTACGGTCTGTTCTGGCCGGCTGACTCCATGTCTGGTCTGTCCTGGCGTGGCCCACATGGGGCTGTGCTCCGCTCTGCTCCCAGCACCATGTGATAGACGCTTCCTGGCGACCATCCAGCCTCTCCTGGGTTGGAGACCTGTTTCCCTCTGCTATTTTTTGGGCTCCACAGCTCTAGAATTTGTTCAGAGACATTTTACAGGTGTTTGGAGGAATTTGGGGGAGAGCTTAAGCAAATCCCTGCTTTCTGGCCGCCATTTTTGAGAAAAATCATTCTAATAACGCAGGTTGGCACCTTCTTTTTCAAAGTGACTCGAACACTGATATATGTCAAAAGTGGAACTTGATTCCATGTCTTCCTGGCTCTGAGGCTGGAGCTCTATTCCTTGTGCCATGCTGTGACTCAGTGGAATTCTACCCTGTCAAAGTTAGTGATAATATTTCATAGGATTTATTAAGACCCACTCAAAGTTTCTCTTCTGAGCTTTGTTCTTTCTGTTGTCCTTATTGACGTGTTTTACACATTAAACTCTTACTGAAATGAATTTAATAATTTAAAGGTATCTTGGTATCATGGATAGACAATCAGACTCAGAGTCAGGATGACGTGTGTTCCTAGCCTGCCTCTGGCTTCTTGGAGAGGATGTAGACACGGGTTCAGGAGCAAAAGAAATAGATACATTTAAGGTGTCATAAGGATATTTGAGTAAAGACAGAGCATTGCCAGCTGAGAGACCTGGGAAACATTCACAGTAGAGATATCAGTGAGCTTAGTGAGAGGCAGCAGTGAGGGAATATATTCTAGATCTGGGCAATGCCCGTGGCAATTCATATAGTTAGGTGGGAGGTGGAGGTGCTGAGCTCAGAAAATATCTGGTAAAATTCAGTTTATGTGGAATGTAGGGTACAGAAAGGGAAGCGATGCAAGCAATAGAAGACTGATAAAATAGGGGAGATATCTCCACGTTATGGTCTTTTAGCTATTTGTGGGTATTGTTTGTCAACACCACTGCATCCATTTCCAGTTCCATGGTTGAAGAATTTCCAAAGAGGTGATAGATAGGGAATTCATCCTGGCTACTAAAATAGCAAATTAATATTATTAAGTATCCCTCTCCTCCTTTTCTTTGGAAGACATATTGCTGGACTCTGAGTCATTGAGTGATTTCCCTAAGATGATGGTGTTAGCTGGAACCTCGATCTGCTGGATGGCTGCCCTTGGTAATGCAGTTGTTACTGCATTTTGCTGAAGGTTGTAATTTACAGGAGCCAAAAAGCAAAGCCTTTCCTGTAATTGAAAAAGCTTTCCAAAGGCATTCATTTGCAATTTTTACTTAACGTTATTTATTAAACTAAAGCAACAGCTGTTAAAAACATCCAATTTTTATTTTATTTTTAAAATACACTCCATGGAGTCATTAAATTTGAAAAATGGCAATCTGTTTCATATAGTAGAGGTCACAGAGGCTTGGTAAATAATTGTTTGACTAATTGATATTTGTACCAGTCCTTTGAAACTTTACAGCTTTCTATTCAGCATAAGGATAGGATTAGAGTTGGAAGGTCCAGGCATGTGGAGCCATCATTGTTACAGAGGAAGGTGCGGTCTGGAGGGATGAAGTGACTTCCTCACACAAGGTGACTCAAGTTCTAAATAGGGCCTCCTGCTGAGTCACATCTTTTGCCGGGGACACTTGGAGGACCCTTCTGCCTCTGATTTTCTGTGACTCTACAAATTCTAGAGTCAAGAGTTAGTTTTCAAGAGCAGAGAAAAAAAAAATCAATTTGTAGCCATACTGTATAAATGTTCCTATAATGATCATCACAAAGGAAAGAGTGGGAGAAAAATAGAAAACTGTTGTATATGGAAGACTAGGAATTAATTATAGTGCTTTCAAGATTATCTATATCAGTGCCTTATTTACTTTACAGATGAAGATACTGAGCCACAGGGAGGAAAAAAAGGATAAATTTATTCAAGGTCACTTTAGCTGGCCAATAGAAAGGGTAGGTCTCCATCCTGACTCCAGGGAAACACATTTTCTGCTATTCATAGGAACTCACTACCAGTGTATTTCTTCAATTCCACAGATAGCTATTGAGTTCTTACTGTGAGAGATAAGACGTGGTTGGGAAAACAGAACTGGAATGAGTGTCGGATGACTTGTATTCCAAGCCACAGAGGTGTCACCTTGGGGAACCCAGTGGTACAGTAGTTCAAGCCTTGGACCTGGATGTGGAGTCAGGAAGAGCTGAGTTAACATCTGACTTCAGACACTTACCCTGGGCAGGTTACTTAACCTCAGCCTGTCTCAGTTACCTCATATGCAAAATGAGGATAATGCTAGCCCCAACTCCCATGGTTTTTTTAAGGATAAAAAGAGATACTTTTAAAATTCTTAGCATGCTGACTGGCACATAGTAGGTGCTTAATAAATGCTTGTTAAAATGTCAACCTTTTGCCACTTCATGTTTCACAACTTTAAAATATCAATAATCCTATCCAGATACTATATTTCTCTGAAACCTATTTTGAAGATGATATTTAATTATGGTTTTAGTCCAGTTTAAAGTATTAAGTTCCGCAAAACTATACTAAGGCTTTTGGGACACATACATACACATATACATCTATTGCAAATACCACAATATATAATATACATATACATATATACATATACATACATATACATATATATACATGTATACACACACATATCCTAAATATGTATTTATTTGTTTGGTTATTTCAGTTGTGTCTGACTCTTTATGACTCCATCTGGGATTTTCTTGAGAAAGATACTAGATTCCTGTGTCATTTCCTTCTCTAGCTATATATGCCTATGCGTATATTATATATATATATTACATATTATATATGTGGGTTTCTATTACCTATATGTACTTATATCTATGTCTATGCCCACAACCATCTCTCTCTCTATATATATATAAATATGTATGCATATATACAACTATATATCGCTTTGTCTATTTCTATCTCTATCTGTATCTATCTCTATGTACTGATCTAGACATATATAGATAAATATGTATATGCCTACATGTATATGTGCACACACATGTTGCTATGCCTTTCCCACCATGCCCTTCCCCACCTTCCATTTAACTCCTTTCCTGTTATTCTCTTCCACACATTCATACTTCCTTCTAAATAGTCTACAACTTTTTGCTCCAATTCCACATTTTCTCTAATTGCTCCATGTCTACTCAATGGCAGTCTCCATTCTATATAAAGTAATTCTGCCTCACTTGGGCTTCTTAAAATGCCCACCTTCCTTCAGGATTTATTTCTGGTTGAGTTTAGCCATTATTAATTCAACTAAATTAAATGAATAGATTTTTAAGTAGCTACTTTTGGGGACAAAATATGCTAGTAGCCAGGGTGTCAAAGACAAAAGACCAACATGAAATCATTGTACAATCATACATTTAGATCCTGGAAATGACCTTGGAGTCCATCTAGCACAACATTCTTGTTTTTTCAGGACAGGAAACTAGTTGTGGGACCTGGTTATAGGGCAGTTATTGTCCGAGGCAAGGTTGACTCTACAATCTTCCTGACTCCAACTCACCTGTATACTCTGCACACCATTCTGATCTCTCTCTCAATTTACTTTTTTTTTTTACCTTCAAGGTCCTTATATCCTATTACCATGTGCAATACTAGAAATGGTTTTGTGATATGTGCACAGATAAATGCAAGATAGCTGGGTTTGAGGAAGGCATGGATAGAAAGAGCTGGGTATATGATAGAGAATGGAACCTGACCTTCCTTGGAGGAAGCTGGAAATTTTAAGTGATGGAAACAAGGCAGATGTGAATTCCCAAGTATTCCAGGCAGCCTTGAAGAGACATGAAGACAGAAGATAGAATGTTAAATCTGAACTAAATTCAGTATTTGATTTTGAGTGGGATAGGGAGGAAATGAATTACAGCATGTCTGGAAGAGAAAGTGGGAGCCAGATGGAGGAAGGCTTTAAAAATGTGCCTGAGCAGTTTTCCTTTTATTCTACTCATGATATGATCATAGATTATAGATGGAAGGAACCTCAGAAGTCTTTTGATCCAACCTCCTCATTTTACAGATGAGAAAATTGAGGCCCAAACTGGGGCATTGATGATATGGAACTAGATTTCTGTTGAAAGATTAGGACGGGCTCCATAAATCTGGGATTCTTCTACCTAGAGATAAAAAATGAACCCAAATAAACTAATGAGATCACCAATAAAAATGAGGTGAAGAGGTGAGAGGACCCAGGGCAGAAGGATGTGAAAGATAGGGGCAGGAGAAAGATAGTCTCTTAAGGAAATTGAGAAAGGTCACATTAGCAGGAGGAGAAAAGAGAAAACATTGCCATAAAGACTGAGGGAGGAGAGAATATCCAAGAAGACTTTACAATATCAAAAGCTGCAGAGAAATTATAAGGCATTATCATGAGAAAGGACCATTGGACTCAGAGTTTGAGAGCTCACTCCTGTGCTTGAGTGATGGAGACAGGAGCTTGACTGTGAAGGGTTGAAAAGCAAAAGGGAAAACAAAATGGAAGTAATTAGTATAGCTGACATTTCTGGGAGTTTGTCCCTAAAAAGGAGAACAGCTATAAGATGTTAGATTGAAGGGATGATAATGTTAAGTGAAAGCCCTCTTTCCATCGTCATAAGAAAGGAAGAGACCTGGGTGTGTTTGTAGGCAGCAGGAAGGAACCCATAAATGAGGAGAGAAGGAAGATGAGACAAAGAGAAAGATGGAAGGATTGATGAAGCAAGCTTCCAAAAGGGATTTGTGGAGATGACATCAAGAGCACAAATTGAGGGTGGGGGTGGAGACTTGCTCTTGGTAATGAGCTTTAGTGTCCTTATCTGTAAAATGGACAATAAAAATAGCATCTCCCTCCTGGGCTTCTCATTAGGATTAAATGAAAAAAAATGTATAAAGTGCTTTGCAAATGTTTGGCTACTACATAAAGAAGAACTGCTATTCTTATTATTGAGGGGTAAGGATAGGGACTCTCCCTATGACTTCACTGGTATTGCTCACTCTTGACTTTCCTAATTAGCTTACTAATTAAAATGTTTTTCTTCTACTCGGAGAGTCTTAGAGAGTTTAGGTAGAATATGAAAAGACTAAGTGACTTGCCCAAGGTCTCACAGTACATGAGGGAACTAAGAATTGAACTCAGGTTTACCTGCATTTTTACCTGGCTATTTCTTATACTGACCTGCTCTTTCTTGTTGGTAGTCAGCACTATAGCTTTTTATAAATCACACACATGTGTAACATAATACATAGATATATGTACACATAAATACATATAATTGTTATTTATCTATCTGAACTGTTGGTCAATCTATCATTTATCATCTCTCACTCTATCATCTCTCTTTGTCTATCATCTCCCTATTTTCTCTCTATTTCTACCTCTTTATCATCTACCAATCTATCATCTCCATCTCTCTTGTTGCTATTCAGTCAGTTGCATTTGACTCTTTATGACCCCATTTGGGATTTTCTTAGCAAAATAATGGAGCAGTTTTCCATTTCTTTCCTGAGCTCATTTTACAGATAAGGAAACTGAGGCAAACAGGATTAAGTGACGAGCACGGTCACACAGGTAGTAAGTGAATTGTCTCAGTGCAGATTTTAACTCAGCTCTTCCTGATTCCAGGCCTGGCATTCTTATCCACTGTGCCACCTAGCTGCCCACATCTCTATCTGCACTATCTCTGTCTCTCTCCCTCTCCATTATATCTAGATCTACATTTCTTTCTCACTCATTTTTTTTCATCTTCTAATACTCCCTGATACCCAGCTTTCTGCAGAAGATGCCACATCCCTTGACACTCTCTCCAAGGTAATAGGTTTCTATTCTCATACCTCTTGACACTCAGAGCTAGAAAGAAGAAGTGGCACCTTCAGTCCCAAGCATCACCCTTTTTCAGCTACCTCTTTATACCTTCACTCTTCCATTATCACCTAGCAATCACCTCTCTCCTTTAGAGTTCAATAGTTCTGTACAAATCTTAGTTTTTCTCATTCGTGGCCCATCTGATCACTGTTCCTTCTCCCCAGTAATTTCACTATTTTGCTTTCTGTCTTCCCTATATAAACCCTCCCTTTTCTGAACATGGCAGACTCCCATTTCTTCAATTTCCTCAATTACCAGTCTATCTCACCAGTCTACTCAACTACCCATGAATCAACTCAATATATTACACTCTCCCTTCAATTCTTAGCTCTCCTCAGTCAAGCTGATACCTGTTAAAGACATTAGCTTAAAAAGGCCTAGGTCTCCTATTGCATCCAGGTCAATCTCCAGTCATTCTGATCTATATCTTGCCACTGGACCCAGATAGTTCTGGAGGAAAAAGTAAGACTGGTGACTTTGCACAGCACTCCCTCACTTAAATCCAATTCACTTGCATGTCAAGGCATCACCTCCCTGATGTCACAGTCCTCTTCAAGAACGAAGGACAAACATTTCCCCTGATCCCACTTCAACTGGATTCACCCTAGTTCACATAATTCTTAGTTATATCTCTGGTGGTATATAATTCATGTCCTATTGTTACCATTTATAAAGTCACTGCAAAGACTGCCAAAACTTATACATAAAGTCTTGTTTAAATGGAAATTTGGGGATATTTGAACATATAAAACGTATAGTCTGTGTATGGGACCTAGCTAAGAATCCATGAAAGAATGGAGAAATATTTCCAAGATTAGGATGATTATGGGCTTTCAGAAATTGTTCTATTATTTTCTATATCTAGAGCTGAGATCTCAGAGATAATGGCTTTTTCCTATCATAGGGAGAAGAGCCTTCTTTTTAAAGTAACAGTTTGTACTTAAGTGAAATATAATAATTACTGCTAGGTACTTTTTACTTAAAGGCACATTAAATTTTGAAATTCAATCAGAAAAGGAGATTTAAAGGATTTACCTTATGTTTAACTGATTGGGAAAGCTTAGCCTGGCTTCTTTAGACCTCACCACATGACTATAGATTAGGTTAGGTTATGCTTAGATTTACAGCTTCATTAAATGAGAATTATGTAAAGTTAAGCTTTAATCTATGAGCATTTCTTATTTACAGTCCAGTGTATCATATTGTCCAGCTTATTCTTTAAATTAGTTTGGACATAGTCCAATATTAACCTAGTAACCAGAGTATTCAGAATCACACCAGAAACAAATTGAATACCAATCAGATGCTCAGCCACAGAGTAAAAGTGTGTGTGTGTGAATAAGTTTGCTTGTGTATTGGAGAAGGGAGATTGTATGGGGTGAAGGGAGATTTAATTTCATAGTTGACAAATGTTTATCTCTAATGAATGAGAATAATAAGTTTCACCTGGGCAAGTCTGAAGGAAAAATACTTCCATCTTTCCTCAGAAACCCAAAAGTTGTGTGATCCTGGTTACATTATTTAATTCTGGTCTGCTACAGTTTCTTTTGTAGTAAAACAGATTTTTATACTACCTATTTTATAGAATTATTGAGAAAACCAACAGAGATAATGTTTGCAAAGTTTGCAAACCTCAATGATCTATAGAAATATCAGCTATTAACAATTATATATTTAAATGAGCACAATTTCTTCACTAGCTGTGTACATTCCTTGCCCCTTTATAGAAGAGGTATGACATTATAGATGGAGTGCTAAACTCTAAGAATCTGGAAGACTTTCTATTCAAATCCTTCTGCCTCTTATTAGCTGTGTGACTATGAAAATGAAGTACAGTGGAAAGAGAAATGAGATGTTGGAGAAATGCCTTGTCCTTGCTTTCCTTATGTGTAACATGTGGTAGTTGGATGACATGCTATGAGCAGTCAAGTACTGCTCTCTCTTAATCTATGATCCCATAGGCCTCTGTTACTCAATTTCTCTGAGCATCAGGTGTTTACTGAGGATGATGATATTAACTACGTTATCCTGGGGCAGGTAGTTTAACCCTATGGATCTCAGGTCATTTAATCCAATAGATCTCAGGTAAGTCTCTAGATTAGAACTTCTCTTTTAAGTCATAGGTGGATTTTGATTAGTGTTAAGGGAAGGATGTCCCACACTAAGGAAATTGCAGATCCTTGATGTATGTGTATAGATTTATGTTCTTTATTTGCACAATTTCTAGTCATATAGCAACCCAGTGGCACCATACTGTCCAGAGATTGATACACCGTGGAATAACAGGCCAAGAGTGAATTCAGGTGTTACTTTGGGAACCTTGGGAAGAGAGCTGTCTCTGTTGGGATACCCTACTGTTCAATCAGTTGATGTAAGGGGCTAACAATCACATTGGTAATTAGGATTTTTTAAAAGATTCTAGGAAGGATACTGTGCCATGGATGATTTATTGGTAGGGAGAAAATAGCCTTGGTAGTAAGAAGATACCATCCCCCCCAAAAAAAGGTTCGATTAAAAAATGGTCAACAGAAAAGGGAAGAGACCAGTAGAAGACATGAAATACAGAATAGTTATGGTATTTGGTCTTGGGTTCTGCCCAGATTTGCTTAGATATTTCTTACCACTCCATTTCACCACTTCTGGACTTTATGTGTCCCTATTAGTCATGTGGTATCACACTACACCTTTGTCATACTTACTAATATTTATACATCTTACTTAACCAAGACCAAAACTATACGCACAAATTCATGCTTGAAATTAAAATAGTAGGCCCTTCTAGTATGAAATATATCACCATCCTTCCCTAATCTAGCTAAGGATCCATGGTAGAAGGAGGTTTGGTAGCATAAGGGACAATGATGGACACAGAGTTAGGAAGACCTTCATTTCTGACTCACAGACTAGCTGCCTAAATGTGAGCCTCACTTTTCTCATATGTAAAATGAGAGGGTTAGATCTAACAGTCTCCAAAGTCCTTTTTAGCTTGGAATTCTTCATCTTGTGAGCAGAGAAATGTTTCAAAGATTTGGATGCTTGTTGGCTTTCAGCAATTTCACTCTTGTTATTTTCCATATGCAGACCAGTCATGGGGTCTCTGCCAGTCCGTATTCATGACTTGTGCCATGCCAGCAGCCCCCATCTGGAGGAAATCAGATTGAAGGAAGTGAGAGATGCTGATGACTGAGGCCAGTCTAGTCAAGTCCATTTAAATGAATCACACATTCTTTGCCAAATATAAGAATATACAACTTAATTGGGACGTATGAAATACACTTGGATTAAAAAACTAAAATTTAAGTAGAGGATGGATGAGCATAGCTAATGAACAGTTCATCTGACAAAAATATATGGAGTGCATAGCGAATAGGGCACTGGGTATAGAGACAGAAGATCTAGTTTGAAATCCTGCATCTTACACACAAGCTTGCTCTATGACCCAGGGTAAATTACTTAGCCTCTTGGTATAATAGACAGTCTCCAAGACTGTAAATTACAGAGGAGCTAGTAATATGCCTTTGAAGAGGGAGTTTCCTCACCTGGAAGTTCCCTATACCAGTGAAATCATAGGCCTGACACATCATTTTAAAGTTCCATTTAATTATTGGGGTCTACATAAGTCATTGCTAGTGTGTTCATAGTATATGAATTAATTCAAATGTGCTGATTTAAATTACAAGGCATTTTATAGTGGTCGTCTCTTGAATGAAGAGATGCACATTCATACAGTAAATATAAACCCTGGGCTCTGAGTGAGCATAAGCTCAATTCAGTCCTCACCTCTGCTGTATTCTGCCTCTTTGACCCTGGGCAAGTCACATAATCTCACAGATCTGGGAGATTCTCCAAGACGATAAACTACAGATTATTGATCGGTCAGGTTTGGTAGAGTGAGCTTCCTATAAGAGAGTTCCTTTTGTGGCTGAAATTCCTGATCTAGAATAAAAACAAAAACAAAAGCCCTCTTGAATAGGATTTCTTAAATTTCTTGAATCAGTTGTTGTTTGTCCTTTGTTCTCAAAGAAGACCACGGCATCAGAAAGCACGACTTGCAAGTGAATTGGATTTCAGTGAGGGAGAGCTATACAAAGACACTAGCCTCACTTTCTCCTCTGGAGCCATCTGGGTCCAGCGGCAAGATACAAATCAGGACTGCTAGAGATAGAAAATATTTTTTTTAGATTGAGCACTTGGGTTAAAATTCAGTCTCTTATTTTACAGTTTTCTTGGACATCATTCTCCACTTGCTTTAAGGTCCAACCATATTCATTTTTTGAGCCGTCTCTTAAACATAATACATCTCCTGTCTCTATGCTTTGAACTATTCTCTAAACATGGAATTTTCTCTCTTCTCCCCTCTGTCTCTTAGAATCACTTTAACTCACTTCAAGCATAACTTTCTTCAGATCCTTCATGGTCCCCTCTCACCCTATCTACCAAGTGCTTTTATCCCTAAGCCTATCTTCTGTCTCTATTATATGTATCTTCTATTTAGGTACTTATGATTATATTATCTCCTCCCTTAAAATGAAAGCCCCTTAAGGGCAGAGACTATTTTTCCTTTTTCTGTGTAGCCCAAGCACTTGACATACATTGAAGGTTTAATATATACTTGTGGATCCATTGACTGGAAACTGCTGAATGGTTTTTATATTACATCCCTATTGAACTACTCGCTCAACTCCTCTTCCCATTCCTTGTCCAGGTCCCCAGAGAGTCAGTGGACTACCAGTTACCTTAGCTGGTAATCCTTAGGGGCTGACATTTAGTTTACAACTCCCACAGATGTACTTTATTATGATTAACTAGGAGAACTAGGTGTGCCAAATGAAGTAAAAATTTACTTGGTATCTTACTTTCTGGTCTTCAATTCAGGAATCTAAATTAGCACTTAGCAAAGCTGTTTATTAAAATGATGTAGTAAGAACAGTTGAATTAAAAATTCATTTCCTTAAAAAATGGAGTCTATTCTTCCACGAATACATACAGGACCCTTAGGGAAAATAGGCCCAACTTGAATTACTGAATTACAAATGTAACGAAGTACACATATAGAGAACATAAGTGGCCAAAGGGTAAGCTTACATCTCCTGGTTATGGAAGTCCTTTCTTAAGTTCACAGGCAACTGTTTTTTCTGCTTGTTTGTTTGTTTCTTCCCACAAAGCAAGGAGTCACATTCCTTGAAACATGGTCCTTCCTATTCTCCCTATCCTATTCTGTCCATCTGTGATAGTATTTAACCATAATGTGTCATTCAGGTGAGCATATCTCTGCTTGGTATGTCTCTGCTCTCAGATGAATGCTTTCTCTCTGCCTAGTCAATTATTTTTTGTGACATGGTCAAAGTGGTGATGGGAGAACTCTCTCCCTCCCTGCCCCAGGGAGATTCCTTCCAAATGGCTTGGTTCCACCTCTCTGGTTCACCATTTGGCTGACTCAATGGTAGACTGAGTTCTGCTGAAATTTCTCCTACTATTTAAAGTCATCAGAGGCATGGTTAGCTTATTTGTTTAGCAAATGAGCTATTCCATTCTTGACCCAAAGAGCTTTTGAGTTCACAGAGGGGTAACAGGGTATAAACTATCATGCTTATACATTTTAAAAATTATTGTGACCTTACAAAGATTACATTTATATTAATTAAGCAAATCACTACCTCTTTGGGATATGGTTTCTTCATTTGTAAAGTGAGAAGACTTAGCTCTATGGCCTCCAACTTTCTCCTAGCTCTAAATTCCTTGACCCCTGATAAAAAATGAACATGCTTTCTGTCAATATGCACTGTAGGTGGGAAGGAGGATTTAAAACTGAAGCATTTTGCAGTGGCATTATGACATAATCTACAAATCTTAAATGGTAATATTGGATTCATACTTTGGATTTGCTGTAAATGCTTACCAATGTCTGTGGTAATTGTGAGAAAGAACCCTACTGTCTTTATTTCCAGAAAACAAGAGGGAAAAGTAGCCTAAGCCAGCTTCTTTTTCACTTTTAAGTAATTGTTCTCCAGACTGTCTCAAGGGACATTCGTGATTAGATCTCCTTCTAAAAGCATCCTAATGCTAGTTTACAAGAAATGATAGAGATTCCCACTATACACACCTTCAATTTTCCTTGTCTTTTTCCCCCTAAGAACTTCCCATTGCTGTGTTCTTTCTGTTGCTACATATAAATAGATATTTAAATAAAATCTCTCAAAAACATATGTATGTATATATACATGTGTGTACATATATGTGTACATACATGTTTCTTGAACACAGCACAGTGCCTGGCTCAGAGCAGGTAGTTAATAAATGTTAATTGATTAATATCTTACTTTAATCCTTCATGAATGTTGTTTTTATTATATAAATAATTTCTCTATCCCTATAGATCAAAAAAGTCTATAGCTTAGCAATTGCAAACAGCAATACTACTGCTATTACTACTACTACTACTAACTTCCATTAACATAACAATTTAATGTTTGCAAAGTATTTGGAATGTAACATCTCACAATAATTCTGTGAGTTAAATATGGTATCATAATCTCCATTTGATAGGTACTGAAATTAAGGCCCAAAATGTTAAGTGGCTTACCTAGGATCACACAGTAAGTGTAAGAGATGAGATTAAAACCCAGGCCTCTTCTAACTCCCAATCTACAACTCCTTCTGCTCAGGTCATTAAGAATTTCTGTGACTAGTTATGAGCATGACAAAGTGGACCTCATTGTAATGATCCTCTCTGGTCATATTTATTCTAACATTACAGACACACAGCATGTGAGTAAGCCTGTACTAATATGAAAAAAAGTCCTCTGAACTTTTTGCTATGCTTGACTCTCTCTTTCAAAATCTGGAATTTCCATGGCATTGTCTTCAAGACATTTATATAGAAAACAATATAATGTTGATTATGAAAACTTTCTTTTAAATTATTTGCAGAAAGTATTACTTACAGTCAAATCTTATTTTAGTCTAAATGAAAATGTTTGTTATCTCAGAGAAGATGTCTCCCCTTAGACATTGCCACTGTTTATTGTTATTGTTTGGTTTTATTTGCTTTGTTTTGTAATCTAATGCCTCTTCTAAGAATGCAACAGGCTTTCTGTTTTTCTTGTGGATTGGTCTCATTTAAAGGGACTTAGAACCATTGTAGAAGCTGAGAGGGACCTCAGGGACCATCTAATCCAATTATGGAGAAGTAACTGAGTCCCTGAGAGGTGAAGTGAGTCTTTCCTATTCAATTCTCTTCAAATCAGCATCAACCTATTTGAAAATTTTGATATCCATTCCCTTTCCTATGGAATGTAAGCTCCTTGATGGAAGGGACTATCTCCTTTTTTGCCTCTACATTCCCCCAAACCAAGTTTGTGTCTGATAAATGGTTGGTGCTTTATAAATGCTCTTTGGACTTGATTGGGATTGTTCCATTAAGCATGTAACTCAGCATTCAACCATAGGTCTTTTGACTCAGAATTTGTTTTCTACTATACTGATGATCTGTCTCCATATCATTACTGTTTAATTTAGATACAGAATTGCTGCTTAGAAACCAAGGACATGACCAAACGATCTCTGGAGGTTCAAATCCATCCTATGACTTTAAGGCTTTTTTTCCACTCTTATGTCTTATTCATGAAAATATTTTAATACTGCTGGTTATAAACAAAGTTTGAACTGAGCACACTAACCATTGGGAACTTTAACATTTGGGGAAAATACTAATTTAATGATAATAACTAATCTTTATATAGAATTCTAAGTTTTAAAAGGTACTCATTTGATTCCCATCTAAACCTTGGCAGTTTATGAGCTAGTGTTATCTCCATTTGACAGATGACTAAACTGAGGCTGAGGGAGGCTAAATGACTTTCTTAGATTTGCACGATCTGAGGCAGAATCTGAACACGTGTCTCTTCACTGAGCCAACTAGCTGCCTCTATTTCTTGAATTAATTCCTATTTTTAGTATTTCGGCGGGGGGAAAAGAGTAAAGAATAAAAAAAAAAACTGGTTTGCGTTTTCCCCTCACTCAAAAAAATACTTTGTCTCCTTTCCTAAGTGCAAAATGGAACTTTAGTAGCAGAAACAAAGTCAAGTAGAATGTATCAAACATCCAGCTCTTAAGCTTTAAGATAGGAAGTGAATATATTGCCATTCACAGTCTGGGTGCCTCTTTCTTAATATTATGAAATTATTTCTTGACAGATGAAGAAGAACCTATTGTGTGCATCTGGGAATGAGTAGGAAAAAAATGTGATCAGACAGAAAGCTCTTAAAAAGAGGACTCATGCTCACCAATAAGAAATCTCCCATTCTTAGACAATCAGGGATTGGCTTATATGCCTAACTTTCATAAAAATGGATTTATAGTGCTGCTTAATTTTTTACAGGAAAGCTGAAGCATCCCAAGATTCCATTTTTCTGCTTTTATAAATTGAACATTAGGTACAATCACCTCTGTTGAGCTATCAAAGGAATGTCTATTCATATTCTACATTGCATCAGCCAGATCCACAACCATTTATGTTATTTACCAATCTTTGCTTGACACAGCTGAAAAAAAAGTCAGCAAAAGAGCTGATTCAAGGGTATGACTCAAGCCAAATAACATCCAGGGCAAAATACATGGAAGAAATTAATCTGGATGAATTTGGATTTTTTTTTCTATTGTTCTAACAACATAAGCCAGTTCTGCCATTTCTTTCATTTAGGGATTAACAAAGTGCCTTTCCTCCAGAGCACTAATGGGTAATGTAGGGAATTTAAAGGTTGGGAGCAATTCTGGAATTTTGTAATAGTGATACTTGAGTAATCCTTGAGATCCTTGAGAAAACCTTGTTTCTAGCAAGCATGCAGGTTTAAAGCCCTATAGATAGATCTCATCAACATAAGGAACATTTTTGTAGGACCATATGATCAAAAATTTATTGGCTGGAAGTCACATTGGAAGCTAACTAGTCTGACCCTTTTATTTCAGAGATAAACTGAGGCCCAAAAACTGAAAGGGGTTGTCGAAGGCCATAGAGATGATAAAAAGCCAAGTCAGTATTTGAACCCAGATCCTCTGACTCTAAAACCAGAATTCTTTCCATTTCACCACCTTGCCTTCTCACTGTCATAATTATCGTTGTTATTTTCTGAAATTGAAAGTCCTCCCCTAAAGATAATGACAAGCTTACTGGGGGGTATTGTTGTTCAGTAGTTTCAGTCATGTCTCAGTCTTCATGACCTTGATTGGGTTTTCTTGGCAAATATAATTGAATGGTTTGTCATTTTCTTCTCCAGCTCATTTTGCAAATGAGGAACTGAGGAAAACAGGATTAAGTGACTTGCCCAGGATCACAGTGGTAGTAAGTGTCTGAGGCCAGATTTGAACTCCAAAGATGAGTCTTCCTGACTTCAGGCTCAGCCCTCTATCCACTGTGTCCACCTGTGGAGGAGATCTGCAGTGGGGGGTGCCATTGAAAAACCATAAGCTCATCACATGTCAAGAGTGAGAGATGACCATCAGACAACCCACTGACTCCATTTTACTGGGGCAATGGGATGTAATGGAAAGAGGCTTAGTCTTGAATTAGAGTCCCTTTGGTTTTAATCACAGCTCTAATAACTTTAAAATAATATTACCTGTTCCCTATCCATAAAATGGGGATAAAATCTAGTTATCATGGGGATCAAAGGTGATGGATGATACGTGTAAAGTACTTGACAAAGCTTAAAGACATATTGGCTATATGAACTGACAATATCAATAAAAAGTGAGGAAGTTTGATATCAGATTTGGTAGATCTCCTTAGGATAAACTTATAGATGTTTGAGATTTTCATCATTGAAAAAAATTCCCATTCAATTTTAGTAGAATGATGGGATTTTAGATCTAGAGCAAGAAGACCTCAGAGGCCTGCTATTCCAATCCTTTCATTTTACATTTAAGGAAACTGAGTCCTCAGGAGGTTGGATGATTTGCCTGAGATCACGCAGGTAATAAACAATGAAACAGGATTTCAACATGGGTCTTTGTGATTCAGATCCCATGCTCTTTCCAATGTACCATATTGAATTGTCATGATATGGCAGGGCAGGGGGTAATAGGCCTAGCAAAAAGAACTCTGAAACACTTCAGTGTTTGACTATTCCTCCCAAACTGAAAAGGCTTTGAGTATGGATCACATTACAGGCTATGTCTATAATTTAAGGACCTTTCTAGCTAAATAGCTTGGCTCATTGCCAGAAGTCTGACTTTGGGTGATGATTTGGGGCTTAGCCATGCCCATGCATGATAGTAAACACTTAATTCTCATACTTGGAGGGGTCATGATTTGTATCAATGGATGGGAGAGCCACATGGGGAAAGTCATTGGTCCTTGAGTTATTTTTAAGAATACCTATGTGATGGTCAGAATAATGGTACCTATTCAGTTTTATGTAATAAGGAGAAAGTAAACAAAGCCAGGCATAGGAGGAAAGGAGAGGAAAGAGGCATACACAAAGAGGGAAGAGTGTGGAAGAGTATGAGTTATCACCTCTTCTGTTTGTCATCTCTCTTCAGAGCACAGTTCTATTCTTCTGGCCTTTTTGCTTTTAAAAATAATTTCATTCATTCACTTAGTAAATGTTTAGTGAGCACTTGCTTGAAATCCAAAATGGTGTACTAGCAACTTGAAAAAATTGAGAAATTCTTTATATTCAGGAAAACCTAATGATGGCAAGGGCAATGACATCACCAGTTCCTATTCTGTTGTCTTTGATGTGGTTCCTTCTGCCAAAATCCTTTTTCAGTGGCTTATCTATCAATAAACATTAAGTAGGTCCCTACTTCGGGCCAGATGTTTTGCTTATCATGACAAGGGGGACTTTGCTCTCCTGAAGAATCTACCAATCAAAACAAATGGCTCAACCCATCAAGAAGATCTCTGAAAGCACGTTACCAATCTTATTAAGCTTCCATTACAGACCCCAGTATAGACTATGTGGCTGATATTTGTAGTTCAAACCCTTGAAGAAAGCAATCAAGCTACCAACACCTTCCACATCTCTATGTCTTCTATAGACAAAGTTAAATGTAATTGCATAAAGTTATTAAGCCCTTGCTATATACCAGAGGACTATGCTAGAACCTGGAGGTATGAAAACAAAGCTTGTCAGTCTTTACTCTCAAGGAGGCTAAATCCTATTGGGGGATACAATATGTGCATAGTTAAATAGAAAATTTATTCAGAGTTATTTGTGGAGAAGCTAACAACTGGGGAAATCAGGAAAGGCTTCTTGCCGGACATGGCTCATGAGTTGCAGTTTGAGGAGAGCTGAAGGATCCAAGAGGGGGGGGGG
>CM053624.1:20625835-20657961 GCA_028646595.1 Phalanger gymnotis | reverse complement strand
GATTCCAAATTCTGAGACTGAATCTGAGTGCATTTTTGCTGCCTGGCCATGTTCCCACCTAACGTACTTGACCATTGAGTTTTTCAGCGGGGCATGACTGCTTGTAGAGTAAAGAGTACTTCGTTCCAAGCTTGAGGGGATGCACTATTGTTTTCAGAGCTATTTCTATACAGCCAACTCTGCTACACCAGCACTCCTCCTTCCCCAAAAACACCAACCTGGACCTGACTCAGATCTTAAGCAGTCTCTGCACTCCTGCTCTGATCTGCCACTTAATTCCTCCCACCAGGTGGGCCTGTGTCCAGAAACAACTGCAGCTATAGTTCAGTCCTCAGAGCTGCACCACCCTTGCTGCCCTGGGGCGGTGGCCAAACCATGAGCTCCTTTCACTCCCTGTAGCTTTTCCCACTTACCTTCTCTGTTGTCTTTGGTGTTTGTGGGCTGAGAAGTCTGGTAACTGCCAAAGCTCACTGATTCAGGGTGCTCGGGCCTGTTCCACTTGGCTCCCGGTCTTGTTGGTCCTGATGCCACCCATACTGGGCTCCGCTCCCCTCTGCTTCCAGCTCTATGCACAATAGACCTCACCCAGTGACCATCCAGGCTGTCCTGGGCTGGAGCCCTGTTTCCCTCTGCTATTTTGTGGGTTCTACAGTTCTAGAATTTGTTAAGAGCCATTGTTTATAGGTTTTGGGAGGGACTTGGCAGGGAGCTCACGCAAGTCCCTGCTTTTCAGCTGCCATCTTGGCTCCACTCCCCACATTTCTATTTCTAATCACACATTGTAAGGCTTCTGAGAGCAGTGTGGTCTAATGGAATCCAGAGGATTTGTGGAGAATTTATCCTGGCCTTGCCTGTTAGCACCTGTGAGACCTTGGGCAGGTCATTTAACTTTTGTTAATCTCAATTTCCTTCTCTTAAAAATGAGGGAGATATAATAATTGATCTCTGATGTCTCTTCCAGCTTTCAGTATACAATTTGTCCCCTTTTCTAACATTTTATTTGTGAACCTTTTAGCAAGTCATTGCTGCTAGCTTATGTCACAATATTCAAGCCAATAAGAAACCCAAGCTTTCCTTAGAGGTCTTCAAGCAATGATTAAATGACCTTTTGCTGGGAATTTCACAATAGTGACATCTTTGGATATTAGCAGAACTAGGCAGGCTGGTGGCACAGTGGACTTGGATGTGGGACTTGGAGTCCACTAGACCTGAGTTCAAGTCCTGCCTCAGATTCTTACTAACTGAGCAAGTTATTTCCTCATTATGTGTCAGTTGCCTTATTTATAAAATGGGGATAATAATAGCATTTACTTTATCAGATTGTTGAGAGGATCAAATGAGTTAACATAGATGTAAAGGTCTTTATAAACCTTAAATTGACATATAAATGTTGTAATTGCTGTCCTTGCCCTTGTGGTTAAATGGTCACTGAAGTCTTTTCCAGTATTGAGATTCTGTGAAATTATTGAATCATCTGAGACTTTGTGAAACCTTATATAATGTTTTCACATATTTAATAAGCAGAGCTCTGTAGATTCTTTTGGACTTATTCCAGTATTCAACAAAATATTTATCTCAGATTCCTAGGGATCAAGCTATAGTGAAAAATGAGTCTCAGAGCATCCCCCACCCCAGGTAGCCTCCTGCTCTAACGTTCTTCACTAGGACATCACTGATGATGAGATTGCATTGGAAGCTGCTTAAGTAGAGACAGATCTGTTGGCCTAAATAACCCAAGACAGGGAGTGGTCTGGTATGACGGCGGTCGGATAGAACAGATATTTCTTCTGTCTGGATGATGGGTTGATATCAGACCATAGAAAAAGTATTAAGTGACCTAAGTCACATACTCAAGATCTCATATTAATATAGCCCACCACCGATTGTGTTGACCAATCAGAGTTGATTGGCACCCCTTGGGAATACCTACTCTTTGAAGGGCATATAACCTTGTACCCTGAATACCAAATTGATCCAGTTCTGGACTGCCCCCCTTATGGTGGCCTAGATCTGGACTGTAACTCCCATGCAATGCATATCAAACCAGCTTGAGAGAAAATAAAATGTGGACACACACATCCAAACATTTTGTTTGTCTCTTTCTTAGAACTGATTGTTTTAAAATTGGGGTTGAACGCTATCTACATCTTTAATTCATTCTACTCAGTTTTCTTTGAATTTTATTTGCAAATATATGGCTTAATTAATTTTTCTTTAAGAAAATTTGCTTTTCTCAACACTTCCTCAAGGCAACTTTACAGCATTTGAGTGCACCAGCAATACACAAACAGCAGGCATGTTCTTCTCATACCAAATTAAAGAAATAGACAGCAATATTGACAGTGTTAGATCTCTGCTTCCTTTTAATTCAAATTACTAAAATTTTGGGAAGGACCTACTATGTGCAAGGCACTGAGGGCCCAAAGGCAAAAGTGAGGTACTCCCTGTTTTCACAAGGCTTACATTCAGATGACATGTGTACGGGTGATAAATACAATACACCAAACTATATTTTGGAGTTGATGTAGAAAATGCATAACTTAAAATAACACATTGCAGTTTGTAAACTATATTACCCCAAAGGGAAGAGAGCCAAACATTCAGTGTGAACAAACATGATTTGTATTATCTTTGCATAATTCATAGGAAGAAAAATTACTTAGGAAAAAAATCTCTTTTGAAGCTTCTGTGGTTGGATCTGCAATTAATCCTCAAGATATGCTAGTTGTCTTAAAATATTTGAAGGGTTGTCACATGTAAATAAAGGGATATTAGATGCATTATGATTGGTGTTATAGGGGCCATAAAGCAGGGAATGGGGAATTGAAAAAAATTATATCAAATGTCAGGAAAAGCTTCCTAATAGACACCAAGCACAGAAGCATGTGTATAGTAGGTGCTTTACGAAACTTTGTTGCATTGAATCAAATTGATTCAAAATGAAATGGCCAGCTGAGGAGAGAGTTGGCTTCTCCCCACCGTGTGTTTCAAGTGAAGTCTGTAAAACCACTTGTGGGGGATTCTGATTAGAGGGATTACTTGTAGAGGTTGGGATTGCTGGCTACTTAGTTCCCTTCTAAGTAAGATTTTGTGAAATGAAAATGTCAGATTACATTGTAGTTGTAATTTTCCATTGTATGACTCATTTTCTTTTTTCCATTAAACTTATTCATGCAAGTGAGTTCTTAACCAGTGGTCCATAAACTTCCATTTATTTATTTATTTGTTTGTTTGATTGTTTGTTTAGATTGTGGCTAGATTAGATTAGATATAGATTATCTAGATAGACTAGATTTAGATTAGATTTAGATTGTCAGTAGATTTGGTTTCCTTTGTAATCTTATGTATTTTATGTCATGCATTTAAAAAAAAAACAACAAGCTGAGAAATTTGGAGAGCAAAAAGACTGCATGAAGATTGAGGAAATATTGTGAGCAGAATATCAGTCCTAGAGAATTAAGAAAATTACTTGAAATTTTGGCCAATCGTCTTAGTAGAGGAAAGCCAAATGAGAAATCCCCAAACCAACATTCTGAATGCCCATACACTGTTCTCTAATCTGTTTCCTTGGCAGATAAATTTCATATTTTATTTAAATAGAGAATATGTCCATATTTTTGCTTAAGGATCCAAGAGAATTGCGTTCATACAACCTTATTCTGGTAGACTTCAGCATTAAGAAAGAGAAATACACACTGGCAAGTCACTCACTGAAGAGAAGACGTCAGCTCTGAGGAAAATAAAAATAGAATGAAAATAGCTGATGTTCACTCAATGTTTATATGCTGTCTTCTATCCAGCAATCCACTTGACCCTTACCTCTATAGTATATGTAGTTGGGATAAACTTATACCCATTTTTAAGATGAGCACCCTGAATCATGGAGAGGTTAAGCAATCTGTCCAGGGTCACCCAGTAGTAAAGAATGGATTTGAGATTTAAACTCCCTTTTTTCTGACTCCAAAGCCAGGTGATTTCCATGCTACTATGGCATCCACTATCACTATAGCATAGATCTATAATGAGCATTTTTGGTACCCTGGGTAAGTGTGCAGAAAACAATCCCTTAAAGGATTTTTTAAAAGACCAAGACAGTTAGTGGGAGAGACTATGGCAGATACTATTAGGACATTAATAGGACAGCTATTCCATGAGGTTGGGGCAAAATTCCCCTGGTTATACCATTGGGTATATGCTGGGCATATAGACAAATATTTTAACATTACCCGTCTTCATGGAGCATCTAATCCCTTGGGGTGTGGTAATTTCAGAAGGGAAAGAACTCCAGAAATGGAGGGGTATACTGTGATGAAAAACCCTGAGTGGGAGATGATAATTTAATGTACCTCTGAAGGGAAGTTTAAGGAATCAAAGAGAGTATGAAGAACAAATGTATTCTAGACCAGTGTGAACACAAGGAGGTTTCATACCTTTACTCCTAAGGATTCACTAAAAATTAAACTCCTAGGGGTTCTCTCTGGTAGGAGATAACCTACATATTGTGTCTAGTAAACCTCTAGGTGTGAAGTCTGTCTGGAATCAGTGTTGAAATGGGAGTAATATGAAATAGGGCTTAAAAAGTCATTTGTAACCAGATTATGAAAAACTTTTAATAACACTGCAAACATGTTAGTAAATCTTAATTAGTGACTCATTTCCCCCTAATTGATAAGTATTTGCTTTTGGGCACCCACTGGGTACCAGTTATTGCACATGAACCTTGTAAGCTGTACTATATCAACATAATGATTTCATTTCTATATTATTGGCTTGTAACTGACAAGTTCATTGTTCACTTTTTATCTAAAAGAGAATCTCAATATTTTTACAAATATCTTTTATATCGTGAATTTAATGATCAGTAACTTAAAATATACAAACAAAACAAGAAACAACATCCTATAAAAACATTTAAAAGTTATTTGCATAAATGTCCACATGCATAATTTTAAATGATAATACAAATATTTGTAACCTTCTACATTTCTTTTACTTTTCTTCTCGTCTGACTTTAGTAATTCTGTTCTTAGTCACTTAATGTCTTTGTGTCTTAATTGCATCCTAAGGCTTATCCACTAGTCCATAGGTATGACAAAACCTGTTTTGGAAGCTTCCCATGCTAGAAGGTTACCACACTGGAAATCACACATCTTTAACATAAGTGAATATTAACTAAATATGCCTTGTTATATTTGCTTTATTTATTTAGAAGGAGGAATATTTGAAGGAATCCTAGGTAACCTTTTATCTTTTACTATTTTTAAATAAAAAATTTGGTTGTTCCCATCATTGTTTATTTTTTCCCTTGATGAACTGATAGTATATTTTTTGGGTGGGGAGATGGTCAGGGAATGTTTTGTTCTTCTTTTATGAGCAGGATGACAGGCATACAACTAGGAATTAAAAACACACACACACACACCTTCATAATCTATATGAAACAGTACAGATAGATTATAACAATATTGTAAAGGGTTATGATAAATAAAATTTTCCTTTGAAAAGTCAGAGGAAAATAATTGGAATTTATGCCCATTGCTCTTTCTTTGCCATGCTCTCTCTCTCTCTCTCTCTCTCTCTCTCTCTCTCTCTCTCTTTCTCTCTCTCCCTCCCTCCCTCCCTCCTTCTCCCTCTCCTTTTCCCCCATTGGCTATTTTGGTGTACAAGAGTCCTCTCAACCTTTGATCTAGATCAAATGAGACAACATATATAAAGGCCTTTGCAAACCTGTAAAGCGCTCTATAGATACTAGATATATTCTAGCATATGTGACTTTAGTTGTGAAAATCCCTCTTCCCTGTCTAAGACTTGCCTCCTTTGTGTTGACAGAGAGCCACATCCTGGAGGATGTCAACAAGTGTATCATTGCACTAAGAGACCAGGATATTGACAATTTAGACCGCGCAGCTGGTGCGATCAAAGGCCGGGCTTCAAGAGTTGCTCACATCGTTATGGGAGAAATGGACAGTTATGAGCCTGGGGCTTACACTGAAGGAGTTCTGAGGAATGTCAGCTACCTTACCAACACTGGTGAGTCCCAAGTTTCTGATGCCAGTTGATTTTCCTGTCTCATTATTTTTGTACAATATTCATCCAGTATAAAAAGAAGAGACAACTGAAGCCTGTGCTTTGTGTTCTGTTATAGATGACAGCTCTATCTTGTACACAGCTGCATCTCATGGTCATGGGATGAATGTGTTTATAGAAATAAAACATCATCTTCTCAATAGGATGCCTTGGCTTCTATGGAACATCCACGATCATGGCTTTGGCATGGAAAGGGAGTTTAGAGGGCATTTAGGCCAATCCCCTCACTTTTTAAAACTGAGGATGATAGAGGTTAAGTGATTTGGGGATATATTTAGTTGACAGATACTGGTATCCTTAGATAAAGCCAAATTTCCCTCTGCAATTTCCATATACAGTTTCTAATTCTACCCTCTGGGATCATGAAGAGAAAGTGAAGTCAAGAAGCATCTATATGGTGCTTACCAAGAGCCTGATACTTTGCTCAAGACTAGGGATATAAAGGCAAAAACAGTACCATTCGTCAAGGGGCTCACAATCTGAAGAGGGAGACAACATGCAAACAACTATGTGCAAATAATGCAGATTGGAGCTCTCCAAGGGGGCAGGGACTAGCATTAAGGAGAATTGTGATCTCTCTACAACCCTGCCAGCCTTCTCTTTTCCAAACTAAGCTCCTTGGTGCCTTTAACAGACCCACATTGGGATGAACTTATGGCCCTTCACCATCCTGGTTGTCTTTACTATAGTTGACTGTACAGAACTGATCACAGCAGTGTGAGTTATGGTCCAACCAACACAGAAGTAAGCAGGCTTATTTGTCACCTCCTTGGTGCTATGTCCATCCCTCTTCACCCAATCTAAATGTGTAATAGCTTTCTTAGCTATTGTTAGGTATGTAGGCTGCCTAGGCATAGCCATCTTTTCCAGAGGAGCTTCCTTTTCCTTGGGCAATCTTTACATAGTAGATCATGTGCTTTCATACATGGAGTATAAAGAATATTCAGGGAGGAAATGAGTGACCCAGAATTTAGACCTGCCCCTGCCATTACCTAATTTCTTGGTCTTACAAAGGTCATTTCCCTTTTCTAGGCCTGAGTTTTGTCATTTGTATAATTGGGTGGGGGGAAGATTAGATGGTTTCTGTGGTTCTTTTCAGCTCTGACATAAACTTATGGAGTAGCTTAAGATATAGAACCCAGTTATCATCTTGGACAAAACCTATATCTTTACATGTTTTTCAAATAAATCTAATCAGCAACATCCCATTTGAAAATCTATAACTGTTACTACAGATGTGTTCCTTTTCTAAAGCTCAGGATTCGACATCATCCTCACTTTCAAAAGTTCCTCATTAATAAAATTTCCTTTAGAAACTTCAGAAAATTTTTGAATCCACAGAGACTGTTCCCCCATCCTCCACTGCATATTCTGCATAAAACAATCATATGAATTTTCTGAGACACCAAATTGAAACTTTCTACCTGCCAACACTAACATTTCCTATAAAATTCTCAAGTGGAATTAGTTGATTTCCTAATTATTATGGTATCACTAGGCTGATCTTTTATTGAACCTTGGATTATTTTTAAGTTTGAACTTTAAAATTTAAATTCTAAACCCACAAGATAGCTTTTTTTCTTGTTCTTCCCTCTTTTCTAGTTTGTTGAGTATGTGTTACATTGGGCAGAAGAATACTTATCCAATTAACTGAGGCAATGAAGGGAATGGGAATGAATGATTTGCATGTAGGCTGGCCTTGAAGTAAATTAAAAGGAACACATGAAAATTAAGTCCCCATGTATGGAACTGATCTGGATGAACTGTGACACTAGCTAGAGTAGAAATAAGCCTCATCATGTTTTTGTTCTTCTTCTGGTTCTTTGATGGAAAGAGCAAGTGACAACTGTTGCTACACATTTTTCTCACCTTTTTTCCCCTAACATAATGAAACCACAATGGAAACCAAAGGAAGAGGTAAATGTAGGTGTTACATCTCCAAATGAGATTTTCCACTCTGTCCCACCACCTACGCGTCCTTTTCTCGCACATATTATCCCTCTCCCATCTATGTTATTAGGAAAAAAAAAAACATGAGCTTTGCTTTTTGAGTCCTTCAGACCCTAATTAAGAACAGACTCAACTCCCTCCCACTCATTTTCCTCACACAGGGAATCCTACAATCTACCACCCTTTTTAGTATCTTGATATGTGACACTTTTCTTCTACTTAATGGTAGTTCTTGTATACTTATCATATATATCAAAAGTAAGTCCTTCACAGGTGACATTCTTCATATGGATCTGCCTCTTCTTATCTGCCTCAGTGACTGAAAAGTATAGTGGAATTGTGTCAAACACAAATAGAACATATATTGACTTTGAAAACCACAGATTAACATTTTTATATTTTATTGTATTTTTATTTTTTTGTTAAACATTCTCCAATTACATTTTGATATGGTTTATGCTCCTTGAAGGAGTGTTGTTGGTTGCATGTAACTGTTGAGTTTGACACTTCTTGTATGGTGGAGAAAGAGCCAGCCTTATAGTCAAGAATTATAGAATTTAGGAGTTGGAGGCAATCTCAGTAACCAGCTAGTCTACTCAAAAATAAAAGGAATCTTTATACAAGACATGTGAGGGTGTAGCTTCTATTGGAAGACCTCCAAGGAAGAGGAACTAATAACCTCCCATGGATGCCCATACCAAATATGGGCAGCTCTAATTGTTTGGGAATATTTTTTTTTCATTAAGTTGGTCTCTTTGCAACTTTTCTCCATTGTTCCCCTAGTTTCAAGTCTTGCATTTTAATGACTATATGACCCTGGTCGATAACCTTTCAGTACTTCCAGCAACACACTAAGTAAGATTATGATTTACAAAAAAAGTGGTACACTTGAGTTAAGGAGTTTCCTCCCTGAGAGTTATCTGCTTTGATGGAATCAAAGGTCTGGCAAATAATCTCTGCGATGCTGGAATCCTAGACTTTTCAAGTTAGAGGGACTTTAGATCTAGCTGAAACCTTCTATCCAGTTCTAGAATCATCTTTGCAAAATCCAGGAAGCTGATCATCCACCTCTCCTTGACTATTTCTAGGGGCTTAAGAGCAAAGGACTGTATATAGTTTAACTGGTTCAGCAAGGGGTCAAGATGGGGAAAAGAGGAGAGAGGCTAGCACAGGGGTGATGGCCTGGAACAGAAGTAAGGAGTTGAGGAAATATCTAATGATGCCATCACCTTGGTATAGGCCCTCATTGTGTCATACCATGACTATTGGAATCATCTCTGGTTGGTCTCCTTGCCATAAGTCTCTCTCCACTCTATTCATTACTCAGTTCTCAAAGTGATCATTTTAAAATGTAAGTCTGACCATTCCAATCCTTTCTTTTTAATATAAAAATATACTTCCAGAGCCTTTTTGCCATGCAAAAATTCATTAATTATTTTATATGTATATGTTGGCACATCCTGTTCATGGAGGAACTGACATACACTGGGGATTAGGCAAATGCAGGATGGAAAAAGAAGATTCTCTTCATGTGTGTATTTACATGCTGTTGCCACCATTTGATTCTGAGTTCTTTGAGAGCAGGGATTATATTTTGCCTTTCTTTGTATGCCCAGCATTTAGCATAGTCCATGGCATATAATATGTACTTAATAAATGCTATCCAATTAGCAGAATGATTGACTAACTGAGGTGTGCTCTTTCCAATGGTTGGAGGAGCACAAATTTGGGCAAAAGGGTATTCCAGGAAGCAAGATATGGAAAATTCTGAGAGTTGACCTCTTTTAAGATTCTGCTTGTTTCCCCAAATCTCTGATTTTACATATACGTAGAGGCTACTTGTATTCTAAACTCCATTATGAGCTGTTAGTATTCATTTTTTATATATCCCCATATACATATATGCATAGGCATATATTTGCATATATGGACACAAGAAACTAAATACAAATAAATTAAATTATATATACCATATATGTATATGAGGAAAATATCTTCCTTCTAATCATGTAATCTTCGGTATTGCTTTAGGTTGCTATTTTGAAAGATTTATTCCCCCTCTATGGGTAGAATCTTACTTAAAATGAGAAAACAATGAATTTAAAATATTAATTTTGCAAAGTCAGGTTACCAAGAATATATTAAGCATTTACTCTGTGCCAAGTGCTGTGCTCAACACAGACTAGAAAAGAAGCAAAGCAAAGATAATCCTTGCCACCACGGAGCTTACATTCTACTAAGGAAAGACATATGGAAAGGAAGTTGAAGATCTGGGTAGATGATAGTTATAAGACAGAACTTGCACAGGTACAGGTAGGAATGAAGTCCAGAGCATCAAGAGGGTAGACCAAAGGAAAATGAAGGAGAAACAGAACTAGCTTAGACTCTTCATTGATATGGAGGTTTTGGAAGCAACTGACCAATCAGAGGAAGACACTATTGGGGTAGAGGTACCCTCCAGGGTGTGAAGGCGCTAGGGAAAGGAAATAAGCATTTATTACATGTTAGGCACCAACATAATGACAATACAAATGTAAGCAAAAACCTAGACAGTTCCTGCCCTTAAACTGCTTACATTCTAAATGAAAAAGATAGCATTGATGAAGTTCAAGGTGGAGAAGGAGAGAAGTGAGTGGGGAAGATGAAGGTACCTGGCATAAGGGTATGGTTTTGAAATCTGGAAATTCAGGAGCATGGTCAGAAGAGGAAAGAAGAGCCACTGACCTTAGTACCTTTACAAAATGGGTAATTAGTTAGTAATGCTCCCAAGCATTACTAACTAATGGGAGAAAAGGATGGTCCAAATGACGAATATTCTGGGGTCAGAAATCCATAGTACTTGGCTATTTTAAGGCAAAGAGGAGCTAGGAACTAAAAGGAGGTACCAGATGAGATAGTAGCAGAGGGTATGATTATAAAGTCTAGAAAGTCAGAAGTAGTGTCAGGAGGAAAATATCAGGAAGAAGAGGTGGAGGGATCTTTTTGAGTGAGAATTCTTTTGGGGAATGGTGCATGAGGGATCTTCTAGAGAGATAAGGCTGCTGAGGGATGGTAGAAAGAAGTCTGAAGAATCAGAAATAGAACTCAGAAAAGAATGAAGGGGCAAACATAGATGACACCCATCCTTCCTTGAACTGGCAGTTCTGGTGTAACAAATAAAATTCCATAAGGGTTCTGACCACGGTTAAACAATTTATTTTTAGTCTAGCAGTTCCCTATAAATTGAGGTTATTGTTCTCTCTTAGTTACCAAAGATAGATAAGCATCTTAAGCCTCTTTAAATTCAGGTGTCTTCTTCCTGACAGTACATCATTGGGACCTCCCTGCAAATATGAGGCAACTTTGATTGGAGGACATTTTAATGAATGACATTTTAATGAGGTGGGCTAAAAGTTCTCAAGTCCTCCCTATTACTTGATTGTGGTGGTGGTGGGGCAGTAAGTTGGAAAAAATGGCCTGGTATTGAGACCCAGCTGCATCTAGCAACCTTGACCAGAAAAACCACTCCAGTTAGGATCTCCATGAATTTGTCTCCCCTCGGTAGATGAAGTTACCCCCAACTTTGGTGATGGGAAAATCAAAGTCAAAGGGATATGTCCCTGGATGAGGACCTAGCTTAGGCTGCCTTCTGGGTACAGGTAGGCAGAAACAAGGCCCTTGCCCTAAGCTAGCAAATGAGCAAATATCGTAGGGGCTGGGATTAATTACTTGATCCTATTATGCCCTTCAGAAAGACTGTCTTTGAGAAATAAGGTCTGAGGAGATTCACAGAGAAATATTTGTGATAAATAATACAATCTACCATCAATTTTCCTCACTTTAGGAACTAACTAATCAGAGGAAGGGGCCACATTGACAGATGGTTTGATAGAGTGAGAAATCTTCTGGGCAATGATGGCGATAGAAATTTGAGAGTCTGAAGAGGTCTCTAGAGAAGAATTAAGGATTACTTGTTTGGGTTTTTTTTTGGGGGGTGGCAGTAGAAAAATTCAGTAAGGTCAACTTATGTGCAATTTAGTGTCTGATTATCATTGCACCTTATAAATAGCAAACACTGTATTTTAGCAAATGAATATAATTAAATGTTTACATTTTTCACATATGTGTGTGTCTCCTGTAGTACTCTCTTCTCTCTTTTGTCTGTACATCTTTGTATTTCTTTGTCTCTATCTTTCCCGTTGGTATTCTTAAATGTCCCTATGCTCTACTAAACATTTTGAATAATGTTTTTTAAACATTAAAGTCACAATGTGACAGCACTACCTTCTTTCTTTATTACCGTGTATTATTATTCCTTCAGAGTGATGAAAAGAAAACTTTAAGATCACCTCGGGCAATAACTTCATTAACTAATTTGGAACTAGTTTTTATTAAAGGCCACTGCACCCAAGTAAATTGATAATCTCAGGCACCCTGATTCTTCCTACCCCTCACAAATGAAGGCTGTTACCATCCATATGTAGGGGATGTCATTCTCTGAGGACATGCCTTCTCACATGATTAAGTCCAAAAAAATCCCACCAGCTCCCTCCTTAGGTCAGTAAGGCATATGATCACCATATACTGGAGGGAAATCCCCCACATCACTCAATCCTGCTTAGGATTTCCTGGCTAGGGAATTGTTTAGCCTAACATACAGCAAAAATGTGTGTCAGTTAAATGGCAACAAGTTGCTAGGGCTCAGATCGCCAGAGCCTGAAATGCCTCTGCCACTTGTTCTTCTAGGTTGATGTTAATTGCTTCTAATGGGACTAGGAACTGGGGAGAAGATGCCTCAGGTGCATGGCCTGAGGGATGAACACCATTCACCTGCATGTTTGTGTTTCTGCTGTGTGACAGCCAGCTCTCAATGCTAGTGATTACATAGTGGAGCATTGGTTTAAATTCCTTATTGCTGAGACTCATTAGAAGCCCAGTCTTGGACAATAGAGAAAGGGGTCTTTTCTCCACTCAGTAATTTCACAAAACTTCCATTAATCTTTGTATGAGTTATGCCCTGAAATCCCCAATCTATAAACCCAGAATAAATTCTGCTTACTCTGTACAAGCAGTGACTTATTAGAAACCATCTCTACATAACATATGACTTTCCAAAGTTGTCAGTTTAGTTTCCCAGACATATTCTTCTCTATTTGCAGTTTTCATAATACTTCTTTTTTTTGGACTAGATTTCTACTTTGTAAGAACATTAATTTCAATGTTTCTCTGAAACAGGTTCCCTTGAAACACAATGTATATAACCTTATTGAAGGGAATTCTAATCAAAGTATTAGATGGAAATATTAATTAGTTTGATGTTAAGAAAAGCTGACCAATTTGCATAGCTAGTTTTTCCCTTATCTCTAACCCCCTCCACTGCATTTTTCTCACTCATTAAAAATAATTCCAAATGTTTTATCCCTGAAATAAAAAAAAATGTATATATTGTTCTTTGTTATCGTCTACTTCACACCACAGAAATATCACCGAGTAAATAAACATTGGTAGCTAAGGAAAACATAAAATCATTTATTCAGGATTATCAAAACTGACAAATTTCCATTTTAATAATGTGAAAATGTTGCATTTTATTTCTAAGCACAATGCCTACAGTTTGGAGGTCTTATCCTACTTCTCAGAAATGTGTTAATGGCAAACCACTAGGAAATGTTCTAATATGGAGACTGCATTATCTTGCAAAATATACCTTGTGGTATTGTGGATAATTAAAACCAAGCTGCACTTATATAAATCACAAAGAACCTTTTGGAAAATAACATCTCTGATTTTAATCAGACTTTTGGGCTCATTAACTCATTTTCAAAGTTTGGCAATCTGCCAAGAGTAATCACAACATTGGGCCATATCACATTTTTGGAATGTTTATTGTTCCTAAGCTCAAGTACCTGATCTCACAGGAGGTTCACATAATATCTGGGTCTCTCTAATGTGAGCCAAAATTGGTAGCTTCATAATGTGACATTCCATTCCTCATTCTATCCCATTATCCATTTGGGGACATCTCTCAGATTTCAGATATGGTAACCATCAGAAAATCACATTGTCCTTGACAATTCACATAGTTCTAAAACTATGTAGCATTGTGTAAATGGCAAGACTTCACTAGGCTTGGAGTCCTTAGACCTGAGTGTGAGGCCCAGTACTAATACAGACTGGCTGCGTGAGCTAAGGTGACTCCCTTGAACTTGAACCTGGGTCTTCCTGACTCTGAGTCTACCCTGCCATTAGTAACTGTGAGTACTCTGAAAGTCACAAGATTTTTTCACCAAACATTAGCTGGCATGCTTCTGAGTCAGTCACTTTCTGTCTTCAGATTTTCCTGGACAGTAATACATGGGATATGCCAAGATTCCTTCACATAATTTGGGAAGGTGTTAGTCCTGGGATTATTTAAAACAAACTAGCCATCAAACAAAAAAAAAATCCTATATGAAGTTGCACAGTCGGAAGGGCCCTGAATTGAGTATGGAGACCTGGGTTTGAAATCTAGCTATGCAACTTTCCATCTTGGTAATCTTGGGCAAATCTCCAAATGACTATGTGACCTTGAATAAGTAACTTGTCTCAGGGACTCACTTTCCCCTTATGCAAATGAGATAATGAGACTAGCTCAAGGTTTCTTAACCTGTACTGCATCATAAAACTTTTTGGCTATTTGATGTTAAATACATAAAATAAAATATATAGAATTACAAAGGAACAATTATGTTGAAATATGGTCATCTATATAGTATATGTGGATATATATATGTATATATATATACATACATACATATGTGTACATTTAATTTATTTTTTACATTCACAGACCTCAGATTAAGGACACTTGAGCTAGCTGTTTTCTAAAGCACAGGAATCAGATACATAGGCCACAACACTTCCCACTGTAGATTAAAATGCAATTGGGAAACATTATAAAAATAAATAAAAATACAATAGAGCATATACATGTAAGGGGTTGGTGCCGACCCCGAGGCTGTCAGGACCCTAGCACTTGGCCTGTTTCCTGGGTAAAACCAGTCAGGTTTAGTAGGAGTTGGAATGGCAGGCACCCAGAGGGAGGGCCTCTGCCCTTAGCAGCCCCTGTAGTCGTCCTACACACGCAGGCAGAGTTTGTCCACCAAGGACTCTCAAGCCCAGAAGGAGGGACCCAGCTGGCCCTTACCTAATGCTCTTGAACCAGTGCCTAACACAATGCCTCACACAATGCTTTGTTACTTTGCTTACTGAAAAATCTTTGATAATTTATGGGGACGTCCTGCGTCATGCCTCACGTAGCTCATGCAGCTCTGATACCATTTTGCAACATGCCCGAGCATTCCCATGCCTCTGTAGATACTGTAGGGCAACATCCCCCCTTGTTCCCATACCCCTACAGAGACTATCTTGCAACAGTCCTAATCTTTCCCATACGCTTGCAGATACCATAAGATACCATTGCAACAATCCCGATCCTTCCCATACCTATATCGATACCCATACCAGAACAAAGTGCAACTATATACCCATACTGCAACATTTCTATCCTGTCCCTCTGCAACATTTCTGTTCCTTCCCATGCTGTCATCCTTCTACCCATCAGCCACTTGCTTCTGCTCATGTAGTGCAAACCCTATAAAAATGGAGGATTTCTCCCAATAAATCAGAGTTGCTTCCACCTTGACTCCCGCCTCATCCATTGCGTCCCGAGATTGGGGTCCTTGCTGGTCAAGGACCCCCAACATATACATTGTTAAAATACAATTTTCTAAGTCAAAATGCAGGCACTAGGGGTCATGGGGAAGTAGTTATTTCCATTAAATAATTAAGTATTTAACCAGGGTAGAGATGACCTAGATGGCTATAACAGCTGAATTCAGGTATTTGAAGGACTGTCATATGGAAAATGGATTAGCCTTGTTTTCCTTGGCCCTGGAAGACAGAATTAAAAGCATTGAGTTGAAGGTAAGGGGGAAGATTTAGGCTTGATATAAACTCTCACAATTTGAGCAATGTAAAAATAGCATGGATGCCTCCATAGAGAGTAGGTGTCCCTTCATTGCAGTCCCTGAAGCAAATATTGGCCAACCATTACCAGCTATATAGGAATGGGGTTTCCTATACAGATAGAGGCTTGAATAGAAGCCCTCTGAGGTCTCTTCCAGCTCTGGTATTCTGTAATTCCATAACAGAGGAAACAACAGTTCTTTCCAAATTGGTTATTTCTTCCTTTTCCTCCTAAATTCCATTAGCATTGCTCCTGGCAGTGTACCTGTCTGTCATTTCTATCATCTGTACAATGGCTTCATTGTCTCTAATGACCAGTATTCAGTTTACGTATGGCTGAAATTCTTCTAGTTTCTGCTTTGTGGAGGAATGAGATTTAGTCCCCTGTCTTTTCTTATCTCACTCGACATGCCATTTATCCTTCAAGAAAGTGTAAAAAAAAATCAACGCCCTGGCTATATCCAAAAATATTTTAGACATGTCTATCAGTCTATAAAATTAGATGTTACCCAGCAGGAGAATTTCTCTTCCATTATAACTGGAAAGTTAAAAGGAAAAATAGATTGTTACATCAACAATACCAGTCAAACCTTCACCTTGGACCTTTGGTGGACTGAGCCTTACTCCCTGCCAATTTTCTTTATTTATGGCACCCTTAGGAAAATCAGCAGGAATAATAAAAAACAGTAGATTTTACCCACATTCCAACATTTCTGAGTAGAGATCATGGAAATCCTGGTTACTGTGGTCTCCTTCCTCTGCCAGGGATGTGAGCAAGACTGATGACGGGTGAAAATACGAGATGGATTTGCCCTCAGCACTGAGTCAGTGTTCATGGTAGAGCTTCACTGGCAGTTGGTTATAGCTTTCACACCAGTGTTAGGATCTGGAGCCAGAAGCCAAGGCCAGCTTACAAGGGAAAGAGATACTTTGCCAAGGTTCTCCAGGTGTAAAGAAGTTTATAAGTGAGAGATCATAATTTCTAAATGCCAGCATTATGGGTAACTTCATTTTGTCAGTGTTTACTAGAGTGGGGCTTTGTGAATTGACAAACTTTTTTATGTATCCATTGTGTGCAGAGCCCTGTATTGGGCTCTGGGGCAGATTCTGAATTGAATTAAGATATGGTTTCTGCCTCCATGAAGCTTCCACTCTAGGAAAGAGATATGCTATCTCAACAAATAACTGTAATACAAAATAATGCAGGAGAAACAGAATGACTTGAAGAATTTGGAGTCAGAGGACCTGGATTTAAATGCTGGCCCTGATACTTTACATACCTTGGACAAGTGACTTAACCCATTTGGACCTCAGTTTCCTCAGAAGTAAAAAGATATGATTGAACTAGATGATTTCAAATGTTCCTTTTATAATCAAATATGGTTTTATGGTTAAAGTTATTAATAACATTCATAATATTCAATTATATAGTGCTTTTATCTTTCACAACACACATTTCACACAACAATCATATAAAAAGATAGTATTATTATCCCCATTTTACAGATGAGGAAACTGTATGAAAGAGGAAAAATAACTCCCTGAGGAACATTTATGATTTGAAAATAGTAATTTTTGACTTCCAAATCCAATGTTCCATATCCTGTGCTATACAAAAGAGAGTTATGATTCTCCCCCACCCCCTCTGCCCTCTGCTTCCTCCAAGGAAAAACATTCATCACTGAATGTTAGATTCAAGCAAGTTTCTATGGATTAGATACTGTATAGATGAGCTTTTAAAGGACAGGTGGGTATTTAACATGTATGCGTAGGAGCAGGTGCGTATGGATGTGTGTTATGTGTTGTAAGAATAAAAATAGCTAGCATTTATATGATATTTGAAGGTTTGCAAAGCACATTATGTGTTTGATTCCACTAGGTTGGTGATATTATTGTCAATAATAATATATTATTATTCTCACCTTGCAGATGAATAAACCACAGTTGAGTGGGGACTTATTTAGAATCATATAATTGATAAATATCCAAGTAGGGATTTGAACTAAAATCTTGTCTCCAAGGCCAGCATACAAGCAGGTGCAAATTCAGAAAGATAGGCAAGTAAAGGACATGTGTGAGGGACAGGTGTATAGTCCATTTTGCCTTACATGCACAATCTATAGTGCTACAGAACAGCAAAGATAAAGCTGACAAAGTAAGATAGAACCATATTGTGGACAGTCTAGAATCCTTGCCTAAGGAATTTACGCTTTAATGTGAAAGATAATAGGGAAACACTGAAAAGTGCCAAGTAGAGGCGCCATGATGACAAAACCCACGTATAAAGTAGATTAGTCTGGCAACAATATAAAAGAAGGATTAATGAGGGGATGGGGATGGAAGGGAATAGCAAGACATGTTAGGAGTTTAGCTAGATAACAATAATAGTAAGAAGCAGAGTTGAATGGGGAGGCACAAATACACACGCACAAATGATATTGCAGAGATTGGAATGATAACATTTGGTAACTTCTTGAATCTTGCCACTACCTCATTTCCTCTATCCAATGATAAGGCTTCAGACGTGGAAGGATGAATGTAGATCACTGACTGAAAAAGGGAATTAAGGAGATATCAGTAAACTACAGAATTAAAATATTGTCAAACATGTAGTAAGCACCTGTTATGTGTCAGGCTCTGCATTGTGCTAGAGATACAAAGAAAAAGCAAAATAGCCCTTTACATTAAGGAGCATGTGATCAAATTAGGGACACAATATGTTTATAAGTACTTAAATAAAAAATACAGGAAGAGGAAAGAGAAAGTAACCTTAGGATCAAATGGGATCATATGTATGAAGTGCATGGCAAACCTTAATGTGTAATATAAATACTAGCTCTTATTATAGGGCATGAAGCAATAGCAGAAGTTGCAGTGAGGTGGAGAGCAGGAAAGGACACCTACAGAGGACAGCAGATGAGTTTAGTCATGATGGAGGCTTGGGTAGGGTAAGAAGAAGTTCAGAGTTTAGACCGAATCATATATTGAGAGGATGAACTCAGTTTATTTCAGCTCTGTTAAATTTGATGTGTTGGTGAGACACCAAGGTGGAAGTATCTTGTGTGCTTTGAAAACAGTTGGATGTATCAATTGGAAGTCTGCAGTGTAGACATGACTATTGGAGCCTGTATAGTGAATGGCATCCACGTATTATGGACTTGAGTGAAAGAGTATGGAAAACAGAAAATTAGGAGCCATGAGGGGTTGGAAAGAGCATAAGGAGTGAGCAGAGGAGAGAAAGAGAAGGAATGTTTAGAGAGGAGAGGGAGAAGAATGAGATTTTGTTGGAAGATTCTGAAGGGAAGGACAGAGGAATTACCTTTACAGAGGCATGCACTGGGAGTGTGAGAACCAGGAAAGACCATTAGCCATGATCCTAAGAGGGTCATTCAGTGGCTCTTCAGAGAATCCTTTCAACTGAGTGGTGGGGAGATAACCCAGATTTCAGAATCTTAAGAGGAGACTAGGTAATGAGGAGGCAGAGAAATTTGTCCCTTAGACCAGTTTTCCAAGAAATTCTTTCTTTTGACAAATATTTTTAACCTTCCACTACTTAGGCCACATTGTTGGGTAATAGATGTAAAAAAATTATCTGTAGGGAAGATAATGTATTTGGTAGACTGAAATAAGAAGGCTGAGAAGAAGAATCCTGAAGAAGGATATCAAGAAGTTGGAAATATAAGTTTCTTGATGGCAAGGGCGATTTAATTTTTGTCATTGTATCCCCAGGCAAAGTACATGGCATGGAAATGCTTACTCATTTATTTACTGCCTTACTACTCCTACTCTATCACTACTACTACTACTGCTATTACTACTACCACTACTACTACATCTAATTCATTCCTATAGTATTTTATGGTTTGTAGTATTTGTCTCATTATTGCCATGAGGAGCAGCATCTCAAGTATTTTTATCCATATTTCGCAAATAAGGAAATTGACTTACCCAAGGTCATACAGATGTTGTGCGTTGAAGCTCAAATACAGGTCTTCTGATTTCAAATTCAATGTTATTTCTACTATGCCATATTCTCTCTCTCTCTCTCTCTCTCTCTCTCTCTCTCTCTCTCTCTCTCTCTCATCAAATTTATTAGAGCAGGGTCAGAGTTATTAAGACAGACTGACTGTGGGTATGGCTTCACAAGGAAAAGAGGTAGCCTGGAATTTGCCCTACAAAGTTAAGGAGGGAAAAGTGACTCATGAATTGAGAAGTTTTTAATAGAGATAGTATGCTAGAAGTATTTGGAGCAAGATATGGAGTCCATTGGGGGAATAAAAGGATTAATCCTTCTCTATAACTTGGCATCCTAGGACAAAGTCCCATTCCCGTCATGCTAATTATGGCTTCAATTACTTGAGTGTTACATAATAGAGAGAATACTTTTAGAATGAGGACAACCTGAGTTCAAACTCAGACATTGACAGTCACTAAATGTATGACTATGGAGAAGTTACAACCTCTTTGTGTATCGATTTGTTAATATGAAAACAATGGAGATGGTTATACAATGATAGTACAAATTATATGATAATAGATGTACAAACAACCACAACAGGGCAAGGTACATTAAGTGACTGGTAATCTTTAAATTGCAAGGTAAATGTCAATCATGGCATTGCAACATGTCCTCTTTCCCCTTCCAGTCATCATTTAAGAATTTGGCATTGCGATATAAGTACTTTGATTGCAATCTCTCCTTTACTACATGAGTAATCATGTAGTACCTTGAAAATTTGAGTACGTTCCTGCATTTGTCTTCCATTTAATTTTACTATCTGCCAAAATTCCTAGTAGTTAAAACTAAGTGAACAATTTATATTATGCCATTTCCCTGCTGATACAGTAAAAAAGGAGGGGGGAGTTTAATATATATTACAAACACGGCCTTCAATATTTCTTCCAGATTTCAGATAGTTTTAAGCCCCATTTTCATTGTAGTTTAGAATGATTTAAGAAGGACCATCTCTATTTCTGTAACACTTTGTCTCTGTGATTTTTATGTAGCTTGGAAGAAAAGATCCCTGTGATAAATACCAGTGTAAATGCTTTGGGGTAGAAGTCTCAAGATTTTAAGTGACTCTCCCTGTGCCACCCACTAACCCAACTCATTGTTCTCCCCACTTGGATCTCTATCTGTGGAGCTGAGTATCTCTACATGTGTTTATACATCATTTCTGGTTTTTTTTCCAATTTTTTTATTAATAGTGTTTTATTTTTTCCAAATATATGTAGAAGCAATTTTCAACATTCGTTTTAAAAGATTTTGAATTCCAAATTTTTCTCCCTCCGTTCCTGCCCTCCCCCCTCCCCAAGGCAGTGACAATCTGATATAGGTTATACATATATGACTTGGATTTCAGTGAAGAATATTTGTCTCATCTCCATTGATGGATTAGAAACTTCTTTAGACAGGGTCCATGTTTGCTTAACCATCCTCCAAAGATTAACCCTGCACCAATATGCAGGGCTCAATGTATTGGTCCATTTCTTCAAAAGCTATCTTCTTTGGAAAGCCTTCCATGAACTCCATACCTCCACCCAAAAAGAAGTTTTGTCTGAGATTTTTCTATAACTGGCTCCTTCCTGTACCTTGTCACTTTCCACTTTGTGTTTGGCTTACTTCAATGTCATCTATCCCTTATTATGTTTCCCAGACCAGTGACTGCTCCTTGAGAGGAGATATCATAGTCTGTCTCATCATTGTCCACCACAGAACAACACAGATAGTGTTTAATGAAAGACTGTCTTGTAGTGACTTGTGCTGAAGCCCCTTTTCCTATCAATGCACTCAATACCATCTCTCAACACTAGAGGTGCTCAGAAAACAGTGACTGCTATTGGTATGGGATCATAGCTTTCTTCCAGTTTGATTTACAATAGCAATTGAAGTTCTCTGATTTTCTATTAATTTACTGCCATCTTGGTCCTGCCAGGAAACCATGAAAATAGCTCTACACAGAAACTTTTCAACCTGGAATTTCATTGGCATAAGAAACTCCAGGTGAGGAAATTTCCTCCGTGAGGCAGATTATCACATGTGATACAATTCAGAGTCTCAGAGGGTCCCTAGGACACTGACAGTTTAAGTGACTTGCATCAGAAGCAGAACTTGAACCCAAGTCTCTCAGAAAGCCATTTCCAGTGACCATGTCTACTGCAGGATGTTCCTCTCCATTGGTATATGGTGGTACTCAATATTCTCTGATAGCCTTCCCTTTTTTTGTGTGTGCATTCACCTTTCTCTCTTTTTTTTATCATTTCTAATGTTGGTAATTTGATTTTCCTCTATCCTTTTATTGATTCAATTTGCTAATGGCTTATTAATTTTATTGGCCTTTAAAAAACCCACAACTCATTGTTTATTAACTGATTCAGTGACTTTTTTTTTAATTTTATTGATCTCCTCTTTATTTTTGTGATTCAAGCTTTATGCTTGCTTTTCTTATGGTGATATTTTGACTTTCTAATTTCTTAACTATAAACTCAACTCACTAATGTTCTATTTGTCTTGGTTATTAATTTGTGTTCAGCAATATGAAATTGTCCCCAAGCTTTCTGTGAGCTGTAGCTTGTTTTGATATATTCTATTTATATTGCTAGTATTTTAAGTCATTATTATTTCAATAATTTCTGTTTTATTAATGTCCACATTGGTTGATACCTTTTTGTTTATATGTACTATGATAATTCTTTATTTTTAGTATATTATGATTTGTTAATGTAGTATTTAAATTTTCTACCTTCCTGTATTCATCAATAATTTAGTTGTTTTGGCCCTAGAATGTGATACTTTTTGACAATATTCCACATGAATTTTAAAAATATGTTTTGACTTTAACTCTGTGTTGTGGATAGAGAGCTAGAGTGCTAGTCAGGAAAATCTGAATTCAAAACTTGTCTCCTACCCTAACTGTGTGACCCTGGGCAAGTCACCTAGTCATTCTTAAGCTCATTTTCTTCATCTAAAATGTAAAATGGGAAATAATAACTACTTTGCAGCATTGTTGGGAGAGATCATAAATATATTTATATATGTGTTTGCTAATCTTAAAACTTTAAATATTAATTATTTTCTAAATATATGATTATATAACTATTTTAATTATATAAAAGTATAGCTACATCAATAAATGCTAGCTATTTTCTACACACATGGATTTCACCACCATGACTCAGTCTTCTCAGTCTGAAACATTTCTCAGTGCCTGGTGCTTCCTCACTCAGGATCATCGCCATGGCATGCCAGCTCCCTTTCCCCATTGATGAATTCCAATTAGGGCCTCTATTCCTTGGATGGGTCCAGAGACACCATCGTTCCTTCCCATCCTTGCTGTCCTCCTGATATTTGGGCTTTTCTGTCATGCACCTGAGCTTTGCCACCAGGACCTGCATTTATTGCCATTTTTCCCTCCTCCTTTTCACCTTCCTTTCGTGGTGAGTACTATCTTCCCTCATTAGAACAGAAGCTTCTCAAGAGCAGAGACTGTCTCTGTTTTTGCTTGCCTTTGCAAAGATTAGCGCAATGCTTAACATATGGGACATGCTTAAATGCTTGTTGCTTGTCACTAGCCAAATCCAATTTTTATCAACATGTATTCAGTTAGAATGTCTTTCTTTTTTGTGTTCCAGTGATTTGTATTTGGATAACAAATCTCCCACTATTGATATTCCCAACTATTATTGAATTTCAATCTATATTTTTTTGCAATTCAGCAAAATTTTCTTTCAAACATAGCTGCCATTCCATTTCTGGCAAAGCTGTTTAATTTTGGTATTCTATCATTGCCAATGGCACATTTAAGCATAATGTAATGTCCTTACTTCTCTTTCTTAATTATGTCTAAAAGTATCATTGCAGATCTGCATTTTTTATAGTTAGATAAGGTATGCTATATTTTATAAATAGAAGTTCTCAGGGAAGTTTCACCACTATAATAATCTATTCAGATTCTTACAGTGCCTTAGAGGGTAATTCTTTAGAGGAGGGTATTCTCTCTTGAGCCCCCATCATTTTGCTTCCATTTACACAAACTAGTCAGTCCCAATGCTGACACTATCAGATTTTTCCACATAAACATTTACTTAACAATAAGGCGAAGAAATAACAAAAAAAAATCACATACATATTAAATCAAATGCAAAAATGAGACCTGTAGTACAATCCACGTATATACCTGCATCCTACTTTTCCACAAATGTACTCAATATATAAGGAGGAAACCTTAGCACAGAAGCCTATGAGTAAAGAAAAGTCATTTGGTCATGGTAAATTACAGTTCTGGACTACAGCTTGTGTGGACCTTAGGCCATTCAGGAACTTCTATAAACACAAAATCTTTTCACTGCTAATTAATCTTAGTCCACATTGCTGTCCTATGGGGCAAATACTATTCTATTCTATTTTCAGATCATCATCATATGTTCAAGTTTTTAAATTAAAAATTATTATTAAAGGAGAATTAGGAAAATGTTATTCTATTGAATTAGATAACAGTTGCCTTTAATCCAGAGAATTGCAAAGCTCATCAAGTTGGTTCTCTATAGGTACTACATTAAATCTAATTAATCCCTTCACTTGCTAGGATGCTATATATCAATCCAATCATACTGAGGAAAATAAAGCTCACAGCAAAACATCTGAAGGGCACTAACTAGAACTTCAGGCTTTAGTCAATCAGGAATCATCAGCCAAAATCTTATCAGGTTGAGCTTCTACTATTTTTAAACAGATCTGAAAAAGCTATTTTCAACCTCCTTTGATTCTTCATTTTCCCTTAGGTTATATAATCTCTTTGCTACAATAGCCTTTTAAAAAGAGTCATTCCATACTCAATGAGTGATTTTTCAATTATTAGATATCAACTGAAGACATTTACACTATAGAGTCAATGGCTACTATTTTGTCATCATTGTCCCCAAGTAATTTTATGCTTTCTTTCCCCTTCTTTTTTTTTTGAGCGTTACCATCTTAAGTCTTAAAACAGTTACATGCAAATGAGATGAGAGATTAGAATGCCCTGCATCTCTCACCAGCAAGAATCACAATATCTATATTGAAACTATATGTCTTCATAATATTTTCCCATTTTTAATTGAGAGATTTTTACTTGTTCAGGAATCCAAATTGTGCTTTTTAGACATTGCTTCTTTTTCACTGGACTTGTTCCATTTTCTCATTCAAATCCTTATCAATGTAAATTTATTTTCCTCCATCAGATTAAGTTTTTCTCCTTTTTTCCAGTCTTCCCAGGTTTCCCTCCCCACAATCCATTTCTAGCTTTCACAAATTCTCCACATCGCGTTTGATAGTTTTTATCTATCTGCTTCAGGTCAAATCCTTTCCTATTCTTTTTCTCATATAACTTTCATTCTTGGAACATGAATTAAACAATATCATTACCTTCCCTAACCTCTCCTAACATACAACACTTTCAGCACCACCAAGACAATTCTATCCCTTTGCTTTTATATCATTATTATTAATTGATTGTTTCCCCCCAATTAGGAAACATAGTCTTCTATATTTCACTAAATTAAGTCTATTCCCAACCTTCATTTGCCGTCTAAAAAGGCTACATAGTTTGTAGTATTAGAATATGTCTGTCTCTCTATTAGAATATAAGCTTCTTGAGGACAGGGTCTGCTCATCTTTTATACATGTATCCCTAGGGCTTACTGAAGTTTTGGACACACTTAATGGCACTTAATATGGCACACTTGACACTCATTTTGTTTTTGCATTCTCTCTTTCATTATTAACTTTATAAAGGTATTGAAAGTTGAACCTTGCTCCCTTCCCCCATTTGAGACTGACTTTTCTTTAGGGTATTTTCTCTCTACCTTCATATTATTCTCCATCACCTGGTATTTATGACTCCTAAAATCAGCTTATTCTCTACTTACCTATCACAAAATTTTAGACTTCAGGGTTGTTGGTGATTCAGCAATTACCCCAAATAATGTTCCTATTTGTACTAATTGCAGGGGGGGGGGAATAGATTAGTTTACTAAAGCTATAAATTTCTTGACTTTTAAATTTCTGTATTTGGACAAGGCCTCTATAGAATGGCTTATGTTTTGTTGCATTTAAGGTATATGGAGAGTACTCCTATATATTTTTAAAATTCGTATTTTAAAGAATTCGTCTTTTGTCTTGTAACTCAATATTTGCCTTATTGGGAGGTAAATATTTGGACGAAGTTATATATGTCTTAATTTGTAGAATATGATAGTCTAGATTACTTTGAAATGTGTCATATTAGCATGAAAAAATATGTCCAATTTTTCTCTCCATATGTATGTGTGCATATATTCGTATGTGAATGCTCACATACACATTCCTATCTTCTTGATGCTTCTAGAAATCATGAACTTTCTATTTTATTCTTGAAGCTTGACAATGATGTGTCTATGTAAAATGAATTTTGAGTTTACCCCTGCTGGAAATCGAAGGAGTCTATCAATTTGCTACCTTTTCCCCCATTTTATGTAACATGTCTGGCCCATTTTGTACTAAGATATCTTGAAAAAGTCTGCTTTAATTCTCTCTTATTTCACAGCAATTAAGAAGTCCGATTTTTTTTAAAAAAATCATTCTCTTTTCTCCATTCCCCAAGTCATTCAGTTTTGTTTGCATTGCTTCTAAACCTTTTTCTGGTTGACTAATTTTATAGATTTTTAAAAGCTTCTCTTGTTCTTTCCAACATTTTGTCTTCCAGTAAAAATAATTTTGTTTTTCATCACATCTGCTGTTTTGTACATTTTTCCATGCAGAGATATTTCTAAACTCCTGAGTTTCACCATCATTTTGTCCTGGTATTACTTATTTGAATTAACTTACTTCCTTATTTCATCTCATTATATTTTTGGTAATTGATTTTCCCCTTTAATTCCTTCAGTTTGTTTATTATCCATCTTGTATTGTCCTAAGAAAATTAAAGCTTTGTTTTTGGTGCTAACATTTTTGTCATTTCTGTATTATAGTGTTTGTCCTAAGATTTTAGCTTTGACTTCTCTTCTTATATAATACTTTGTAATAAGTTGGAATTTTTCTTCAGTTTTCCAATTTTTGACATTTAAAATATCCATTTATCATCTATCTATCATCTAAACACATACATACCTATCTATCTATCTATCTATCTATCTATCTATCTATCTATCTATCCGTCTATCTATCTAATCTTGAAGATTTCTTGTAGTTTTGCTTTTGCTTTTATGACAGGTTTCTTTCTCTGTTTTTGAGAGGAAGCATCAAGGAAATTGACTCCCTTGGAACCTCTAGCCCCACCATCTTCTGTGTAGTGGTCTTTTTTACTTCCACTGAACTAATTCAATTGAGTCTAAGTAAAAGGAATCTTTCATCTGTCACAGACACTGACCAGTTCAGTAAGAGAACTTGGTCACCCAGTTGCACTTTGAAAACTTCTACCTATATAAATGCCCCTCAGAATGGCAAGGCCTAGAGATTTTAGTGTCAGTAATATTGTTGCTATTATTTAAATAATAATATTTATTCTAGTATTTCCAAAGTATTTTAAAGACATTTAAGCCTCTATTCCCCCAAAGAACTTATCAACTACAGATATTAATAAAGCCAATTCATACTTGAAGTAATTATACTTTCTTTTCTTAAATGGAACTATTTATGAGAGGTTGGTTGTTTACTGCTAGAATGGACCTTAGAAGTCAATTCTCAGTTTTAATGTTTCATAGATTATTCTATAAATATTAAATTTTAGTTTCAATATTTCCTTCCCCCTAAGTAGTCAGTATATGCTTAGATGACACAGAATAACGTTATTCAAAATACAATTATGAGATAAGGCAGGAACAACCACAACAAAATCAACAGAGATAAACATAAATAACCACAAACTGAAAACTACCTGATGTCTTATATTTATGTAGTACTTTCTAGTTTCTGGGGTACTTTGGTATGGCACAGTATTAAGATCACTTTCTTTGGAATAAAATGACCAGCTTCAAAGATTACCTCTGTCACTTCCCCTTGTACCATTACCAGACCTCAGTTTCCCCATCTGTAAAATTAGGGAGTTGGACTTAAGGGTCTCTGAAGTCCCTTCCAGCTCTCAATCTGTGGTCCTATGAGATAATATGCTACTAGGTCATCATAAACATTTGATCTGGTCAACATGAAGCATGGAAGGTATGAGTATCTATTACAGATATATCTGAACCTTAGATAAAGTAAAAGACTTGCTGAAAGTCCCACAGGTCTTAGTGAGGTAGCTAGGCACAGTGGATAGAGTTCTAGTCTTAGAGTTAGGGAGACTTGTCCTCAGATCCTTCTTACAGTATTTATTAAATGTTGTTATCCTGGGAAAGCCACTCAATCTCTCTCAGATTCATATTCCTCTGCTATAAAAAGAGGATAATTATAGTGGTGACCCCTATTCCCATCTGAGTCTTTCCATTCAATAAGTGATTATTGTTGGATGGAATTGAATGCACTATCAAATATGCTTAATAATACAATGCTACATAGTATAGGATTTCATGAAGTTTTAATGATGAGATCATATATTAATTGTGTTGGGAAAAAGTGAAAGGTCTAAGAGACTAACTTCTTCCCTTGATAGATGGGAAAATTGAGGCTGATAAATGATTTGCCTCAGCCTACTCAGTTATTGTGGTAGGGCCAGAAATAGAATCCCTCTAGCTGAACTCTTCATCCAATGCTTTTTCTCTGAAATTACACTTTGGTGCATCATCCTAAAGTGGTTTCCCTACTGTTGCAGAAAATATCAGAAATACAAAAAGAAAAAAAATAGTATGAAGATTAAGGAAATAAATTGCTGGTTAGGTACAAGTTCATTTAGAGGTAACATTTGGTGCAGTGGATAGAGTACTGAGCCTGGGGTTGGGAAGACTCACTTTAATGAGTTCAAATTTGACCTCAGATATTTACTAGCTGTATGAACCTGGACAAGTCATTTAATCTTATTTGCTTCAGTTTCTTCAATTTTAAAATGATCTGGAGAAGGAAATAGCAAACCACTCCATTATCTGTGCCAGGAAAACTGCAAATGGGGTCATGGAGAGTTGGATATGACTGAAAAATGACCGATGATAAATATGGTGTGGTGTCAAGATAGGAGTCACAAAACCATAGAGGTTCAGAGTAAAAAAAGAGATAAACAGCTGTTGAGGGTGACATAGGCTTCCAAAAGAATCTGTCCTACATCACACTTAATAAGTGGTCAGTCTTTGCTCAAAGTTCTCTAACAAAAGGAAGCTCACGTGTTATTGAATTACCTCATTTTTTACTCTGTGGTATGAACTGCAATCAAAACTTGCCCCTGCCTTTTACCACATTACCTTGGACAAGTCATTTAAACTCTCATAGCTTCAGTTACCTCATCTATAAAATGAGGATGATAATACCTAAGATAGCTGATAGATTTAACTTGAGTATTCAGTATGTCAATTTAAGAATAGTACTTTGCAACCTAAAAAGTTCTATATGAACATGAGCTATTATTATTTTTACCCTAGTGTTAACTCCTAAATCACTTTACATCTTTGTTAACACTTCTAAAGCTGTTTGCTGTTGATTAATCTCTCCCCCAAGACAATTTTTAGCCTATTTTTCTAGGGTAAATTAATTATATTGCAGTTATGTCCAGGTAGAGATAGCTTTTACATTCTATTAATCAATTGATTGGGTTTATAAAGATGCTGTTTTAGCACCACCTACACCCACCCCCCTCTTTTCCCATCTTACACTGGGGCAAATTAGTCTCCTAGGGCAATGAACGTGTTTCTTCCCTCAGGATTCCAAATAGTTGTAGTTTTTATTACTGTCACTCATAAGTCCCATTCATTGTAATTGACATCAGTTATCATTTATGGAAAGGTATATTTACTAAGAAAGTATAGCTAAAATAGTAGTTCAAAAAATTTCCCTAAACTGAGAGGCATATTCTTTCCTTGCACACATGCCTCACACATATGTCTCTGACATCATTCCTTGGTATACCATCCTGGGGGGTGGGTGTGTGTGTGTGTGTGTGTGTGTGTGTGTGTGTGTGCCTTTAAGGATCATTATTGAGATAGTTACCTGGTCTTCAGTTAATTTTGAGCATTAGAGTATCTTCAGTAGACATTTCTGTAGTTGACTGTTTGTGAAATTGGAATCTCAGGTGTATTTGCTATTTAAATCTGATTTGAGGTAGGGGAGAAATACCCACATATGTGATGTGTGTGTATGTGTGTGTGTGTGTGTGTGTGTGTGTGTGTGTGTGTGTGTATGCCTTCAAGGATCATTATTGAGATAATTACCTGGTCTTCAGTTAATTTTGAGCATTAGAGTACCTTCAGTTTTAGAGCATTAGAGTACCTTTCTGTAGTTGATTATTTGTGAAATTGGAATGTCACTTGTATTTGCTATTTAAATCTGAGTTGAGTTAGGGGAGAAATACCCATGCATATGCCAACAATATGAAGTGGATCGTTCTACATTTTAATTTCACCAACTAAGTGAAGTAGAATTAACTCTGAGAGAAATTACATCCAACCTGAAAAAAATTAAAACAAAAAATCTTCTCCAATATATCTTTGATGTTACCCAACTATGGAATACAGAATGTTTGAATTCAAGTCCAGGGAGGAGGGGGTAGGATGGGACTAACTATTCCTGTTATTCATTACCAATCACTACTAATTGAGGTTTCTAAGACATCTATGCAACAGGCAAGATGGAAGCTTAATTAAAAACCGAAAGGCAGGTCACAGAGTATCTTGTGACTCCCATCAAGATTAGAAAGTATAATGAATCAGTGGATCAATCAACAAGCATTTATTAAGCTGCTGTACTAGTGTAGACACAAGGGATACAATGACAAAGGGGAGATAGTTCCAGTTCCTCGTGGAAAAAAATCTTCTATAAGAAATCTTGTCTCCTAAGCAGCCAGTCAGAGCCCATTATATACACTTAATTGACTACAGCAACCACCATTACCACCATCATCATCACCATCACCAAGAATGTTGAAGATGATGTGGATAACCTCTACCATTTTTATAGCACATTACAGTTTACAAAATGTTTCCCTTCCCTCAAAACTCTGGGAAGTAATTGTTCTTAGAATTATTAACTCAGTATTAGATGGGAACTCAGCAATGGATGAAATCTTGTGACCTGAAAATTATATTAAGTGTTACTTATTTACTACTTTAGGAATTATTTCTTTCTCTTGCACCTGGTACAAGATAGGCACTTAAACATGCTTAATGATCATCTGATTGGTGTGAAGTTTACAAAGCATTTTATAGATATGATCTTATATGAGCCTTATCATGACCATGTAAAGTAGGTAGTGTAAAAAAAGATTATCTCCACATTCCATAGATATCCATGGCAATGTCTGAATTTTTTTATGCTGAAAATAATCACAGATTACATTTATGTAGAGATTTAAGTTTGCCAAAATAAATTGATACGTATAATTCTTGCCAAGCTGTTTGTATTTAGACCCTATTACCTTCACCTCTGCCTCAACACTAATCTCAACTCTGCTTCTAGGTCTTTCCACCCTGATAGGCCAACTTTTGTCTTATATTACCGGGGCTCAGACCCTATTACACCATGCCAGGCTGTAGTTGGTATGTACCAGCCCCTTGCTCCTTCTCCCATTTCCTACCCCATTTTTTTGTATATTGTGTTTTTCATTATGATCTACGGTCCTTGAAGGCAAGGGGTTATCTTGTTTGCTTATATTTGTATTTCCAGTACTTTAAGAATAATTTATGATATATAGTAAACACATAATAAATGTTCTCTCTGTCTTTCTATGATATAATTGTTTTTCATAATAACCATATGAATTAGGTGCTAGATGTATAATGATACTCATTTTATGAATGAAAAAATTGAAGCTCTAAGTGGTTCAATAATTTATCCATGTTCAGAGAGCTATTTTTTGAAGGTATGTTTTTTTAAGCTTAATTTATTTATTTTGAGTTTTCAACATTCATTTCCACAAGATTTTCAGTTACAAATTTTCTTCCCATCCCAAGATGGCATGTATTCTGATTGCCCTGTTCCCCAATCTGCTCTCCCTTCTATCACCCCCCCC
>CM053624.1:20609409-20625335 GCA_028646595.1 Phalanger gymnotis | reverse complement strand
GTCCGTGTGGGACCGACCTTACCCAGGGACCATCCAGGCTGTCCTGCGGTGGAGCCCTGCTTCCCTCTGCCACTTTGTGGGTTCTGCAGCTCTAAAATTGGTTCAGAGCCATTGTTTTATAGGTTTTTGGAGGAACTTGGTGGGGAGCTCACGCCAGTCACTGCTTCCCAGCCGCCATCTTGGCTCCGCCCCCCAATAACCCCAATTTTTAAACAAAATGCTGACAGAATGAATGGAGTAATCAGGAATAGTGTAGGGAGAGTCAACCAAAGTTTCCTGTGCAATAATACAGGCAGATATTTGGCGCAGTAGATAGTTCACTGGGCGTAGAGTCAGGGAGATGCGAGTTCAAGTCTGCTCTTAAACGCTTACTAGCTATGTGAAAGTGAGTAAGTCATGTAAGGTTTGCCTAAGTTTCCTTGATTCCAAAATAGAGCTTTTAGCAGCACTTGCTTCACAAAAAGGTTCTGAAGGATAAGAGATACTATTTGTAAGGCACCGAGCACAGTGGCTGGCATGCAGTAGGTGCTACATAAATGCATATTCCCTTCTCTCCCTTTTCTTAAAGAGCAATGACTACGGATTGACAGAAGGAAATCAGATACCATTTCAGACATTCAGGGAGGCAAGAAGACAAAATAATGAACTCATCTGAGTGGTGTGAAATGAAAAGGAGTGAGGAAAAAGGAACTCTCATCCAATATCTTCATCTTTTTTCAGTGAAATATGGCACAGAGTTATCAGCTGAGGAAGTATGCAGAAGGGAATCACAGTAATTACTGATATCTTCATAGTCGATCCCTCCTCCCCTTCTTACTGCAGAAAAAGTAAAGCCTGTCATGGGAGATCCTGTTTTCTTGTTTTGTCTTGTGTGATTTAATCTTGGTGTCCCAGGACAGCTAGGTAGCATGGTAGACAGTGATGAGCCTAAAATCAGGAAGACTCATCTTTGTGAGTTCAGATCTTGCCTCAGCTACTTATGAGCTGTGTGACCTCAAACAAACCCCTGTTTGCCTCAGTTCTTTCCTTTCCAAATGAGCTGAAGAAGGAAATGGGAATCCACACCAGTATCTTTGCCAAGGAAATTCCAAAAGGAATTGGACCTGACCAGAACAAGTGAAAAACAACATCCCATGATCTAAGCCTCTAGCCTCACATATAATAAGCACTTAGGAGATGTTTGGTGTATTGGGTAACATACCACTGTAACTTTTCTTTTGAAGTGTTCTATATTTTCTATTTCCAGTTTCTCAATAATCCTGCAATTTAGTCTGGATAGTTGTTACTATTCCTCCTCTTTTAGAAGTAAGGAAACTTGAACTTCATGAAGGTTCAGTGACATGTGGACTGTCACAGAGCACAGGTACTAAATGTAAGAGGGACAATTTGAACTTGGAACACCCCCACTCCAAGATCATCACCAAGGTCCAATATGCATTCTTCTGCACCACGCTGCTTTCCATAATCAAATTGCATCCATGCTTATTTTTGTTGTTGTTGTTGAGTCATTTCAATCATGTCTGACTCTTCTTAAGCCCATTTGGGATTTTCTTGGAGAAAATACTGGAATGGTTTGTCATTTTCTCCAGCTCATTTTACAAATGAGGAAACTGAGGCAAACAGGGTTAAGCAACTTGGTTGGAGTCACAGGGCTAATGAGTATCTAAGGCCAAATTTGAACTCAAGCCTTCCTGACTCCAGGCTCAACACTCCATCTACTGAGCCATTAAATGCTCTCCAGAGTATTATATAGAGCCCCAAATGGAATTTCTAGAAGTTCTATGCATCTGGGCAACCAAATATAATATTCTATTAATGCTTTAATTGTAATCCATAAATTTTTCTACTTAGATTACCATATTGGCACCCAATCAATCCAAAAAGTTTTTATGGAGTGGTAAATAGATCTTACTTCCACTTTTAAAAGTACAAAAAAGGTGCCATGTTGGCTTTCTAAAGGTAAGAGCCCAAAGATTACTTCTGTAAGTCACCAAATATAACTAGTCATCAATCAATCAGAGGTGCCACATTGGATCTAAACGTTCAAGAGCCTGAATCCAAAGGTCCAAATATATTAATTTAAGAGGCATTATAGCAACAGCATGAATAGAGTAATAACCTCTGAGTCAGAAAGACCAGGGAACAAGAAATGCACCTAACACAAACACAATGCGGGAACCTGGCTAAGTCTTTAGACTCTAAGTGTCCCATCCCAGTTTCTAAAAGAACCCACTGCTGATCTGACTAGGTAAAGCATAGTGTCTCATTGGAAACTCCCTACACCAATGAAATCATAGGAGTAAATCAAACAGAATGAGATACAGGGAAGATTGTGATACCATATAGCGACTGTTTGGGGACAAGTTCCATCAGATTAAAGAAAGGACTTAACTCATATGTAAATAATTCATTAAAATAATTAAAATGCTTTATTCCTCAAAAGAAATGCACTAGTGAAATCTGATGACCAAGACTTTAGAACTCAGAGGTCTCACCCCAAAGACAGTGCTAGGAACACTTCTGGGAGAATGATGCCCAGGGAGGCCTATTATTTTCTCACAGCAGGTTGGCTTCCTGCCCCAATGCATATTTTGCAGTGGTCCACAAGCATGTTTGACTAATGTTGTGAACAGAATGTAGACCAGGAGACAGTGTGGTACAATTCAAAACTTTGTCCATAGTAAGCCAGTTATGAAGAGAGAGGCAAACAGGACCAAGATATATCCCAATACCATTTCCTAAGCTTATATTCCATGAAAAAGATTGTGAAGGAAGCCTCTAACCTTTCACTGAATAAACTCTCACCCATTGTTTGTAACTATAGTTTTGTAGAGGTGTGTTGATTTCCATATGCATTGTAGGAACTCAGCAAGGATGATTTCTTTTTTCTCCTACAATGCAAAAAAAATTCTTCTTCAAGCAATCTCTCTGAGACTCTGGTTCTTCACATACGAAGTGAAGAGTTTGGGCTTAGATCATCAACCACTCCATTAGCAGACATTTATTAATTGCCTTCTATGTTTCAGGTGCTTTGTCAGGTTCTAGGTATACAATGATGACAAAAAATGGAATAGTTCCTGACTTTGAGAAAGCTGCATTAAATCAAGAGAAACTTTCTATATTGAAGATGGCCATTTGGAAAAGAGTTCAAACTTGCACTGCAGGAGCCAAAAATCAGAAAAACAGAATGGAGTATGTTTGTAAGAACTTAAAGGAAAGGAGACTGTATCCATTCCAGATGTGAAAATAAGGAGATAATAAAAAAAACAGCATTATTGAGCTATATCCAGGAAAAACCTTACAGGTGATAAAGTAAAACATCTTTATTTTACTGAAAAGGAAATTGAGACCCAATGTCACAGAAATAGTAAGCTTCAGAAGTGGGATTTGCACCCAAATTCAAGGCAGAACAGTGAATTAAGAGTATTCCAAGCGTCACTAGTAGGTACTATTAATGAGGGAAAATCTGAGGCAAGTTCTAAGCTACAAAAGATAAATACATAGGAATATATTCTCCTCTGTGTATTCACAGTACAAACAGCTGTTGATCCATCTATCTAGATATGTATCTAGCTATTCATAGTGGGACTTTCTTTTTTAAATTTCAATATCATGTGGAACTCTAAGTGGGGAATCTCACCCTCCTCTTGGTTATTCATTCAACAAACATGCCTTCAGGTTGATTATGAGCTAGACATAGTGCTAAAGTCTGAAGATACAAAAAAAAGAAAAAAAACCGGCTGTTATTTTTTGTTTGTTTGTCTGTTTTGTTTTGCTTTTTCTCTCAGGGACCTCACAGTCTAATGGGGAAGACAAAAAGAAAATAACCATATGCAAGCAAGATATGTAAAATGGGATAAATTGGGTATAACCAACAGAAGGTAGGTGCTAACATTAAGGGCATCACTAAAAACTCCTTGAGAAAAGATAGGATTTTCATTTCGAGCCAGGAAAGCCAGGAGGCAGAGACGAGGAGGGAGAGAATTATAGGTATAGTGGAGAGCCTGTGCAAATACCAAGAGGGAGGAGTTAGAGTGTCTCATTGGAGGCCAGTGCCCTCACTTTTACACCAAGTGGAGGGTGGACTAGAGTGGGGAGAGACTTTAGACAGGGAAACCAAAAAAAATGCGATAAGCCAGGTATGGAGTGTCCCGCACCAGGGTAGTATCAATATCAGAGGAGTGAAGGCAGATATGAGAGATTTTACAAAAGTAAGTCGTCAAACATGGCAATAAATTATGGAGTGTGGGTGGGTGAAAGAGAATGAAGAGTTGAGAATGAGAGCTAGATTATGAGACTGGGTGACTGGGAAAATGGTGGTGTCTTCAACAGTAACATAGAAATTTGGAAGTGGGGGTGGGTGGGGGAAAAGCTGAGTTTGGCTTTGGGCATGTCATTTTTAAGGTGTGTATAAGGCATAGAGTTCTAAATGACCAATTGGCAGTTGGAAATGTGATTCTGAAGGTTAAGAGAGAAGTTAGGGCTGGGCAAAGAAATCTGAGAACCATCTTCTTCAAGTACATGAATTCATGGGAGCTGATGAGATCATAAAGCAAAATACTATAAAGGCAGAAGATAAGAAGACTCAAGACAGAGACCTTGGCATACCCTCCGTTAGTGGGAGCAAAGGAGACTGAGAGAAAATAATCAGACAAAAAAGAGAACCAGGATAATGTCATAAAATATCTAAAGAAGAGAGTATAAAGACAAAAGGGTGATCAATGGTACCAAGAGCTACAGAAAGGTCTAGAAGAATGAGGATTGAGAAAAGGCCTTTAGATTTGGCATTTAAGAAGTCATTGGTACCTTTGGAGAAAACAGTTTCAGTTGAGTGAATCGGTAAAAAGCCAGATTGGAGAAAGTAAACTAGAGACAGTGAGAAAAGGAAATGGAGGCATACATTTTAAATGATCCTCACAAGCAGATGAATCACAAGAGAGGAAAGCTTTGAGATGATAGCTAGTGGGGATGGAAACATCAAGGGAGAATTTTTGAGAATGTGGGAGACACTGACATGTTTTTAGGCAGTGAGAAAGCAGCCAGTAGATAAGAAAAATATAAAGGCTAGGGAGATAGTGAGGGTGTTAGAGGGTATGATCTGGGGGAGCAGAGACAATGAAATGAAATCACTTCTTCACATAGAATGGTTTGCAACAGTGAAGAGAAGGGCCAGCTTTTCATGTGAGATTGGAGAAGATGAGATAGTGGCAGATGAGATAAAGGAGAGGGGAGAAGAGGGAAATGGTGTCAAATAGACTGAATTTGTTTTGAGTGAAATATGAGGCAAGGTTCTCAGATGGGAAAGTATGGAGAAGGGAAGCCATGAAAGGTCTTAGGCTGGATGAAAAGGTTTTAAAAACGCACTAAGGTGAATGGAATAGTGAGTCAATTAGGGAACGGGGCCCATTTGAGGTTATCCAACATAAACCTGTAGTTCTCTCAGTCAACATGGTTTTGTGATTTCTTCAAGCATAAGAAGGATCAAAAATAGACAATGGTGGAAGTGATCCAAGGCTGAGACTTAGCAGGACACAACTTGTAACAAAATAAGGGCACAAGAGCCTGGGGAGGAGCAATATAACATTATACAGGTTCTTCAGTTGGTCAAAATGACCAAGGAAGAAGAAACTAGATAATGCAGGGGAAATAACTGAGGAAGGAAATGATGGGGTGAAGGCCTGGAGATTATGGTATGTATAAAGAACGAGGTTTGGCTAATGCTTTAAAGTTTAAAAAATGTTTTCCTTACACCAGGGCTTCGTGGTTAAAGAACACATGTGACAAGTCTTGAATATGAGTAGTGTTATCCACAGTCAAGGCCCAGAGAGTTATTGACATTCCCAGGTTGGTTTGCCCACTTAGAGAATATTAGAGCACAGATTCAAATTCAGGTTTGCTGACTTCATGTCCACAAGTTATTCTACCACTCCATGCTGCCTGAATATGCTAATGACGGGATGACAATAAGGATGATAGCTGACACTTGTACAAGTTTACAAAGAAGCACTTTAAATGCAACATCTCATTTGAGTCCCAATTGTGACATGTCCTAGAAAAAAAGCAGGTTAGAAAAAAAGATGTAAGAGGAATAACAAACAAAGAGAAAGAGAGAAAATCAGAGGATCAGAGGTCTGGAGTTGGAAACAGACTTTAGAGGCCACAAAGTACACTCCCCTCTTTTTACAGATCAGACCACTGAGGCATACAGAGGTTGTGTTAGATCACCTAGCTAGTAAGTGCCTGAGGTAGGTTTTGAATGGATGTTACAAGGGGGGTTTCATTTGTGTAGGATATTGTGGCAAAGATGAAGAGATCTTCAGCAATTCAGTATGTTAGAGAATTGCCTGTAGTATTCAAAGATTAAGTCTCCTGTTCACAACCACACAGCAAGAATATGTTAGAGTCAGCACTTAAATTCAGGCCTTTGTTACCCCAGGCTTAACTCTCTATTGCAAGTTTTCTCAAGATCAAGAAATTTTAATGTGAAATATGTGACCTTTTTAAAAAATATTCAGATAATTTCCCTATAATCCCTTTCCTTTGTAATCCTATGCATTTTACCTTATGCAATTAAAAAATATTACTCTGAAAAGAGGTCCACAGATGTCAGCAAACTACAAAAGGGTCCATCACACAACATGTCCCCTCTAGGCTGTTAGTGGAAATATTATTATCCCTGTCTTACAGATAATAAACTGAGGCTCAAATAAATTAATTGGCACATATATGTCCACCAACATTGTGAGTACCAGAGATAGGACCTGAAAGCATTTCTACCTTAATCTAAGATCAGCTCTCTAGCTACCATGTGTTGCTGCACGTTTCATGACAATCGTGTTTTCCTTAGGCTGTTTTTCTTTTAAGAATACCCCGACTCTTCACCAAATCTGGAAGTGTCTTTGCTATTCTTTTATCCCATAAGGTTCTTTAGCCCATTCAAGTCTGCAATGCTAGATTCTTTCTATGGTTAAAGATATCCACTATTTAATCAGTAACTACATTCTTTTCAGTGATGGTGATGATAATCCCTCCATGCCCCAGTGTATGGTTTCAGGATTTGGTGTTGCAAAAATGATTAACTATCTGGCAGTGAACTGTTTGGGTCTATGTATCTCTACATTCAGCTCAGTAGATCCCTGGGAGACAGTCTCATCACCAGGAATAAGCTTAAAGCTCCTTGAGATTGAGGCCTAAGGCTACTGGCCAGAAACTGATATTTCACTGGCATAGCCATCCAAGAGCCAGAGCTCAACTCCACATCCCAAGAGATATCAGAGATGGGCTTGAGTATAGGTACAAAACGTAATTTGGAAAACAGAGCTTTATTGCCCCTTCCTGGGATGCCAACGTGGGGGGCGGAGCTGAAAGCAGAAAACTTTGTGATTTGGGCTCCCTTTCACACCAAGCTTCAGAAAGATATGATAAAGATGTGATTTATGAAAATTAAAAGATGTATCAGCATCTTTATCCTCTTCCTCTTCTTCCTCATCACTAAAAATGCAGTGACTAATGGTCATAGTCATGGGTACCACAGGGCCAAGGAAACGTAGACAATGTTATCTCTGATAAATGAACAAGGACACTACTTGGTTAAGGTCACAAGATGATTCAGAAATTCAGTCTTTACACTGATGTCCTGAGACATAAATGCTCTGTAACAATATTAAATATATAATTACTAGTGTTTTTACATTGCTTTTAAAATGGAAGTTATCAAATCAGTTCTTGAGGCTAGCATTTTCCTTTTCATCCTTTATCTTTCTGGTCCCCTTCCACCTTCAGCATTTTATAAAAATAGCTAACATTTATATATTGCATTAAGTTTCACAATCTCATTTTGTTCTCCCAACAGCCCTGGGAGGGAGACACTATTAGTATCCCCATTTTGTTTTCAGATGACAAAACTGAAGCTGAAAGTGTTGAAATTCCTTGTCTAGAGTCTCACAGCATGTACGTGACTGAGACTGGATTTGAACTCAGATCTTTCTAGATCCAGGTTCAGTGTTTTATCCACTGTACTGCTTAATTAGAATTAAGGAAGGATTGATTTTTGCTTTGAGAGAGTATAGAAGGTAGGAGAGGAGAGGAAGAGATGGAAAAGGAAGGGAAGGGAGAGGACGAGAGAGGAAAGGGATGGGGCATTAATTTTGCTGAGTAAATACATTTAAACTATCCCTCATGAATCCTGGGAAGGGTGGCAGGTTCACACAGTCTAATTGGAAGATTCAGAGGAAAAAGCTATTGGTTTAATAAAAGATTGTTGGGATTTCAGGGAGCCAAGATGACAGAGTAAACAGTAAATAGCTGTAACTTCCCCATAGTCACCTCTAAACCACCATAAAACAGTGTTCCAAACAAATTCTGGAACAGCAGAATCAGCAAAAAGATGGGGTGACAAAACCTTTGAGCCTAAGAAACTTGGAAGATTGACAGGAAGGGTCTGTTTCACTCAGAGAAAAGGGGAGTGTAGTCCAGGAAAGGAAAAGTCCTAGAAAGCCAGCATGACCCATGAGAAGCATAAATAGATAAAAAGGGGAAAGGAAAATAAGGGATTCAACAAATCTAAACTGTTTACATGCCTGCATGGGAAGATAATACTTGTAATTCTTATAAATGATGTCAGTAATAGTACAGCTTACATAGATAGAGGGTAGCAGTATAAGGTGACTTTGAGGGAATGGAATAAAAATAATTAAGGGATGAGAAAGAGGAATACACTGGGTGCAAAGGAAGGAAAAGGTAGAATGGTATAAATTATTTCACGTGAAAAGGCACAAATGACCTATTACAGTGGAAGGGAAGATGGAAATGTAGGTGATGGGCATCACTTGAATCTAACTCTCATCCATGCTGGCTCAAAGAGGGAATAATATACATGATCAATTGAATATAGAACTCTATCTTACCTGACAAGGAAAGAGGAGAGGAGGAAATTTAGTGGGAGCTGGACACTGATAGAAGGGAGGGCAGAGTGGAGGAAGTGGTGGACAGAAGCAAAACACTGGTGAAGAGCAAAAGGGTGAAAGGAAAGAGAGGACAAACAGGAGGATAATGATGATGGAAGAAAATACACAGTTAGTAATCATAACTGTGACTATAGTAACCTAGTATTTGATAAACCCAGAGACTCTAGTCTTTGGGATAAGAACTCACTATTTGACCAAAACTGCTGGGAAAACTGGAAAACAATAGGCCACAAATCAGATATACACCAACATTTCACACCACACACCAAGACAAGATCAAAATGAGTACATGATTTAGACCCAAAGGGTGACACCACAGGCAAACTAGAAAAGCATGGAATAGGCTACCTATCAGATCTTTGGGGAAGGGAAGAATTCATGACCAAAGAAGAGATAGAGGGTATTATGAGATGTTAAATATATCCATTTGATTTTATTAAAATAAAAAGGTTTTATACAAAAAAATCAATGCAACAAAAATTTGAAGCAAAACAGAAAGCTGAGAAGCAACCTTCATAGTAAGTACCTCTAATAAAAGCCTCCTTTCTCAAATATATAGAGAACTGAGTCAAATTGACAAGAGTACAAGCCATTCCCAAATTGAGAAATGGTCAAAGCATATGAACAGGCAGTTTTCAGATGAAGAAATCAACATGATCTACAGGTATATGAAGAAGAACTCTAAATCACTTTTGATTAGAGAAATGCAAATTAAAACAACACTTAGGTACCACCTCATGCCTATGAAATTGGCTAATATTATAAAAAAGGAAAACTATTAATGTTGGAGAGGATGTGGGAAAAATAGGAAACTAATGCACTGATGGTGGAGTTGTGAACTGATCCAACCATTCTGGAGAGCGCTTTGGAACTATGTCCAAAGGGAAACCAAACTGCATATCCTTTGATCCATCAATACCACTACTAGGTCTGTATCACAGAGAGATCATAACAAATGGAAATGGACCTACACATGCAAAAATAGTTATAGCAGCCATTGTTTTTTGTTGTGGCAAAATATTGGAAATTGAGGGATTTCACACCATACCATTTCACATCATTTTCACACCATCATTTGGAGAATGGATGAACAAACTGAGGTATATGAATGTAATGGAGTACTCTTATGCAATTCAAAATGATGAACAGGCAGATGGCAGAAAAAACAAACAAACCTAGGAAGGCTTGTATGAACTGATACAAAGTTGAATGAGCAGAACCAGGAGAACATTGTACACAGGATAAACAACATCGTATGAAGATCGACTACGAATGACTCAGGTCTTCTTAACAACACGGCAATTCAAGACAATTATAAAGATCTCACAAAGGAAAATTTTATCCACATACAGGTAAAGAACTGAAGGACTCTGCATGCAGATCAAGGCATATTTTTTCACTTCGTTCTTTTTTCATTTTTTTTTTCTTTTGATCTATTCCTTCTTTCACAACTATGACTAATATGGAGATAGACAGCACATGGATAACCTATATCAAATTGCCTACCATTCTCAGAAGAGAGGTGGGGGGAGAAGAAGGGAGGGAGAAAAATTTCTAACTAAAATTTTGTAAAAATAAATGCTAAAAATTGTCTTGACATGAAATTGGAAAAAATTAAAATGCTATTTTTTTTAAAAAAGAGCAATCTTTGAAAGATTTAAATGTTTTTCTCAATGATCTCCCAGAAACCTGAGACTTTTATCAATTGCTGCTTTTCAAGCCCCATCCACTTCTGCTTGAGGTTCTTTTGTTCATGTTAAAAATAACAATAATAAAGTGTGATGACAGAGACTCTGCATATTTATCAGGCAATGATATCATTTCTTTTTATTTTCATATCTGCAAAATATTTCTTTCTCAGAAGAGCCCCGGCCCCCTCTCAGAGCAGAAATGTCTTCCTCTTTAGTGCAGGATAGATAGAATAATTGAGACACTTCCTGGAGTGTGGTCGAGAATGTTATTTGCTGGGCCTCTGGCTTTCATGTTAGGCAAGTGGTAAGCCCTAAAATGCTAGAGTAAGATGGAGCTAGAGCAAAAGCATAGTGGGGAGTTCAAAGAGGTCCCAATGCCCTCTTGAAGAAAGTGATCACATCGATTGCCACTAGAAAATATCATGGTTTTTTTTTTTACTCTTTTCATAGCATGTTTTATTTAAAATGAGCACTGGAAATAGGACCAATTTTGCAATGGATAGCTCCTCAGCCTGGTTTGGAAATTTTTTTTTTCCTCTAACTGCTCATTTGCTATACATGCTTTGCAATATTCCTAAAACCATTTGTGATATTTCCCATTTTGACCACAAGGGGGCGGACACTAACTCTAGTAACTAAGAAGCTGCCGAGGTTGTTGATTAAATAAACTACCTGGTCTCTTCCAGCTGTTATTCCCTGAACCTCCTTTGGTCATTCATTTTATCTACCTATTTGTAATTCCATTACAAGTCTCATTTAGTATTCTGGCTGACTTAAACGTTCTACGTAGAATGCCTTTACCTACCACACAGGGCTGTTGTCAGGAATCAAAAGATAGGAATAATATTATAAAGGACTTTATAAACATGAACGTGCTGCTATAAACATAAGCTGTTGAGAGAATCCTAGATTTAGAGCTAGAAAAGACTGATCAGCTCATTTAGTTCAAATTCTTCTTATAACAAGTGAGGAAACTGAGATCCAGAGAAGTCCCCTTAAGGGACTTGCCCAAAGTCTGCTGGGAAAGAAAGGACATATTTATATATATATGCATATACATATATAGGTCTATTTACATATAGGTTTATATATAGGTATATTTACATACAAATATATAACTGTCACACAGTTAGTAAGTAGGTGGTAGTGATAAGATTTTTAATGGTTTCTAGGCAAGGACATTAAGCTATTTGAAATGCAGAAGAGGCTTTCAGGAAACTGTTGGACTGGACTTACGTCTGTGGATTATCTCCACTGGTCACATACTCTGAAAGAGATAGCAATGCCCCCTCCCCTTCTGCCACCACTTATTTCCACCATTCTCGTAAGAATAGGGGTAACTTAAATCAGTTTAATTTAACAAATACTTAATAAACACCTATTACATATTAAGCAACTTGCTAGATGTTGAGTCCAAAATAGTGAAACCCCACCTTGATGCTCAAACATTTTATATGATACTGCAAAGGATATTAGAAGGCAAGGAGGAATGTGAATCCTAAAACAATAGAGATGGAGATAGAGATGGAGATAGATGGATATGGATATAGGTAGAGATAGAGACATATAGATACTTACATAGATATTGTTATATACAGATACATATATAGATCTACATATCTTTATCTATATAAAAAGATCTATATTTCTATATAGACCTATATCTAGATAAATACTTGTATCTTTATGGATCTATATATAGACATATATAATATGTCTATATAGAGAGATCTATATCTATGTATACTTCTGTGTCTATCTCTCTCTATCTGTCTATCTATCTATCTGTCTATATATAATATGTATATATAGAATAACTGAAGTTGAAAACCTCTGACCTAGAGGCAGTTTTAATCCCAACACATCAAAGTGAAATGGAAGAGCACAATGGATAATCATCAAACAATGGCTGATCTCAGATTTTCAGAGTTAGAAGAGTTGTCAAAGGTCATCTAAAGCAATCTTAAGGTGAACATGAAGCCCAATACCCTTGTCAAATGCTCACCTGACTTTATCCTCAAGACTTATGAGGGAGACCCCATTAGAACCTAAGGTTCCCTCTAACACTTTTCAATTGATTTCACTTCAACTCAGTTCAATTCATGCTCCTTGAGGGCAGTGGCTCTTTCATTTTTGTCTCTCTATCTCTACCACATAGCCCAGTGATTGCTACATAGCAGGTTCTTAATAAATGGGTGAGGATTTATTCACTGGCACAGGGTGGCGTAGTGCATAAGGAGCTAAACCCAGGTCACAAAAGATGTAGGTTCAACTTCTGTCTCTGACACACAGTGGCTGTGCAACTTTGAATAAGCCATGTAAGTTCTCCCTGCTCCAGAAAATGTTCTAAGACTATAGTCTTACTTGCCACTTGTAAGTTTCAGAATAATTGCTGGTATTGATTGAAAGACAATTTCTACATGAGGACTTCCCTATCACAACTGGACACTCAGTCCCAGACCCCTCACACTACCTAAAACATGAACACTTGCAAATGCCAGACCCTATGCTACTCATGATCAAAATGAAGACAAACAAACAAAAAGAGATAGTGCCTTCTCTCAGGTAACTTTTATTCTACTATTAACTTTCAGACAGTTCAAATCATTAAGAGGTACAGAATAGCAAAAAGAATTTAGCAGCTAATAGCAATCAACTAAGCTATTCCTTCTACTAATGTCCAAATAAAGGGTAATAACAGTGGCTGATGTTCCCTTCTCTGTGCTCTCCTTCTTCTTTTTCAATTGCATTGTAAAGATGGGGTTGAAAATAAATGTCTCATCTGTACAAAAAATTTTAATTTAATGTAATTGAGTAAAAAATAAAATGTTTTAAAAAACAAAATAAATGTCTCTATCGATCAACCAATTATTGACTATGTGTGAAAAATCTTTGAAAGTTTTGTTTGAACTGAAATAAGCTAGGAGTAGGAACAGGAAATCTGTTACAAAAGAATGGCAATTTTGCCTATGACCTCCAGACATTCCATGGAAATTATCAAATAAGGTAAGAAAGCAAAAGTATTCCAGATTTTGAAGCATGTCGCTTCCCAGAACACCTCTGAGGAACAAAGTTAGTAGTAATTTGTAGAAGAAAAGGGAGATCTCGTGGAGAGTCTCCAGTTCTATAGACATCCTGGAGAAGCAGACTCATGTTAATAAGTCATGAGAAAAGATTGGCTCTTTCCCCAACATTCCCTCCTGGTATCAGTCTAACCTGAGACATTATAATATGATCAACTGTATCATTACCCAAACATCTCCCCAAAAATGATTTTCCCCCTCAACAACAAAGAGGCCAGGGCTTAACTAGATGTAAGCCAGGGAGACCAATCCCTGTCTAAACATTAGGTATTTTCTTATGTGGGAGCTTTAGAACAATTATCACAAAACTCTTAAGTTTTCACTAAATAAACTATCATTAAATAAATTCCTTAAAGCTGAAGAGGAAGGAACCAAGTGGATCTTCAGAGTCATTATGCGAGTCCCAAGGTTTAAAATGAGCTAATTATAATAGGAAATTACAGTATTATCACAAGATGGTAGGTGCTACTGTGATCTCTGAGTCCTAGGAATATTATCTTTGTTAACCAAAAGAACTTGGCTAGAAAACAGCAATCTCTATGTGACCTTTGTGACCAGAATGGAAGCCAATCAGATGGTGCAAATTGGAATAGTATAAAGTTAGAAAATGAACTCTCTTTTCTATAGTCACCGATTCTTAGGCTCCCAAACATTTTATGGAATATATTACCTTTCTTTCTTTTCTTTTTTTTTTTCTACTGAAAAATTTTCACTGTAGGTGGAGTGGGATAGCTGGACACAGTTTAGATGATTCCGATTTTGTTGGCAACATCTAAAGCATCGTAGTCTGGAGCAAATCGAACATAGGCCTTCTTCTCTCCATCAGGCCAGATCAGTGTGTTGACCTTGGCCACATCGTCATACAGCTTCTTTACCACCTGCTTTATCTGATGCTTGTTGGCTTTGACGTCCACAATGAAGACTAGGGTGTTGTCGTCCTCAATCTTCTTCATAGCAGATTCAGTGGTCAAGGGGAACTTAATGATGGCATAGTGATCCAGATTGTTTCTCTGAGGGGCACTTTTCTGAGGGTATTTGGGCTTCCTTCGAAGTCTTAGTGTCTTGAGTCGCCGAAAGGTGGGGGATGTTCAGATCTTCTTCTTTTTGTGGCTGTGGACACCCTTCAACATCACCTTCTTGGCCTTCAAGGCCTTGGACTTGGCCTCTATTTTGAGGGGGACAACAGCTTCCTTCTTCGCCTTCGGCACCATCTTGGGGGAAAAAAAAGCCTACCTTACTTTCTAAGTGCCTTCATTCATGTAGCTTTCTTGAGGTTTGCTATTTCTAGATCCCCATTTCCCTTCAAAGTCTCTAAGATAGTACAATACCTTTCCATGAGCTTTTAGCATAGATTCTTGATGCATGTAAATAAGGGATGGGAATTTCATGCTAGAGCTGAAATATTTCACACAAAGATATTATCAAATGGCTTAGCACATTTACTTGGGAGCTAAAATTTTCCCAGTGTGATGAGGATTTATTTTGGTTTTGCATGCTTGATAAATGTATACCCTTGGATGCAAGGAAAAATCTGTGTATATGTGATTTATGGTGCACTCTCCCTCAAGAATGGCCACTGTCCATCTCCAAAAGGTTGGAGTTTATGAAACTAATTCAGAGAGAGACTGTGGGAGGATGACTCTGCAGTTCTAGAGGTGTGTATAGGTGCTACTACAAGAATATAGATGACAGTCTCACTAACTGGCCTTGAATACATGTATATATTCATCCATCTATCTTTCTATCTATCTATCTATCTATCTATCTATCTATCTATCTATCTATCTATCTCTACTTTTATATATTGAGGATGTATTTTTTCTAACATAAAAAACTATTTATACCATTAATGAAATTAAATGATATCATACAAATAAACCATATAAGTTAAGAGGAAAAAAAAGAAACAGGAGAAACTTTATGAAACAATAAAAAAGAAAAAGCTGAATTAAAAGACTTTAGCATGGAGTAACTACAACAATATAAAAGAAAAAATGAGGAAGATAATGCTCTATGAAAAAGGTAATACTTTTTTGTGATAAGAAACTAGAAAAAAAGTAGGTACCCACTGATTACAAAAAGAATAGGTATTATATGAATGCAATGGGATATTATTGCATGTTAAGAACTAATGAATATGAATAATAATTTTAAATTATATACTTATTATAATAAAATGCAATTGC
>CM053624.1:20570231-20608909 GCA_028646595.1 Phalanger gymnotis | reverse complement strand
GACAAAGTTGGGAAGTACCTTGGATGTTTTCTATGCTTGAAACTCCTCTTTATTTACAAATTAGGAAATTAGATTTCTAAGGAAGTCCAAGGAACCTAACGTTGGGAAGGACCATAGAAGTTATCTAATCCAAATCCCTCGTTTTGCATGTAAGAAAGTTGAGGCCTTTAAAAGGGAAGTGATTTGATAGTTACTAAAATTTGAAAATGGCTATACCAGAATGACAATTCTGGTTGCATCACTCCTTTAAATATCACATGTTGGCTGATATATTGGTGGATTTTTTTATTTGCTTATTTTGTTAAGTTTTCTGATTACTCTCTGTGAGTTTATATCTTGTTTCCCCAGGAGATTGAAAGTGCAAAAGATTGAAAGGACAATATTCTCCTTTTTAATGTCCTACTGTTTTTTGAATAGTGGTAGGGTCCCACAAGAGCATTCCTAGGTACTTATTGACATGGAGATGGGAATTTTCCTTGGTAGAGAATGAATATAACAGTGGTGATCATTTTTATATGTCATTCCAATTGATTTTGTTTGCTTCCTTATGTAGTCTGGCACCTTGCAATTCTGCAACAAACCCTACTGTTTTCCACGACATTCTGTTGTTACATGCTCCAACTTACCTGAGAAGCTGAAGTGTCAAGCAAGTACAATTTCAAATATGTCTACTCTGGAGCCACTGAATGAATCAGATACTTAAAGCGCATTTTATAACCATAAAAATGCTTTCCTTGTTATCAAATTGGGCAAATTGGATATTTGACTTGATTGTTATGGGATGAACTCTATGAGGGCAGGCACAGGCTAATGATGCACTGTATGCTTTTAAATTTAATCTTTCCTTATTAAAATTTTCTCTGGCACTTTCTTAAGTCTATAAGTCAACAAAATAATAAATCAAGCTCTGATTTTTGGCATTTGCCAATTTCTGAGATATAGATATTCACAATGAGTATATTTCAGACAATAAATTGACATGAATACATAGAATGACATTTTTTATACAAATAAGTAAAAAATGTCTGAACAAAGCACTTTGGGTGTCCACGGGGAGAAGAAGACTTTTTTTTTTTTCTGATGGGCTACTGTTGGCAGTCCAGGAAGATTTCTTGGAAGAAGTCAGAATCAAATTGTGGCTGTATATGTATATATTGTCAATATATGTATATATTGTCAAAATATATTTTCAAAAAGTGAAAATGAGAACAGAAGTGAAGAATTTGTAAGGAATCATGTAAGTAAAGGTATTGTCAGCAGCAAGTAAAACTTGCTCAAATATCAGGATAATACATATCAAATTAAAAGAGAGATATTTACTGTGTGTTCTGAGTGTTCAGAGAGCTACCTGTAGCCAAAAGCTCTCAACCTGTAGCAAAGAATTCTTGAAAAATGATAACTAAGTCAGTATGATTGGTTTCCTTTGTATTTATCATTCTAATTTATGCATCAAATCAAAACATTATCCTGAGGAGGGTCGACAGGTTTCATCACATGATTAGAGAAATCCACAGAAGACAAGGGAAAAAATACAATTTCTGACATAAGTATTCATTGGTTCTTCAGACCCTCACTCTGATGCTTCTATATCTCCTATCCCACCTGGTTAATTAACATATTTTGTGAACTCCTTCTTGTCACCATCAGCAGTGATTTCCTAGGTCTAGTTAGCCAACCCCTATCATAAAGTGCTGGCCTAGAGTCTGAAAGGTTCCTCTTCCTGAATTCAGATGCCGTCTCAGACATTTACTGTTTGTATGACCCTCAGCCAGTCACTTCACCCTATTTGCCTTAGTTTCCTCATCTGTAAAATGAGTTGGAGAAGAACATGGCAGGTAGGTTTGTATCCAGTATCTTTGCCAAGAAAATTCCAAAGGGGGTCATGAAGTATTGGACACAGCTGAAAAATGACCGAACAACAAAACTTCATAGAATCTAATCTCCATGAAGGCTGGGGCCATTTCACATTTGTCTTTGCATTTTCACTGCCAAACACAGTTCCTGGAACATGGTTGGTGTTTAATGCTTGCTAAATGTCTAATAGTTGTATACCTGAACAGGAATACAATCTAGAACGAGAGAATGTTTTCTTCTACTCTTTTATTCTGTTATACAGTAGTAAGGAAAACCAGGGCTATGGATTCTAGTATTACCACCCTGCTCTTTACTTAAGGATGTGATTAATACCAAGCTGGGTTATGACCCGTACAATGCAGGAAGTATTAAGACACGTCGAGGGAGAATGAAAACCAAGTTTAGCTGAAGCATTTAGCACAGAGCCCATGAAGTGTTGCATGACACAAGACAGTAGTAAATATTAAAATAGTTTAAGGCTTGCCAAAAAAGAAATCTTTCAAAGAACCTATTCCTTTTAAATATGTAAACTAATGTTTATTTGGTGTGGTTCATTGGTCACTGGCTTATTGACTGTTAATGCATTGAAGTGTCTCTAATAAAGAATGATTATGATTCCATAGGAGTCTCTTGAGTTTTTTAAAGAGTCTCTTGAGGGTTTGCTGTGTAGAGAGAAAGAGCTTTCTTTCTAAGGGTATACCAGGTTAAATCCCTAAAGGTTGAATGGTAAATACTCAACACTAAATGCAGGTCATATAGATACCAAATACATAGCTTAAACAAAGTAGCTGGGAGCCAAGGTAGAAGATTGAAGGCAGCAACCCAGCTGAACTAGCTCAACATTTCCCTCTAAACAACTTTAAAATAATGCCTCAAATCAAATTTTGGAGTAGCAGAGCCTGCAAAATGTCAGTGTGAAATATTTTTTTCCAGACAAAGATAATTTAGGAGGTTGACAGGAGAAGCCTATGATTCTGGGGTGAGTGGTGGTGGCCTGAAGTATGGAAGCAGCTCCAGCTGTGGGCCTTGGAGGTAGCTACAACAATAGCAGCAGCTGCTTTGAGATCTCTCAGTCAAGAAATGGTAAAGGGGTTAGAAAAATGGTCAGAAATAGGTTACAGGTGACCATTTTCTGGCACAGGGTGCACCTGGTGGTGACTGGTGACTCTATTGCCCATGCACAAATCTGAGTTGCCGTTTCCAGGTGGAGAGGAGCTCTTGTGATTAGTCACAAGGGAACAAGGGCCCTCTTTGAATGAGAACCAGAATGGTGATTAGGACAGCAGAGGTCACACCTCTCCCCAGGTCATACCACCTTGGAGGCACTTAATACTTGCAGACTCCCAAAACTAGCTCTGAAAATCTAAGAGCCTGAAGCTTAGGACAGTGCCTCACCACCACTTGGTGAACCGAACTCAAATTCAACATAAAGTTCAGAGGTAATAAATAGACTGGAGAAATGAGGAAACAACAACAACCAAAAGAATTTAACCATTAAAAGCTACTATGACAAAAGGAGTGACCAAGACTCAAACTCAGACCTAGACAATATGTGAAAACAGCTACAACTAAAGCCTCAAAGAAAAGTGCTAATTGGATCTAAGCCAAACAAGTATTCCTAAAATAGTTAAAGAAAAAGACAATAAGATTTGTAGAGAGAAAAAAAAAAGTTGGGAAAAGAAATGAGAGCGATGCAAGAATATGAATTATAAAGGAACATTTCCCTGCCATTTTATATCCATAGAATAAAATAGATATGAAAAGAATCCACTTATTATCTCCTGAGATAATAATATAAAAGCCCACAGGAATATTAGAACCAAACTGCAAAGAATTCAGTCAAGGATAAAATATTTCAAGCAGCCAAAAAAATGCATGTATCATAAAGTCACAGTCAGGATCACACAAGACTTAGCAGTTTCCTAGTTAAAGGAGAAGAGGGCTTGGAATATAATATTCCAGAAGGCAAAGGAGCTAAAATTACATCCAAAAATTACCTACCCAGAAAAACTGAGTATAATCTTTTGAAGGAAAAATGATATTTAATGAAATGGAGGATATTCAAGTATTCTTGATGAAAAGACCAGAATTGAATAGAAAATTTGCCATTCAAGTACAAGACCCAAGAGAAGAATAAAAAGGTGAACAGGAACAAATAATCCTAAGGGACTTAATAAAGCAAAACAGTTTATGCTTCTGTGTGAGAAGATGACATATGAAACTTCTAAGAACTCTGTTATTACTAGTGCAGTTGGAAGGAGTCTACATAAACAAAGGATATGGGCGTGGGTCAGTTATGTTGGGACAATCTCTAAAATGTAGACACAAGAAAGAGAGATTTACTAGGTGAAGGGGGAGGAAAATAGTAGATTTGGGGAAATTATCTCACATAACAGAGGTTTTTACAGAGGAGGGGAAAATGTGTTGGTGGTAGTGCCAGACAATGCTTAAACCTCACTCTCATCAGAATTCATTCAAAAGATGCATATACTGCGTATACACACTCAGTCGGGTTATCAAGATCTATCTTACCCAGCAGAGAAATAGAAGGAGAAAAGAAAAATGGTGTGTGCATGTGTGTGTGTGTGTGTGTGATAAAAGGGAGGGTGGATTAAAGGAGGCTATGGTCAGAAGGAAAACAGACTTTTGAGGAGAGACAGGAAGAAAAGAGAAAAAAAGATAAATATAAGAAAATACAGTATCATAACTGTGAATGTGAATGGGATGAACTCACCCATAAAACAGAAGTGGATGTCAGAATGGATTAAAAACTAGAATCCAATAATGTGTTGCATACAAGAAACATGCTTGAAACAGAAAAACACACACACATATGCACAGTTAAAATAAAGGACTGGAACAGAATTTGTTGGGCTTCAGCTAAAGTAAAAAAGATAGGGAAGCAATCATGAATTCAGACAAATGAAAAGGAACAAGAGACCTAATTAAAAGACCTAATCAAGAAAGTTGCATTTTGCAAAAAGGTACCATAGATATTGAAATAATATAAAAGATAGCAAGTTTCTTTGATGAAGGCCTCACTTCTTGAATATATAGGGAAATGAGTAATATTTATAAAAATAATAGCTTTTCCCCAAATGATGAATTATCAAAGGATATGAGCAGGAAGTTTCAGAAGAATAAATCAAGGCTATCTGTAATCATATGAATTTATTTTTTCTAATTCACCATTAGAGAAATACAATTTAAACAATTCTGGGGTACCACCTCACACCTATCAGAAATGGCAAATGCTGAGAAGGATCAAGAAAAATAGATCCAACTATGCTGGAGAATGATTTAGAACTATGTCCAAAGGGCTATAAAATTGTCCATAGTCTTTGACTCAACAATATCATTACTTTTTCTATATCTAAAGACATGGAAGAAAAAGGAAATATTTGTACCAGATATTTACAGCAACTTATTTGTGGTGGCAAAAATATAGGAAATTGGTAGCATGCTCATCAATTGGGCAATGTCTAAACAAGTTATGGCATAAGATTGTGATGGAGTATTATTATAATGCAAGAAATGACAAAGGGGCTTATTTCAGAAGAAGAAAAATTGGCAAGAGCTCTATGAACTGATGCAAAGTGAAAAAAGAAGAAGCAGAAAAGCTGTAACGACAATGTTGTAATGATGATTAACGCTTAAATACTTAGCTACTCTGATCAATATGATGATTCAATACAATTCCAAAGGACTCATGATGAAAAAATGCTATCCATCTTCAGAGAGAGAATAGATGAACTCTGAGTGCAAACTGAAGTATAATTTTCTGTACTTTTGTTTTGGCTTTTGCTATTTTTTGCAATATAGCTAATATGGTAATATGTTTTGCATGTTTTCACACATATAATTGATTTCCTTTTGCTTCTCAGTGGGTGGGGGAGAGTTGAGTGAGAAGGAGAGAAAACAGAAATCAAAATTTTAAAAAGAAAAGAATGCCAAACATAAATAAATGATTATTTTAAAAGTAGCCAGTTTTCAGAATTCTTTATGGTGTCTCATTCCTTGTCATTTTTTTGGTTTGTTTGTTTGTTTTATTTTTACTGTGAGGGAAGAGAAAAAAATCCTTTTCTCTTTTTTCTGTTTTTTCAAAATTACTTTATTCCTGAAGAGATCTCATGGGATTCTTGTTTATTTTTTTCCTTCCTCATTCATATGAGTTTCTTCCTCTATATTTCTATGATTACGACGTTTCTTGTGCATTTTTTTCTTTCTACTCTTTCCCCTGTCACAAAAGATGGTGCTATATGTGGTATCAGCAGGCTCTGACCAGTCCCAGTGCTTTCATTGCTTATGTGACTATGGCAAAATTCCTAAATTCCAAGTCTGACCAAATCTGTCATTTCCTAACTCAATTAGTTCCAGCGGCTTCCAGTTACCTTGAGAGTCAAATATAATCTTCTCTGGCATTTAAAGACATTTACAAGTGGGTCCCCACCTAGCTTTACAGGGTAATTCCACATTACTCCTCTTTATGAACTCCATAGTGTAGTCAACCTGAATTCTTACTGTTCCTTTCATACCCTTCCAACCATGAGCTTGATTTCTGTGCATTGGCTCTCTTCCATGCATTCCCTTTTCACCTCTGCCTCTTAGAATTTTTATCTTTCTTTTCAAGTTATATATGAGATCCCTGATTTTCCTAGCTTTCTTTGCCTTTTCACTCCTGCTAAATTACTATGTATATCTTTCTTTCTATCTATCTATCTATCTATCTATCTATCTATCTATCTATCTATCTCTCTATGTATTCATGCTTCTACCTATTCTCTCTCTCTCCATAAATATATATATATATACATTTATATGTATATATGTATATATATACATATATATGTATATATTCACATATTTGAAGACAATTCATCTTGGATGAGAAAGGAAAGGAAGTTTTCCAATAAGACTTTTGGAACACCCTGTATTTATATGTGGGCCCAGAGATGTATCTGATTCTTTCAGCCAAATATATATTCCCTATCTAATATCATCTGCCTTCACCTAATGGCCCAAATCCTATAGTCCTTTCAATTTGATAATAGACTTGTTCATTCATTGTGGTGAGTTTGCAGGAAAATTCCTTAACACTTACTGTATTTCCCCATGTATAAGACACATACCTTTTCGAAAAATTTGGGGGTCTAAAAACTAGGAGCATCTTATACAGTGGTTGTAGATTTTTTTTACTTTCATTTCCTGCTTTTTCGCGCTTGTTGTCTTTGTGCTCATTGCTTCGCATTTGTTACTGGTATATTAGGTTACATTTTGCCACATTCTGCCCAGAAGTAGCTCAGAAAAGATTTTCGTACAATGCTGAATTCAAGTTAAAAATGATCCAGTTTGCACAAGTGAATGGAAATCATGTGGCTGAACATAAGTTTGGTCTTCCTCCAACTGAGAAAACAATCAGAGACTGGCTATGAGAAGAAGAGACCCTACTGAAAATGCCAGGGCAGAAGAAGGCCATGAGAGGCAAGAGTGAAGAAATCAACTATAGGAGAAGTTTGTACCTGGGTGAGAAGATCCTGGGATAATATCAAGATTGAGATCGTTGTCAAGTCATTTAAGAAGCTTGGCATTTCAAATGCCATAGATGGAACTGAGGATGAGGCAATATATGAAGACAGAGATTCGTTATCAAACACAGATGAGGACAAGCTAATGGATTTTTGACAGTGATGAGCAGTTGTATGAATTTTATGATGAATAAAACTTGAGTTCAATAACTTTATGTAATATATATTTTTCTCAAATTTTTGGCCCCAAAATTAAGGTGCATCTTATACATGGGGAAATACGGTAGGTCAAATTGATAATTGATTGATTCAGTTGAGTTTTCTGGGCCTTCTTTGACCACATGAATGAAACTGAATATAGATCTTCCATTCTTACACATACACACACACACACACACACATATCTTTCGTAAATAATTATTTTATAATAGACGGTAAGCACCCTGAGGGCAGGAAGTTTTATTTTTGTCTTTGTATCCACTGAGCTTAGCATAGCACCTAGCACTTAGTAGTAGACACATAGTGAAAGCTTGTTGATTGACTATGCAAATTAATTTCCACTCTGTAGGTTTCAGTTTCCTCATCTGGAAAAAAAAAATGGCAATTTCATAGAATCACAGAATTTTGGGGTTGGAAGGAGTTTCTGGTGCTGTGTATTTCAAAAATGAAAAATGCCCCTCTTCCCTCTCTCCCCAGAGCATATCAGGAAATCAGTCATCTATGATCTCTTTGAAAACTTCCAGTGAGAGGGAATTCCGTGCAACCTTGCGCAGCCAATTGTAGCTTTGGACAGCTTGAGTTCTTAGAAAGTTTTATTGTTTTATTTTTGTTGTTGTTTTTTAACTCTGATATCTAGCCTAAATTTGCCACTTGGGCAAATTCGACTCATTGATCCTGGTCTTCCCTTTGGGGCCAACCCATTTGGAATAAATGAACTCCAAGTTTCTGTAAGCTGTAAACGTATGATCTCATCAATGCATTTAACCAGCACACTGCTTGAGGAAGAAAAGAGCATGTTTCAAAACCCGGCTTTTTACTGTGTACAGAGGTCAAGGAGCATTATTAGAGCTTCTCTCTTTGCCCAGGGTACACTGAATATTGCTATTAGCATCTCACGCAGAGGCAGACACAAGTGAGCGAACTCCTTCTATCCTTTCTGTCCTGAACAGCACCTTCCCTCTACCTCCTCCTCAGTCTGTGGCACTTTCAACGGACCCACCAAGAACACTCACAGCAGAGCCAATTAAGAGACCTCAAAGCATTTTATGAAAGACGATATTAGAGTTACACTGACAGACGAGTCTTGCCAAAAGTTCCCATTTCACTCTGCCAGCTTGGGCAATTTGCACTAAAATCATTGAATAATAGAAGATACTGAATGGCACGGTCCGAAACCACCAGGGCATTCTCTACTTGCTGTAGGGGAAATGGGGCATCACAGGGAGCTGAAGAATACCCGTAATTGTCCTCTCATGGCCTAATCATTCAGCTGTTACAGGATCAGAGCTGTCACTGAAACTTAGTGGGAATACTAAGGCTGCAGTAGATTCAGAAGGGCATAAGGACCAATCCAGGAGACTTCCTTTTCAGAATGGAAATTAAAGAATTGAACTTTTGGACTCATAGATTGTGGTAGAAAGCAAAAGGAGGAAAAAAATGCTTCCCTACATGGTGGGATGGGCCTGTGGGACCTAGGGTCAGAGTTCAATTATTAAATCCCCATTAGACCTTGTGTTCATTGATCAAGAGTCAGAAGGGACATGTCGTATTATCTAGTGCAGACTTTTGATTTTACAAATACAGACACTGAGGCAGAGGGAGGATAAGGGACTTGCCCAAGGTCATATAACAACAGCATCAGAAGCAAAAATAAACTCACCCCACCCCCTTTTTCATACTTTAGGGCCTTTATGCAAGGTTTTATGCTAGGTTCTGGGTATAGGAGGATAAAAACAAAACAGTCCCTGCTCATGCTCTGGTAAATTATGTTCTGCTGAGGAATGAGAGTATTCACATAGACGGGGTAATACAAAGTCCTTTGAGGAGGCAGGAATTGCTAAGAACTCAGGGAATAAGGAAAAGCTTCCCTTGGGAAGTGCCATCTGAACAGAACTTGGAAGAGAGCTAAGGATTCCAGGAAGCCAGGCTTACCTAAGCCTTTCATTGAATTTTAGACAGTTCAAAACTCATAGGATCACAAATTAAGAACTAGTAGGACCTTAGAGGACACTCAGTCCAAATTCCTCATTTCATATAACAGGTTACTGATGTCAAGAGAAGTTTCTTGACATGTGCAAGAAGTTTCTTGACATGTTCTTGACATATGGCAAAGGCCATATAGAAAATAAGTGGCAGACTGGATTTCAGATGCCAAAGCCGTGACCCAGGCTTGGATGCTTTTTCTGTTTTATCCATTGCCTCCAGTTTGCAGTTGTTGTTCAGATGTTTCAGTTGTTGGACTCTTTATGACCCCTTTGGGGGTTTTCTTGTCAGAAATACTGAAGTGGTTTGCTAGTTTCTTCTCTAGCTCATTTTATAGATGAGGAAACTGAGGCAAACGGAGTTAAGTGAGCTATCAGGCTCATACAGCTAATAAGTTTCTGAGTCTAGATTTGAACTCAGGTCTTCCTGATTGCAGGCCCAGAACATTCTATCCACTGCACCACCTAGCTACCCAGTACCAGGATCCGTTTGCCAGAGTCAAGTCATCTCTTTGCAATACTGGTTTCATGAGGTATAATAAGAAAAATAAATCTGCCCTGTTAAAAGCAAATATGAGGCTTTGAGAAGATCTCAGATACACAGGACAAATTCTATTCACCAGATGATCTCACCTCTGTTGGGTTGTGGGATCAGGAAGGGCCAATGTATTAGAGCTGCTTTCAAGAACTGGCTCAAGTGCCACCTTCTAGAAGGCTTTGCCTCTCCCCCCAGACATGTCAGTAGCCACCCTGCCCCTAATAACTTCGTATTAATTGCAATAAATAGATAGGCTAGGGATCAAAAGGACATGGCGTGAAGTCCTTCTTCTGACACATACTGGTTGTGTGATGTGGGCCATATTGCTTAACTTCACTGAGGCACCTGGTGACTCTGTAAGATGTTAAGTTGTGAACTAGCTGCATTTCTGTACCAGTAGAGGGAGTTTCCTCACTGAGAGCTCCCTGTACCTATAAAAATCACAGGTCCTGAACAAATAAATACTTTTGTGTGTGTGTGTGTGTGTGTGTGTGTGTGTGTGTAGAGAGGGGGATGGAGAGAGAGTTAGTTATTTGGTTATATATGGTCATTTATTCACATATAAGTATGAATATATGTATATATACACATATACCTCACAATGTATGTATGTATGCATTTATACTTATATATACACATCTGAACACATGTGGGTGTATACATATGCATATGCACATATTTATATGTGGGAAGAGAGACACAAAGGGAGTGAACAGTGACATCTATTTTTATTTCGTTTCCTTCAGTAGACTGTTAAATCCCTAAGGTTAGGGATTGTTTGCTCATTTGTTTTGTTCATCTTTGTTTCTCCAGCCTGATATAATAGATAGAAGGCTGTGTTATGCATTCGAGAGTATTCTTTCTGGGTAGTCATCCAGTGACTTTATTGGACTACAGAGGGGCCATCTCTCTCTCTTTGTTTGTCTCTCTCACACACATAAACACAGACGCAGACGCAGACACACACACACACATACATACACACACACACACACACACACACACACACACACACTGAGTTATGAACCCCTCCAATTTCTCCTGGCTGGGTGACCCTGGTCAAATCCTTTAAACTCTATATTCCAGGCAGCTCTGGAAGATTAAGTCATGCAGCAGATAGGAACCTTCAATGGCAGAGGAATGCTTCCTCACTAGGGTATTCCCTGCACTGAGGAGATCACAGGTTCAGTCCCTGTCCCCAAACTTAGCTTTTCCTTGCTACTCAGCAATGGTTACTTAGCACAGTGCCTTCAATTAATCACCAACATTTTCAAGCACTTACTTTGTAAAAGACTCTGTTACCAGTTACTGTGGCATACAAAAACCATAGCCAATGCCATACTTGAAGTAGCCCATGACTTCTTTAGGCACAGGTGACATTTATGCTCTTTGCACATATTGGATCTCTCTCTCCTCTCCCCTCCCTTGCCCTTCCTTCCCCTTCCTCCCCCTTCTCTCCCCTCCCCTCCCTTTCCTTCCCCTCCTCTCCTCTCCTCTCTTCTCTTGTCCTCTCTCTGTCTCTCTGAACTTTTTATAGGTGCAGATGACATTTATACCCTTTTCACATGCTGGGTCCTTAACAGATGCTTGTTGGAGCAGAGCAGAATTTGGCTGGAATAGTTGTTGGTTTCAGTTTATTTGGCACCACTATAATTCCTATTACTTAGGAATAGAGTCCTCCTTTCTTCTGCTACCCAGAAAGGAGATATAGCAGAGACTCTATCTGCTTAACATACCCTAGATGTGATCTAGTCTGACGAGAGTTTCAAAGAAATGAGATTATCCTGGGGCAGAATCAAGTCAGATTTTGATGGCTTACTATGTTGTTCAGTCTCCTTTTTTTCAGTTATACCTGACTCTTCATGACCCCATTTGGAGTTTTCTTGGCAAAAATGCTGGAGTAGTTTGCCATTTCCTCCCCCAGTTCATTTTACAGATGAAGAAACTGAAACAGAGCTAAGTGACTTGCCCAGGGTTACACAACTAACAAATGTCTGAGGCCAGATTCGAACTCAGAAAGATGATTCTTCCTGACTCCAAGCTGAACAGTTTTTCCACTGGGCCACTTACCTGCCCCTGGCTTACTATTCTCTTGCCCTTTGATAGGAGTAATGTTACTTTATAAAAAAGTGCTACATTGGGTGGAATCATTGCAAAGGCTATTTTGTTAATGTAGTCCACTTCTGGCTTTTTATGCTACAGTGTTTGAAATAGACCAAGTTTACCACAATGTTTTAACTCTTAGTAATTTTAGATTTTTATTATATTTACTAAAAATGGTAGATTGTTTAAGAATCTCTTATTCTTAGCACCATCTGACATTGGTTGCCCCTAATACTCTTCTACCAGCATTGTAAAGGGGATGAGACTTGCTTTGGAGATAGGTCCTTTTTAAAATTTCATAGTATACTATGGTAGAAGAGTTCATCATTGAGTGTCCAGGCTACTAGTGATGAGTGTTAGTCTCCTTAGGTTGGCTAGGCCTTCAGAAATGAATGTAATCTGTTCACAAAATTATGTTCAAAGCCCTTCTAGCTTGGTAGACCCACAAGAGTTTGTGTTTTGAGGACATTATGTCTCCTACCTCCATGATGAGCCAATAGAGGATAACTTTGTATGGATGGAATGAATTATGCTCTGCATTGTTTGGGGAAGGATTCTATCTACATTAATTTTTTTAGAAAAAAAATGATTTAGGGATTTATAGAGTGGGGGATCTTTGGAAAATACATGAAGGGACAATCACTTTACACATGAGGAAACCAATGCCTAGAGAAATTTGATTTGTCCAAAGTCTATCTCCTCTGACTTCAAATCCCTTTCTTTTTAAAACCAAAAAATGTTGCCTCTCAAATTCTAAAGCTGCTTAAAGTCTGTGACTTTATGGGTGTTTCTCAATATTGGGTGGAGAAGGCTGCAAAATACAGAATAGATATCAAAGAACCTCTCAGTGTGCAATTAAAAATTGAAGGGGAGAAGTTGGTTATTAGCATTTTTAAAGTTAAAAATGTTTTATTTCCATTATCCTCATATGTTATAGGGAAGTTGGCCAGTGATGACCAAAGTTTAATCTGACATTAACTTTTTGAAGACCATACTAAATTCTACAATCTACTATCTTCTTTAGACACATTTCTTCCCAGAAATTCCTGTCTCTGAAATTTCTCTAGAAGTAGATATTTTCTTCCCAAAGAATTTGAAAACTTCATAATAGGCTTTAAAATTCAAAATGAAAGAGTGTGAAATTGACATGGAATAGAAGATCCCATTGCTTGCCTTCTCAAACCAAATGCATCAAAATCAATAGAGAAATGAGATTAATTTATCTCCAGAAAATTTGGTTAATTTTTTTCAAAGGAATCTGTGTTCTAGCATCCCTTTCTCTCTCTTTTATTCCTTAATGAGTCTATAGATTTTCCAGGGGTCATTCACAAATTTCACAGCTGTGGTCCAAATTGCTCCTAAACAGCCTCGTCACTTTTATTGTGTCTCTTGGCATTCGGTTTTGTTTTCATCCCATGTTGTTTTCTAGTGACAATATTATCTCAGCAGAAGCATTTATAACTGAGAATCGTAGCAAAAACCCCAGACAAACAAGCAAACTCAACTTCTCATAGACAATAGCTATCATTAAAAAATAAAATAGAAATATAGAGCAAAAATATTTATTCAGCTTTGAAACTATTCTTTAGATGTCTTATATCTTATTAGTTTGAAAAGTCGTTTTAGTGCTCAATTTTTCCCATTTTTGCGACTTTTTGTGAATAAATTTATGACACTAGTGTTGGGCGGACCCATTTCAGAATGCCAGTGTCACACTTTATTCCCCTTACTATTTGTTCTGAAAAAGACAAAAAGTTAAAAACATTGTAAATTCCATTATTGATGTCTTTCTTACTGGGAGGAATTATGGCTTACTTGCTTATAACAGGGACTATCTAGCATAGATCAAGAAGGCATAAGAGCAGCTGTGGGTATTGCATGATGGAGGCTGAGCTAGAAAATCTGACTGATGAACTGAAAATGGAAACGTTCATTCAATGGTAGAATAGCATCCCACACAAATTGACTTAGTTTCTTCAAATGTAATAATGAATTTCTCTCCGTTCCCCATTCCCAACTGATAAGCTCTTTTGCTACAATTTTAAGAAGACATCAGTAGAGCATTTCACTCTCTTTAATGATAGTTTATCCTAGGATCAATAAGGAATCATTGTAATCATCAGCATCAATATTAATATTATTGTTTTAAGTAGAGAGGAAGTCAGATCCCTTTTAAGAATTACATGGTAGCAGCTTTATGGAAGAGGAATTTTAGTGAGGAGAGACTGGAATGAAGCAGATGAATTGCAACATCATTTCAATTGTTTTGGTGAAAAATGATGAAGGTCTGTACTAAGGTACAGACTATGTAAATGGAGACAAGCCAACAGATGCATGAGTAATCATGGAGATTAAAAACCTGAAAAACATGGAAGGGTCAAGAAGGGAATTTGTACTTCAAGAAATGAATGGAATTTGGTGGTGTAACCACAGTGGGTAAACTTTATGAAACTCTGGGGAACAGAATTGCAGCCAAAAATTGTAAGTGGGTTAATGTCCCGATTTCTCAAAAGGAGAAAAAAAGTAGATAAGGGAAGCCACAGATTTTTAAGCTTGACAGCTTGACAGACCCTGGCAGCATTTGAGAAGAGATTATTAAACAGATGGGTTGTGTTCACTGAGAAAGAGAAATAATAATTACTAGCAGCCAGCATGGGCTCCCCCTTAGTCACATTCTGCTAATCTCATTTCCTTCTTGAATAGGTTATTTGACTAGTAGAAGTGAGAGATGCTGGGAGCATGGACTATCAGGATTTCAGCAAAGCCTTTGGTAACATGTTTCATGAGCTCCCTGACTGGATAGAAACATGTAGGTTTCATGATTATGCATGTAAGCACATTTGTAGTTTGTTGTCTACTTCCAATGGTGACATTCATCAAAATGGTGACAGCCTGGCAAGATACTTTTGTAGCCATGGTTCTCCTTGGGTCCTGTCCTGGGATCTCTGGCATTCAATGACTTTGTTTCATGAAGATAACAAGATGATATTGACAATGCTGCTGCTGCTGTTGTTGCTGAAGATGAAGATTTAGGAGACAGAGAGCTGGTCTTGAATTTAGGAAGACTAGTGTTCATATGCATGCATACACAGTGTGCCAGATATACCCAGGAAGCTAATATTGTTTCCCCAAATTAATATTTTTAATCTCCTTTTCAATTTGAATTTTAAGCATAGTAATTTTTAATTTTTTATTATTTTATAGCTAGTTCTGTCTCCTTTTTAAAAATATTTATTTTTAATATTCTTTTTAAAGTTAAATTTTAAATTTTCAGTTCCAAATTCTTTTCTTCCCTCCTACCCTCTCCCACCCACTAAAAAGCAAGCAAAAAGATGGCAATTGTCTGTGCAAAATCATGCAAAACATTTCCATATTAGCCATACCATAAGAAAAAGCCAAAAAAGTAAGAAAATTGTACTTTCTTTTAATCTCAGGATCCATCAGTTCTCTCTTGGTAATCAGATTGCATTTTTTTTCATTATGAATCCTATGGAAATGTCTTGGGTTATTGTATTCATACGAGTAGTCAAGTCTTCCACAGTTGATCATCATTACAACATTGCTGTTAAATATAGTTAATTTTTAAATGAAGGTTAGATTCTTTATTTAATGCAAAAATGTTCTTTAGCACTGAACACTCAATAAATATTCACCTTAAACTATTTGTTTTAATCCTGTGGGTGTAATGGAATGTTTTAGAAGCATGCATGGGTACCTAGGAGCAACTCTATGCCATGAAAATTCACTGGGGAAGTTTTATGTGGGGAGATATAATACTAAGCTATGTTCATTGAAAACATGAGGCAGATACTAGGTATAAACCTCTTTACCCTGCCTATACATACTTGGCTTTGTTCTAAGTATCATATTTTAAGAAGGAATTCAAGAAACCAGACTGGCTCTAGAAAAAGGCAATCTACATGGTATAGGAACTTGAAATAAAGGCACATGAGGAATGAAGGAATGACTGAAGGATACATAGCTTCAATCAGAAAAAGACTTGAGCAGGACATGACAGTGACTTTAAGAATATGAAAGGATGTCTTGGAAGAATTAGATATTTCCTACTTGATCCTGGTGGGCAAAACAAAGAGCAATGAGTGGAAGGAAGATACAAAGAGGGAGTTTTAGGAGTATTGATCATTTTTAAAATTAGACCTCCCCAATGGTTAAATGGACTGCCTCAGAAACCCCCCAGTTTCCCTTCATTAGAGGACTTTTAACAAAGCCAAAAAAGATGGGCATGCTGTAGATACAATTCTTTTTCAACTATAGATTGGACGGACTAGACCAGCAATCTGTGAACATTTTTTAAAATTTAGGCTAACTCTATTTCCTTTATAATCTTATATATTCCAATTTATGCATTTTAAAACAATCTTCTGAGAAGGGGTCTATAGGCTTCCCTAGATGCCAAAAGAGACCCATAAAATCAACAAGGTTAAAGAGCCTTTGGAATAGAAGAGACATGGCCATTAAAGTCCCTTTCAACTCTTTCAATGCATGTCCATTCTTCATTCATTCAATAAATATTTAATAAGTGACTACTATGTCCCAGACAATGTGCTAAGTTCTAGGGAAAGCAAAAGAGGCAAAGGTCAGCCCCTGCCCTCGAGGAACATGCAATCTAATTGAGGAGACAACATGAAAACAAATATATACCAAACAAGCTACAAACAGGATAAAGAGGAAATAATTAAAAGAAAAAAAAAACACTGGAATGAGGAGGGGTTAAGGAAATCTTCCTGTAGAGGTTATGATTTTTATTTGGGACTTAAAAAAGCCAGGAAGAACTTATAAATAGCATGAGATAGATTTGTATTAACTCCCTTGGACTTATATTTTAGGCTTGGTTGCTACAACCACATCAAAATCTGGAGTAATTGGCTTGGAATCAACATGATCTGTCTTCAAATTGCTCACCCACTTACCAGATGTATGATTCTAGACAAGTGGGTCAACTTCTCTGAGCATTAATATCCTTATCTGGTAATGGGGATAATGATAGCATCTAACTATAAGAATCGTCTTCATAACTTTTTCATTTCTTCTTTTCTTCTTCCTCCTCCTCCTCTTCTTCATCCTTATTTTCTCCATTTCACATCCATGTTTTTATTGGTTTAGGGAAATCCCATTGGGAAAAATATCTCTAACAACACAGATATTTTCTTTATATGACAAGAGTTTTAAAGTTAGGGGGTATTAGTCTTGTTTGTTTATTTCTTGGAACCCTTTGAGAGTCTGGTGAACCTATGGACCTTTCGCAGAATAATGCCTTTTTTAGTAATTGAAAGATATGCTAAATTTCAATTAGATGTTGGTGAATATATACACACACATAGACTGCCTGAAATCTATCCATGAACTTTGAATTAATATCCTTTGTCTTAAGGCCACTGAGATGTTAAGTGACTTGTCTAGCAATACATAATGATTTTGTGTCAGAATCAAGTCTTGAACCCAGGTCTTTTTGATTCTAAAATGAGAGCTCTGATCTTTACGACATGCTTCATCTCAGTGGATTGTTAAGAGGATCAGATGAGATTATGTAAAGAACTTCGCAAAATTTAAATTGCTATATAAATGTCAGCTCTCGTCACTTTATAATTCTGTCATAGACCTTGGCTTCTGTGAGATGCATTCACTTTCAGTGAATGAGTCATATTTAGGGATACGGATCTTAGAGTTTAAAGAGTGCTTAAATATCATCTAGTTCAATCCCCTTGATTTAGTATTGAGGAAATGAAAACCCTGGGCAGTGAAAGGGCTTTCCAGAGATCACAAAGTTACTAGGTGTTATTGACATAATTTGGGCCTGGTTCTTTTGACTCCAAGTCCAATATCCTTTCCATCACACTTGACATCCTGTACTCTTTCCCCTTCTCTGCTTCAGAACTTCCCACCCTGGGGCTGAGTTGGTGAGTACAAGTTCCCTGACCAATCGTAGCTAGCCAGGCCCAGACCATTGTTCAGATCCCTTCTAGCTATAGGAAGCAAGAATCCACTCAATAATTTTTCCATCCGCCATGTTTCTTCCTTTGCATTTCAAGGACTTGCCCCTTGCCCTGATAATAGTAATCAAATCAGTCCTACCAATAACGCAAGAAAGGACATGCCAATCAAATATCTTATGCCTTGATTCACCATCCTTACGATTCTTCAGACCAAAACTTTCTTTCCTGGCTATGGCTGTCTTGCATAGGGTTCTCTCCCTATTAAAAGGTATGCTCTTCAAACGTATTGATAACATTCTCTTTTGTATTTGCATCATTAGCACTTGGTCACAGTGCCTGGTATGTAGAAGGCACTAAATAAATGCCTATTCATTTATTCACTATTTTATTCATTCATTGTAACTAGACACTGATGAGACAAAAAAACTAGATTCCTTTTACTCCTCCCTGTTCATTTTCAACTCTACATCATTTAAATCAAATGCCCTGCACCTTCCAAGTGACCTGGGCTGTAATATTTCTGTACCCTTACCACATTCTTAGCTCTGTTAAGACAGGATTGCAGCTTCTGCCTATTTCTGAGAAATGCAATCTGTGAGTAAGGCTTTATATCCCTATAGGACGAATTATGCTAGTGAAGAATAAAGTCATAAATCGTATTTTAGACTGTTCCTTATAGAACAGCTATCTATCTACTTTCCCCTCACATAAGATTGATGACAAGAAACAAACTAGGAAGAGCTAAACAAAAATTGTGAAGCATCGGTACTTTTAGATATGCTTTAAAAAAGAAAACAAAAACACACACACTACAATCTTAGCCAGAAAACTCAGTGGCCTAATTTTTTTAAGCTAGGCTATATAAGTTTAGGAATAAACTGTAAGAAAGACCAAAACATTCTATAGAAAGGATGTATGGAACTCAATTGAAAAGGGGAAACTCAATTTTAATTTATCTAGATTTTTAAAATTATGACAGAAGAAAATTTGGGTGCATTTGAGGGCAGCTAGCCCAATATAAACAGTTTGGGATTCAAGAAGATCCAGTCTGTTTAGAAAAGGTCCTTGAAATGCAAATACTTGCTAGTATGCAGAAAAAGGAAGAGGAATAAAAATGATGTCCATGCTAAGGATGAAAATATATTTGAGGTTAATTTCATTTTTAATTTTGTTCTCAAGAACATTTCAAACTCCCTAAGGAACACAACCTTTTAAGGTACCCCTTTTAATCCTTTTATTTGCATTTTAATTATATAAACAGTACAATCATCAGTGACTTTCAAAGACAGTGAGCACATTTTAGAGAAATCATAGTAAATTGCTTATAATTTTTGTGCACTTAACTGTAGTTCATATTTATAAAGCAATTTATAGTTACAAAGTGCAGTCCACACAGAGATCACAAGAAAAAGGCAGAATAGGTAACATTCTCCCCATTTTACGGATGAGATTAGTGAGTTTTTGAAGAGTAAAAAAATTTTGTCATGGTCACAAAACTAATTAGTAGCAATGCTAAGAAGCAAATTAAGATCTTATTTCTGGCAGATGGTACAGTTGCTAGAGAACTAGGCCTGAAGCGACCAAGATGTGAGTTCAAATATGAATTTAGCTTCTAACTAGTTGTGTGATATTTAGCAAGTCACTTAACCTTTTCCTGCCTCATTTTCTTCATCTGTAAAATGAGGATAGTAATACCTAAGTCTCATACTTGTTCTGAGGAACAAAATGTGATAATAATTTAAATCACTTAGTACAGTATTCACATAATGGGCACTATGTAAATGTTAGCTATTTATTTTATTGCTATTACCATCATCCCAAGTCTGATGATTTTTTTTTACTACACCAGAATTCTTCTGTTGATCATGGGTTTTTATGCTTCATGAAATTTGTGTTATAACGCAAATGACTTGCATGTTTGTAATTTCCCAGAGTAAATTGTTAGCTCCTTGAGAGTAGAAGCCATGTCTTTTTGTTATGGTATTAAGGTCATTGTGGTCTTGTTATATTTTTCTGGGAGATCAGTGATCCTTAGATTGTCTCTCTATATCTTGTATTCACGATGAGTGTGGTTTGTTTGCATAATGAGTGTATTTTCTTTAAATGTTACTGGGTTTTTTTTTGCTTCTCTTCCAGATGATCTTTCCCTCCTGTTTATTTGCATTCACACTCCATTGTTCTTTCTTTTGTTTCTTCAGTGAGGCTTGCCATAGTAGATTCAAATATTTCTGTTCTACTTATTATTTTAGCTATGCAGACCATAAATTCTACTTTCATAATTCTCATTTCTCTTTTGAACTACTCTGGAACAATATGCTGTGGTTCCACGTTCTCCTCAAATTCCTCATGGTCCTCTGCCTTATCAAGATTTGGATCATTTTCCCTTGTTTATTATTTAGTCATAGTTGTATTTATTCATAGATGCCTGAGTACATTTACTAGATGTGGAGGTCATATTTCTTTTTGCTATTAGTGCTTTTCCTGTTGATTTATTTGCTTATGTTCAACGTCTTTGAGTTTTCTTTTCCTGAGATCTTTGGCAATTTCCATATTGCCTCCCCACCTCCATTTTCTACTCACTTTTGGGCTAATTCTCCTCTAAGAGTGGTTTCCTTAGAGGCCAGATCACAGATCACTCACAATGGACGATTCACCAGTCTAGATTTCTGCCCCAAGTGGCTTTTGAATGGACAGAACCAGCCCCTGCTGGATGCTGAGTACTTTCCTTCAGCCTTAGTGAAATGCTTCAGACTCCTCCTTCACATACAGTACCCTATTTTATTCTCTCTTCCTACATTATCTGAACTAGCTGTAGCAGTCAAGACCTTAGCAGCACTATGGAGCTGTCTGATAAAGAGCTGGCTATTTGGTGCAACCCCCGTGTGTAGGAGATCAGCCTTCCATACCCTAGATTTGAGGTCTCCCTCTTACTGGGAAAAGGGAAAGGAGAGTATAATATGCAATTTTGTTTTGTTTAAAGCCCATATGTCTTTGCTTCTGCAAAGCTGCACTAGCAGGCTTGCTGGGGCAGTGTGGGAAATACGTGCTGAATGATTTCAGGGTCATTGGATAATATTTAATTTCATTTTTAAAAATATTATTTCAGTGGGTTTTATTTTACCCTCTTTGGGATTCTAGACCATGAAAACAGGTGAAATTGTCTTACATTATGCATATAATTTTTGTTTTATGAAGTTTGAGAGGTCATAGGGATCTCAGAAAATTCCTAGTCCTCCATCTGGTTGCTCACAAGACACAGAAATCTCGAAGACATATCTTCTCATTTATATTTTTTCTAGCTTTTACCATAGAACCTTGTACATAGCATGTTTTCCCAAAGATATTGGAATGAATAAATATGTGATTCTAGGGCCTAGAACCTATAATATAGGCTGTAAGATTTTGTTGCTGAAAAATCACATAACTATTCTGATTCAGTTGTCTCATCTTGATACTCCCTGGTTCTATCAATACTTTTTATTTATGCCTTATTAATTCAAGTGCCCAATCTGACATCCAGTTCTAGTGTACTCAGCAAAGGACTTTGTCTCCAAATTTACCAGTAAGACTAAGGCCTAGTGCAATAGCCTAAGATTCATGTCTTTGCATTTAATAATTTCTGATTCTTTATCACTCTCCATTCTTTCTCTCCAGCTTCTGCCCCAGAATGACTGCTAGACTTGTTCTCTAGAAATCATTTCATTGCATCTTCAAAGATTCCTTTCTCTATCATTGTTCTGATCTTATCACCATTTTATCTTCTACTGGTCTCATCCACTCTATCTGCAAATCTGCAAAAAATTTCCCTCATCCTAAAAACAAACACAAAAAGAACAACTGTCTATCATTCCCAAGGCAGTTATTAAGTGACCTTAATGTCATCTCTCATTGCTAAAGGTGTCCAAGAAATCTGGTTTTCCTTCTTTTCCATTGACTTACTCCTTAACATCTTGTAATAGATTTCTGATTCTACCATGCTAAAAATGCACTTTCATTGTCCTCCTAATTTTAAACGGCTCTGATCTCTTTTCTGTACCATACTCTCCCATAAGCATTCTACAACATTCTACACTATTCAAGACTTATTAAAATTGTTCACCTTTGGATGGATCATTCTGCCTTTTCTCCAATTTCTCCAACTTTCTTCTCTGTCTCTTTTGTTGACTGCTCTTTCCATACTCCTAAAATGCAGGAATTGATGCTAGTTTTGTTCTTGGTATTCTGCTCTCTGCATATTTTCCCCTCAGTATTTATATCAAATTTGACAAATTCAACAAGTAACTGTCTCTAACAAAGACTCCACAATTGACACTACCAGGTCCAGCTCTTTACTTACCCCTAATTCTATATTTCCAAACAACTGTTGGTATCTTAGTTTATACAGAATCAAATACTTAGATTTTTTTATATCATTGACGTAGCTGATCCTGGCAATGCTGTAGATTGCATCCTCTTTGTGTTACCTTGTCCCCAGTTCAGTGGAAAGGATGCTTTTTTGGCATAAGAGGACTTGAATTCAAATTCTTCCCCTGATACTTAATGCCTTTGTGACTTTGGGCAAGTTATTTAATAGTCTGGGGCCTCAGTTTCCCCATCCCTATGAGGGTGAGGTAAATTACATGGCTTTTGAAGGCCCTTTTAGCTTTTGATCTCTGATTTCTTAACTCTTGCCTGCATCTTCCTACGTATTCACCATAGAGACTGCAAGAAATGTATTTGGGGTGCGAGGTGTTGCTAATTTGATTTTAATACTCAATAGGAAGATGTCCCAGTCGCATGGAAAAAGTCATGGCTGTCCACCCATGATTCCTTGGTTTATTCACATAACCAGTTAATCTTCTTACTCAAACATACATTTCTTGCATGAGGTACTTTAACCTGATTCTTATTTATAATTCCGTATTTGTTATGTGACTCCTGCCATGTTTTGTAAAATTATTCTCTGACTAATATGTAACTTTAGTTCTTCAGAGGATAGTGATTTCAATGACTCAAAGCCCTACAACAACTGGTAGAGTTTTGTCATTAAAAAAGATGGGTTTTCATTACATGGGGGAAAATGGCTCTTTAATTAAAGGGGCTCATCAAATTCTCACAGGAAATCCAGTCAAGTCTTAATCATGCTTGCATTAAATGTGGCTTCATTCATAGACCCTATACAGAATCTATCCATGATGTATTTATATACCTATAGGTTATTCATTTAATTTCATGTTATAATCTGGGAAATGGATTTCCTCATCCAATAGGTTTTTACTGTATTTTTTTTTCTTTCAAGTATTGGTGTATTTCATCTAGCAGCTTATGTAGTGTTACTAGACTTGACGATACTAGCATGCTGCAATCTGTAAATAGGAGCATCTGGAGCGTCTATTTTCTATATTAAATTCCTCTTCATCTTGGTCTCAGATCTGAGTCTTCTCCATGACAGTGGAGAACACCACTGGTAAGCACTCATAACTCTATTTTATGTTCTACGTGAAATTGGTGATCAAAGGGTTGATGAGTAAAGTTATCACTTTTGTTACATCTTTCATAAAAGCTTGTCCAGTTTGGTGTTTGAATATGAGAGCTCTTGTTGGAAGAGAGTGCTATAAAAATACTTTTTTAATAATCCAAAGCCAGTGGCACCCCATGATATTTGGTTATCTGTATCTTTCTTTAAATTGGATGATGGTGAAAACATGATTTATAGTCATAGTCATTCCCTGCCAATATCTTCATTAGGTGTCTTTGATGAATGTGTATATCAATCTCAGAAAATTTGATGTTGAATTGAAAGTAGGCTTATTGGTTAGTACTTGCATGTATTTTTTTATTTCCTCTTACTTATATTTTAATGTATCAGTAAGAGCAAAGCTTTTTTTCTCTCCCTGATTTTGTTAAGATCTTCTCTTTCATATAGCCATCAAAGTGATAAATCAATGCCCTCACAATTGTGTTGCCTCCAGCACAGTTCTACTTGGTGTGTCCAAAGTGCTTTCAGATTTTCCAGTTTCATATTTTCCAACAATCTTCTCATCATTCCTTCCCATTTGTGTTTGGTATTGAAGATGTAGGGTCTTACAGCCTATGCAGTTTTAGTTTGGAGGGTCTTTGTAGAATTTCTGTCCATTTACTCTGATCCAGATGCTTTTCCTATCATTATTTTCCTTCATGTAATTTCCAAATTTTCTTTAAACACATGTGGGACTTCCAGGGTTAGGTTACTAGGATGAGGATGAAACATGTTTGTTATTTAAAACAAAACTTATGCAACTACTGCATATTTCTTCATTATTTCTTACCTCCTAGTTTCATCCTCATGTTCTCTCTGAATAACTGCATGGCTGGACTCCTCACAAAGCTTTATTTTTTTGCATTCATTTTCTTCTTTCAGTTTTATCTCTCATCATCCTTCTCTACAAGATTTTATAAGTGAATTTTATTATGAAATGATTTTATGCTTGGTCAATATATCCCTATGATTGATATGTGAATCAAGTGTCTATTTCTATGGAACAATTATGTTTATTAGACTTCTAAATGAGATTACTGTAACTAGTATACAGATAAATTCCAGTCTACATCCAACTTTTCATCATCAGTAACTTGGTTCAATGGGGCAGCTAAGTGCCACAATGGTTAGAGTGTCAGGCCTAAAGTAAGAAATATTCATCTTTCTGAGTTTAAATCTGACCTCAGACACTTACTAGCTGTGAGACCCTGGTTAATCCCCTCAGCCCTGTTTGCCTCAGTTCCTCATTTGTAAAAAGAGCTGGAGAAGAAAATGGCAAACCACTCCAAGATCTTTGCCAAGAAATCCCCAAATGTGGTCACTGAAATGTTGATGTGACTGAAATGACTAAAAACAAAACTTGCTTCAATAAGCCATGCTGGAATTATTTTAATTCTATGCTACATCCTCCCCCCCCCATTTTTCTTCTAAGTTAAATAAATATTTAACTTTGAATTAACAAGTGTATGGTCTGATTACTCACAGATTTCTGATTCAAGAATGGCTCTTGTATCATTAACAAATTATGTCTTATATATTAAAATATAATCACCATCATTTTTATGTTATCCAGTGTTTAGGATACACTGTGCCTTATAATTCTTAAAATAAACAAAATTCTTCATATACATATGGATATATATTTCAGGATTCTTCATCATCTGCAAGTGAGGCCTCTTTCATACCATATTCCTGATTCATATTTCCCAATGCTTTAAAAAACTTTCTTGCATATTCACATCTTTACTTTAAATACTTAGAGTGTGATATTCTTTGCTAACATATTTTGGAGAGTCTTTAGGGAAATTCTCTACCACTTCATCCTCTGAAAGAATATGAAGATCATAGATTTAGAACTGGAGAGACTACCCTTCCCCCCATCTTACAGATGAGGAAACTGAGGCATAGAGCGGTTAAGTGAATTGGTCAGGATTACATATCTAGCAAGTATTTGAAGTGGGATTCGAGCCCAGGTTTCACTGACTCCAGGTTTAATTGTCATATGCCATGCTGCCTCTGACCAGTTATTGAGAGACCATTCCTGGCATGGAGCCCACAGAGACAATGAGAAGTATTATTTTCTTCTTGTGAGTTTCTATTGATTGTCAGGATGGTGTAGGTACATTTTGTCTACTTTCATTCTAACGAAGTGAGTAAAATATCACAATAGATTTTAATTCATGCTTTAATGGGAGAAGTATGTGTGGGTGAAGAAATAAATAGATGAGCTGCTGAAGGAAGAGAAGACATAGAAGCAGCTGGGAAGGAAATTTTAATGAGCTTAACAATTTGTGAAGAGCATGGAATTTGGGAGGACTTGAGAAGAAACTAAATGAGGAAGGCTTGGCCTAAAGTTAGTTCAGGGGCAAGAAAAGCCTCAATATGATGAAGGAAAATAATTTGAAGAGAAGCACTGGGGCAGGGGGGAAAGAGGGAGGGGAGCAGTCAAAGGTAGCAAAAAAGGAGAAGGACCCCAGGATGAGCTTGAGCAGGAGGACATAGAGATGGGGAGTAAGAGAATATTCAGCTGCCATGGATGAATTCAAGTCATTAGACATACACTAAGGAACAACGTCAACAACAGTGTGTATGCCAGTCCTTATCCATGATGTTTAAGGGATCTTTGAGACTAGGGGTATCATAATAGGATTGGAAAAAATAATAATAGCCAGCATTTTTATAGTGTTCCAAGGCGTGCAAAGTACTTGACATATGTTATCTTTTTTTTTTTGATTCTCACAACAATTCTGTGAGATAGATGGTATCATTACCCATATTTTGCACATGAGGAAACAGGCTGAATCAAGTCAAATGGCTTGTCCAAAGTCAGTGCTAAGACAATGTCTGAGTAGAATTTGGATTCAGGTCTTCCTGATATCGAGTTTGGCACTCCGTCCACTGTGCACAGCTGTCTCTGAGATTGACGTTTCCACTTAAAAAGAAAATAGGCGAGTTGATAAAATGGAATGTGAATATTGACCAGGGACACTGACTTCTACTCCTATCAAATTCTAGAATGTCTTATTAATGTGATGGCTCATGACCTTACGGAAAAGGCAGCCTGATCACAGCAGTGTAGACCGATTTCATCAAAAACGGACCAATTCAGTCATTTCTGCCAACCTTTTTTTCTTACTTTTTTGATAGAGTTTCTTCCATCATAGATCAGGGAAATGATACAACTATTGTACAGCAAATCCCTCGACAAAGATTTTTGTGCTATTCTGTTGAGGAAGGATCGATGGATGTACCTTAGATCAAGGTACAATTTGGTGGGTTTCAGAATGGTCGAATCACTTTGCTTAAAGAAAGAATACATGAATGGTTTGATGCAGACTTGGAAGAAGCTATTCTTCATTGATCTCATGCCACATAACATTTTTATCGATGACTCGGATAAATGTAGGTATGGGGAGCCTATCAGATTTCCATTTTACACGAACTACAAAATAAAAAACACTAATGTGGATTAGAATGTTGGACTGCATCTGTGATAAAATTACAGCCTTATACTTGGTTTCAAAACCTTTCACTAGCTTTCCAAAACACAAGATAGGGAAAGGATTGGAGAGACATTTTGTCTGTTGGAAATCAAGACAGGAGGATTAGAGTTCTGGAAGTTACATGAGTCAAGCTACATGAGGTAGCAGATATATACATATACACATAATATACGTATATGTGTAGACATGTGTGTACACATACATGCATACATATATACATATATACATGTATACATACACACAGTGACTCTAGGCTACATTGAGAGACATATTATTGAGCTATAAAAGTAATTAGTCTTGCAGTAGACTATCTTAAATCACATCTGTTCAATTGTATTTAGCTTAATATTCCACTCTGTAGGGAAGACTAGGCAGGTTGGTAAAGTGGATAGATAGATAGATAGATAGATAGATAGATAGATAGATAGATAGACAGATAGATAGATAAAGTAGATAGAGACAGAAAGATAAATAATATAAATAATATGGGGCAAGAGACTGCACTAAGTGCATGAGATACAAAGACAAGCAAAGAAGATATTCCCTAACCTCAAGGTTCTTCCATTTTAATGGGAAAAGAAATAGCACAAAAGGGAGCTGAAAAAGGCATGGGTTCTAAATGGTGGCTATGGACTAAAGTGGAGATCTGGCTCCAGAAAAAATAAGGTGAAAGTTCACCTACAGAATCCAAGGTGGTTCCATGGCCAAAGTCCAAGATTCCACCAAGGAAATGAGGAGAGTGAACGATAGCTGTTGTGTAGACAGCATGGTTTGGAAATGGTGAAAAAAAGCCATCGATCTGAATTCAGTAAGATTAAATCTCAGTAGTGACACTATCAGTTCTATTGCCCTAGACAATTCACTTAACCCCTCTATGCCTCATTTTCTTCGTCTTTGGTACCTGTGACATAGATCTGTTTTGAGAATCAAAGAAGATAATACACGTAAAGTTTTTGTAAATGTTTAAGTACTACATGGAGTCAGTTATATCAATACTGTACTTTTTATTGTGAATATGCTAAATTTTGTACTTTGGAAAAGTTGTTGATTTCCCAGGTTAGCAATCAGGATGGTACAGAGCCTAAAATTCATAGCTTACAGGAATTAATGATATTTAGCATGGAGACAAAGAAGACTTAAGGGAAACATCATGTGTGTCTTCAGGTTTTTTAAGGGCTATTATTTGGAAAAGAGATTGGATTAGTTCTAGTTGACTCCTGATGGCAGAACTCAGGGCCATGGTTGGAAGTTTCTATGAGGCTAAAAAGAAACAGTTTAATAACCATAATGGCTTCCTAATAATTAGTTATATCCAAAAGTGGAACATTCACTTAAGGTGTTCAGGTAAAAGTTTGAAGATTCCATTTCAGAAATATTGCAGAAAGGCATCTTATGCAGGCACAATTCATCTAGTTAGACTCAGAGATTGGTACTAGTTCTAACATCCTGTCATACTAGTTACTTACCATTTTCCATTCTTTCATACATCCTTTCTTTTCTGAAGCATTTTACTTAAGTATTAGGACTATATGAAAGCATGGATTACCTCTACATTGGGATTTCTTAGCCTTGTGGATATGTGTGTGTGTGTGTAGGTATATATGTCAACAGACCCCTTTGACAATCCGATAAAGCCTGTGGATTACTTCTCAGAATAACATTTTTCCATAGTATAAAATAAGTAGAGTTAAAAAGAAAACCAATTATATTGAAACTTTACAAATATTTTTAAATAAATGATAGATCAACAAGCACCATTGTATATACCCCAGATTAAGAATAGCTGCTTTACGTCCAAATCCCAAATTATTTAAGAGTAAATGCTAAAGCATACCCATTTATACAATTAAAAGGGCTCTTTCTTTTTAAATTAAACACATATTAAGTTCCTACTATGGGATTGAGTGAGATTAATAATATATGATGCAGATTTATTCATCTAATCATTTAAAAATGTATTATAGCTCTACTATGTGTCCAGCAATTTGCTTGTTAGTGGAGTACAAAGTCAAAAATATTAAATAACCCCTGCTCTCAAGGAACACATATTCTAAGAGGGAAAAATATGCAAATAAGTTGATACATAGAAGAAACTTCTAGAAAATGTAAGGTAACATTGGAAAAGTGTACTATGCAAAATAAAGTAAAATACAATCTTTGGGGAATTGAAGAAGACTGAAAACTGGCTTCATGAAGGAAGTAGCTCCTGAACTGAGCCTTGAAATATTCCCAAGTGCCAGAGGTGAGGCCTTCAAGACACTTTGGCTACTGTCAATTTCCTTGGGGATTAGTGTCTTCTCTGAAGGTAGATTGGATGAATGCCTTCTCTGTAATTGAGTTAATCCACTTTTGAAAGGCAACATCCAGAGCTGCTCTCTAGTAGTTTGAATTGGTGGTCTCAAACAATAGCAACATTTTAAACTGTGTAATTGGACTTTCCAGTCATTCCTTTCAGGGCAATACTCTTCATGCCCCATTGAGTGTGATTGGCAGGTGGTAGGATTTCTCTGCTTCACTGAAATAACCACTCTTAATTCAATGCTTTTGAAAATAATATACTAAGTAGTTAGCGCCTGGCCCTTTTGTTCCCAATACATCAACCATACAATTGTACATTATCTCAATTGGAACATCACTGAAGACAACCAAGCTAGACAGAGGCAGGTGATCTTCAATTTGAAAATCTAATTTGGTATCCTGTTCTTGCTACCAAGCAGCCTTCATTGAAATTTAATGCATTTAATGTAATAGAATGTAAACTTTTTGAAGGCAGGAGCTGCCTAATTTTTATCTCTGTATCCCCAGTGCCTAGAGTATAACAGACACTTAACAAGTTGTCCATTGATTCATTGATTGATGTAACAAGCATTCCTTAAAGCTATATGTAATGTCAGTATTATGCTTGGTGATGAGTATAGAAATAGTAAAATGAAAGCATGTATTGTAAACTAGAATACATTTTTTAAAAGAAATTGGCCATGATTAAAATATCAATATCTATATTGATAGCTATTCCTATATCTATATTCACACTAATCATTATTGCTATAATGCTTTAGGGCAATGAAAAATTTGTATTGCTAACTTCGTTCTTTCAAAACAGCTTCTTTGGGAAAATATCTCTTCACAAAACTGCTTAAATGTAGAAAATATTCATTTTGAGTTTAAAAATACTGCCTTGTAATTCACCAGATATGCAGTAATGCAAATGGTAAAGTAACTATAGAATTATTTTTAAATTAAATTTTATAAATTGGCATTACTTGAATCATAATCTAAAGGCTTACAATCTTTGGTCTTGTTTTTATATTTTATTATTGCTGTTCCCTGAACCTTCCCAAAGTCAGAGTGATGCCTGTTCGCTCGTATTTCAGTATAATTAAGAATGTCAGTGTTCTATTTTCTAGGTTGTTGTTTTCCCTTGCCTATACCTTTAAATGTCAGCATCCTACTCAGAAATATACCTGTGTTAAATAAAGATCTATTTTCATTATTTACTTATTTGTTGTAATGGACACGGTCCCAATAGAATGGACTTGTATTTTCCTCAAACACGTATCGCCAAAAGGCAGTTCTAATTATTATATGTTTTTATTACACTTTTTTTGCAATTTCCCAACATACAGGTTTTTTAAATTTAAATTTATTATTTTTTCTTTCTCCTATCACAATGAACCAAGGTAGAAAACAACTTTGGACCAATAGGCATTTTTATTTAAAAAAAAAATGTGTAAAAGCACAAGCAGGAAGTGAGATTATTTCATGTTATTCATGATCTAAGTCCTGCTTTTTATTCTAAGAAAAGTATTAAGTGGAAGGGTCAGACTGCTGGAGTGGCACACAGGCCCTTAAGTTGACCTATTTAGTTTGTTCAAACAGTATTTTCCAGGTTATTTGCTCGGGGTCCTGGTGAATCTTCACTGTTCAAACATTGCTTGTTTGTTTTCACCATTTCTCCCTCCTCATTTGCTTATCCTTTCCTTTTGCTATAGAGTGTAAAAGACCAGTCTAAATAGAGGATCATGGGGACATATATCTGCAAATAGTAGCGGTTTTACAAAGTCCATGAGTCCAACCACATATTTTACAGATGACCAACTGAGGACAACAGAGGTTAAGTGACTTACTAATGGTCACACAGAAAGTATCAGAAGTAGCCTCAAAATGTGGGTCCCTACACTACAAATCCAGCATATTCTCCATTGTACCAGAGGCTCAGATGATTTTCTGACAGGGTTTTAAAGGTCAATGATTATTATCTTTAAAATGTACTTTTGAAAGACAAATCACTGAATAGGGTTATTATTGAGACATACCTGAGCAGAGAAACATTGAGATCACTCTGGCAATGTGTGTGTCAACCTCATCACCCATCCCTGAAAAGTGTACTGCCAAGGTAAGTGAACTTGGCCACAGCATTCAAAATTTCTTCATTTGCTGTAACTGATGGCTCCACATATGGATGGTGCAGTGCTCACTAGTGGAGAACCTCTGTTTTCTTGCTGTTAATTGCAGACCAAAATTGGCACAAACATCAGAGAACAGTTCCATACTCTGTTGCTTCTTGGTCTTAGAAGCCATATTGTGTGCACAATCATCTGCAAACAAAACATCACACACCAACTCTCCACTTTAATCTTGACTTGCAGCTTTTTTTAAGTTAAAGAATTTGCTGCAAGTGGAAGAGTTTACCTTGATTCCATTTTTTGTCTTTGTTAAAGATATCTCACAATATCATTGAAAACATCATGCTAAAAAGCATGACAGCAAGCACACAGACTTGTTTCACTCCATTGATAGCTGGGAAAAAAGAGCATTCTTCATTATTCAGAAGCTGTGCAAGCATGCCCCAAAGGAGGCCCGATAGCTAATTGTACTAATTCTACCTCCTTGGTTTACCTTGCGTCAGACCTGTTCTATTACATGGCTGCCATCTTAGCTCAATCCCTTCCTATCTTTTATGTAGGAATTTGTAAGTTTTTAATGAGTTTCCTTGCTTTTAGTCTTTTCTTTTTCCAGTTTATCCCTTCTTTATTGCCGAACTGATGTTCTTAAAGCATAGCTTCGACCATTTAAAAATATTGAGTGTCCTTATTTCCCATGGACTGGAAGTACAATGACCACTCAATAGCCCTAACTTGACTGATGTGGAGGCTTTGTCTGGTTCTCTTTCTCTGATCTGGAGCTATTCACACCTTCTTAGGCAGACTGATGAGCCTCCACTCTTCCAGATTAAACATATTAATTCTGGATTTAGTTTTTACATCAGACTCTCTTCAGCTGAACTATCGCTCAGAAGGCCCCAACTCGATCTATCTACCAGCTTTAGCTTCCTTCCTTATTACGAATTATAGATGGTAACCACACATTGGGCCCACTCTATCATTACAGGCTGACTATACATCAATCTTTCTCATAAATTGTATATTTTAGCCACATTGAATTATTTGATATTTGTCTATTGGACATTCTCTATTGGTTGTTCCCTGTACATAAAATTTCAACTCTAACATCTAGATTTCCACGTGTCCCTCATGCCTGAAATGTTCTCCTACATCACTTGTTCATGAGGTACTGGGAACTCTAGTTTACTTCAGTGGTCAGCTCTAATGCCAACTCCTGCCTGAGGTTTTGCCTAATCCTGCCAATTGTTAAGCACTATGCTCCCCTTAGGGCAGGGCTCCTTTTGGTTTTATCTTTTTTTATGCCAATGCCTACCAATGTGCCTGACATATGGGAAGTACTTGCTGAATTTGAATTATTGATAACAGAGGTAGGACTCAAGCTCAGAACTTATCAAATCTATAGACTCTTTTCAAGCTAACAGTGGTTGAAATTCTAGAGTAAGAAATCAGGACAAGTAAAATTAAGGCAAGTTTTTGAAAAACTCAAAAAGCAAGAATAATTCAAATGGTTATTAAGTATTGATGAGAGAAATCAGAACCAACTAGACAAGTAACACCAGATGTAATGCACAAATCAGAAGCCAGGTAGACAAGGGATTCAGATACCCAGAAATGCAAAGTAAATCAGATGGCCAGAAGTCCAGGAAAGTCATCAGAATTCAGGACATAGGAGTTGCATAGGCAGGAAAAATGCTAGCAAGAGAATGAATCCAGTCACAAGGCCAACTTGCCAGTTGAGGCAACTACTACCATTTGTTTCCAAGAGCTTTTAAATGAATCTAAAGAAGTTGATGGTCAATACTCAAAGGAGGCTATCTGGCTAGAGAGAGGGGTAAGCAGATATAACCCAGTTAGCCACAAGGTCTCCCACCTTCCCTTTTTACTTGAGAGAGAACAAGAAAAAAGCGGCTGCACGAAAGCCTCAAGATCGTGGAACCAATGGCAGCAAGGATGAATACAACCCATTTGTAGATGACAACCAGAGCAAGGGAAGGAATACAATGTGCTCTAAGAAAGACACAGTTTGTTTTAGATCATTTTAATATTCTAATGACATAGAGAAGAGAGAAAAAGAGCAACCAGGAACAGTAGAACCTCTCATTTTTTTTTTTGCAAAGCACTTAACCAAGTCTCTCTTGTTATATTTAAGGCTAAGGTGGAAAAAAGGGGATTGATGACAGTGTGTTGTCACATTTACTGTGTATTTGTATATGCTTATTTATGTATTGTCTTCATTAAAATATGATCTTCTTGAGGGCAGAGGACATGTTTTTTTTTTTTTTGCCTTTCTTTGTATCCCTTATGCTTTGTATAGTACCTATTGCTTATTAAATGCTTTTTGGTTGATGTCATTGATTGAATGAATGAGAATTACCATTAATAGCCAAATGTTAAATTGTAAAGTTGTCTCTACTGAATCTGGTGTCCCTCATTTCTGGCTTTGATCTTGTCCTGTACAATTAAAACACAAAGTTAAGTGACTTGACCATAGTAACCCAGAGAAAAGTGTTGGAGGCAAGGTTTAAGCCCAAGGCTTCCTGCCTCCAAAATCTAACTATTTATTCACAATGCCATATAGCTTCTGTGGGGCATAATAAAATTTAATAATACGTGTTAATTAATTTAAATAACTTTAGCCAGGTAGAGATAGTGCCGATGCACGTGTTGATATATATTTATAAAAAATATTTTACATTAGAAGCTTGTGTTACAAATTTATTTTTATTTTTTTAAGTTCTTAGTTTCAACTTCTCTCCCTTCTTCCCACTCTGCCCTCACCCATTAAAGCAAGCAATATGTTATCAATTATATACGTGAAGTAATGAAATGCACCTGTGTTATAAATTACAGTAATCGGTGAATTATACTCTTGTCCTTTAATTAGAAACACCTTTATGAACTGGTAGAAGTAAATACCACCATTTCTCTATGTATCCTAATTGGAATTATAGTTTGAAAAATCAATGATATCTAGAGAAATTCAGTCATTTAAAAATCATTAAAGTGTCTACTGTCACGTTAGACATTAGATTTTGGAAATATTAAGATAAATATGAAACCATTCCGACATCAAGAAGCTTAAATTCTTTCTAGGATGGAGTGATTGACAACACTGAATCAGCTAAATTAGAGAATTGTATATACAGTAAATTAGAAGTAATTTTAGAGACATTAGAAACTGAATAGTGCTTTAAAAGTGGGACCTATGCTTGGAAGCTCTACGCATTTCTTTTTTTTTATTTTACCAAAAATAATTGCAATATATTCAACAGAACATTTCCAGGCTAGGAATTTGTTTTACGAATTTTGATTCAGTGTCAAACCAATATCCCAAGATATTTGTAAATGGCATCATTACTTAAGTATAAGTAATTTTGCCTGGGTGGAGATCATTACACATATTGAGCAGTGTGAATTGGAGCCTCTCTTTGCTGATAATGTTTGCATTTTGTGAAATTCAGCTAATTCTTCACTGCATTTAAGGGGTCCACCAATCAAGCTTTTCTTTCATCCTATTGACCTGCAGGTTATGCTTGATTCAGTGTACTTTCCATTCATCATTTCATCAGGGAACATGTCAGAAAAGTTGTGTTCAATTTATTTAACAAGGCAAATGTTATAGAATCTTTTCTGTCCATTAAATAATTGAAATTTCAATAACAGAATTGAGGTTATTCCAGGGCTTTTTGATAAAGCAAAGGCAACAAAACTTGAGGGCATGGCCTTGCCCTTCTTACAAAAGAGTCACTTAAAGTATAATTTATTTGCTTCTATATTATAGATTTTATCATATTTGAAAGGGCTTAGCATTTCAGTATTTAGAAGAGGAAACTTAACCTTTCCTTAGAGGGTACCACACAGTTTTAAAGTTTAATGAATCCATTTCTTTACTTAAAAGGGGGAAAAATGTTTTCCCCCACGATGATACTGTAGAATTTTTAATACTCTCTTTCTCAGTCAATGCCCAACAAGCATTTATTAAGAGCCTGCTTTGTAGTAGGTACTGAGATTGCCAGTGGGGATAGATAAACAAAATGAAAACAAGCAAGCAAAACTAGTCACTATACCCAAGAAGATGATGCTTTCATTTTGGGGGAGTGGGTGTTGAAAGGCAAGATAATATGAAATAGATAAGACTGTCCATGATCAAAACATAATAGGTTACTATCTAGAAGTTGCCTTCAAGGTTTTCTAGCCCAAACCGTTGATCTTACGGATACGGTGTTCATCTGAGGACAATGGAATGAGCTCTAAGAATTGAAGGAATCAAGAAAGGCTTCCTTTAGGAAGTGACCTATGGATTTAGTACTGAAGGAAACTAACAGAAAAATCTCAGTAAGAAGAATACATGGATACACACATGCACACATACATACATACATATATACACACAAATACATATATACATGCACATATCAATTTTATTCAATTATTTCAGTCATGCATGACTGTTTATGACCCCATTTGGGGTTTTCTTGGCAAAGATATTGGATTGGTTTGCCATTTTTCCACCTTATTTTTACAGGCAATGAAACTGAGAGAAACAAAGTTATTTAAGTGACTTTCCCAGGATCATACAACTATTAAGTTTGCAAGGCAGATTTGAACTGAGGAAGATGAGTCTTCCTGACTTTGGTCTCATCACTATATCCACTATGGCACCTAGCTGCCCACTACACACACACACACACACACACACACACACACACACACACACACACACAGATTGAGAGCTGAAAGAAGACATGTTTACATTCTTTATTCAAATTAGCTTGGTTCACAACAAATATTTGGGACCAAGGCAACAAAAATTTAAGTGATTTCATCTTTTGAAGGCTATCTAATCTACCATCTATCTGTACATCTATCATTTCTCTATCAATTAGTCTTTAAATGTCAGAGGAAAAACACACACGTGTGTGTATGTGTATGTGTGTATGTAATTGTTCCCCCATTAGACTGTGAGTTTATTGAGAGTAGAAACTGTCTTTTGCCACTTTTTGTATCCCCAACACTAAGCACAGTGCCTAACACATAGTAAAGAATATAATAAATGTATTTGTGTACACACATACACACATACATGCACTCATCTATACCTACATCTATATATACACATTTATTGAAATATACTCAACCGATGTGAACATTCTGAAGAAAATTGGTGAGGGTGGAATGCCATAGGATAATTCTGTATATAAAATGATCTAAATACATTTATGAAATTCCTTAAATACTATTTTAGACCCTGGGGATATGAAGACAAAAGGAAACAGCACTGCCCTCAAGAATCTTACATTCTATTAATAAACATTTATTAAGTACCTATTATATACCAAGCATTGTGTTAAATGTTGGGGATATAAAAAGAGGCAAAAGACAGTTCCTATCCTCAAGGAGGGTAGGAATCAATCTGGTGAGATAACAAGCAAATATGTGCTATCAAGCTATATACAGAATAAATAGGAAATAATTAATAGAGTGAAGGTACTAGAGTTAATGAGAGTTGATAAAGGTTTCCAGTGAAACATGGGGTTTTAGTTAGGAATTAAAGGAAGCTAGGGATATCAGTAGGTGGTGTAAAAGTTTTTTTTCAGTGCATCTCATTAACTCTCTATCAGGGGAAACTGCACATAAGTAAACATAACTCATCTCAAGTGAGGCTCTTGCAGCTGAGGGGCCAGGAAAAGTCTTAAGTAGAAGATGATGCATGCTTAGATTTGAAGAGAGCTCAGAATTCTAATTTGTTAAGGGAACATGTTCTAGGCTTGGGGAGTAGCCTGGGAAAAAACAGAGACCAACCAGTTAATAAACACTTATTAAGTGCCTTCTATATACCCAGCAGTCACTATAAGCATTGGTCCAGTGTTGGAATACCATATATTAGGAGAAATAATAAGACAGCCATGTTGGGTTGGGAAAGGGGATGTAGAGTCCATGATGAGCAGTAACATAGAATCAACCTCAAAAGATAGGCTGATGAGGACTTTATATGCAAAACAGGGGCCTTTGATTTGATTTGGTTTGATTCTAAATAGTTTATCTAATAATGACCCAAAATCCATACTTTATTCTCATAAAGATCTATAGTAACGCTGAGGTCTAACTCTTTGTTTAGACTTAGAGAGACTAGGTACAATTTCAAGGAATATTCACAAATAGGGGCCCATGCTGACCTATTCCTATAAATAAATGAATGAGCATTGTGGATTTTTTAATTATTAAATGCCAATTATTCACAAACACTATGGCAACCTCAGGATGTTTGTATAGAAAAGAAAGATTTTAAGAAGATATCATTCTAATAGGGAGAGGCAACATATTTAGAAAGTTTCAGCTGTGAGTCTGAATCAGCTGTGAGGGGATTGACTTTGAAACATGACTACAGAGACTTTCTTAGATAAGAATTTACGTGAGTATGTCAGTAAATGTCCCCTACAGTCTAGTTATTTGGAGGACTGAGTTCAGTGCTGAGAGCTGGTCTCAAACCCTGAGTGAGGTGAGACCTAACAGTCCAAAGATGCTTGGAACTTTTGATGTCTAATAGTATTTCTTCAAGATTGGCAGAGAGCATCTGTATTTGCAGATTAAAGAAAATATTGGAAACTTAAGATAGGCAAAAGACAGAGAAACTAGAAGCAGAAAAGCCTTTTAGGTCAAATTGTGCATCTTGCTTTTTAAAGTACCGCAAGAGCTAAAAAGAAGTGACAAATCCCGTCTGTCATCTTTTGCTGCTCCCATGACATGGAACTTCAAAATTATCTCACAAAACTCTGGCAGCAGAATGAAACAGCATAGACAAAAACTATAGGACAATCAGTGAGAGGCTTGTCTAAAACACGAATATCCTACTGTCACCTGGAGTAGAAATAATGATATGATCTGAAATTTCATTTCAACCATTGGCAACTGCTAGCGTGTGCACACTCATGCACATGTACACACACACGTGCACACAGTCTTTTTGACAGAAATAGTCTTTAAGTGAGGCTACCTGCCTGAATTTTAAAATGTCAATATCCCCTAAATGTCGGAGTTTTAGGGATCCAAAAGCTAGTGGAAAGATAATAACCTGTTAAAAGAAAGATAGTAGCATA
>CM053624.1:20546236-20569731 GCA_028646595.1 Phalanger gymnotis | reverse complement strand
AAAAATCTAGTTCCACATATAAGTACCACTAGTGCTATTGTTGGCTACGTTCAGCTTACTAATGAATGCTTTTTCAGTTAATTTGCATTTAACAATTGCTAAGGTTGACACAGTTTAGTTAGGATCACAAACGGTATTTGAACCCAGGTCTTCCCAAATTGTGTAACATTCTGTCTTCTATGTCCAGCCACCTCAAATGTTGTTCAGGTTATGGTTGACTCTTCATGGCCCTATTTGGGTTTTTTTTGGCAAAGATAGTAGAGTTTCATCATTTTCTTCCCCAGCTCATTTTACAGTTGAGGAATGGATGCAAACAGGGTCACACAGCTCATAAGTGTCTGAGGCCAGATTTGAACTCAGGAAGATGAATCTTTCTCACTCCAGACCCAGAATTCTATCTGCTATACCACCTGGCTTTTGGGTTCCTCAACTGTGGAAATTGCTAATCATATCTGGTTTTACTCCTTGTCTGGCTTGTGGATTAATTATAAGCAACCTATGAGATAAAACATAACTAAAAATTGTGGAAAGTATTATGTAAATATAATACATGCAGATCCAGGTTGGGGAAACTTTTATTTTTTTCAATGTTATTTTTGCTGTTGTTTCATCCTCATCACACCAGTTATTTTTGTATACTATGAACCTCCATTCTAAGTATACATTAATTGTTAGGAGGGCAGGAAATATTTTAATAACATTTATTATTCCTAATGATAAAGTTCTCCAGGGAGTGGATTTTAACACCAATGAGATCATGGATGCCCTGAAAGAAATTCTAAAGTAGGTAACCAATAAGCAAACGTGTATATACATCAATGAACTCATGATATGATCTCATAAATTTAGGTCTTGCATCCCTTGATACACACCACAGACTATCCTTTTCTGCTGGCCATGGGAGATTCCTGTCAGTATAATGCCATAATTCCTACCTGTCTTTCTATCATGATTTCACATCTGCTCACATACACTGTGTTCAAAGCAAAGTGGCATTCATTCAAAGACTTCCTGTAGGCTGTCTCCATGCCTAGAATGGACCGCTTTTTAAGCTCTACCTCTGAGGAGCCATAGCTCTCTCCGAAGATTAGCATCGATGTCACCTTCAAAGTGAGGCCATTCTCTTGCCCCAAGGTAGTATTCCCCTATGAAAATAATTTATATCAGATGTTTAACCAAGACTTTTCGTTAACCAATTAATAGTTTGATTGGTTTCTTATTGATGGTAGGGTCTACTATGTTTTCTCTTTGTATTTTTAGGCAATGAGTAGGTAGGGGTCTGTGCTTGGTATAAGCAATAAACAACATTTTGTAAATAAAGGATTGTCTGGGATTAGAGTAAAATATGTTGTCAAAGAACTGTATGATTTTTTAAAAAGTAGAGTAATTGGGGCAACTAGGTGGTGCAGTGAGTAGAGCACCGGCCTTGGAGTCAGGAGGATCTGAATTCAAATCTGGCCTCAGACACTTGATACACTTACTAGCTGTGTGACCTTGGGCAAGTCACTTAACCCCAATTGCCCTGCCCTTCCCCCGGCAAAAAAATGTAAAAAAAAGAGTAATTAATTAACAAGAAACTGATATAGCTTGTAGGAAACAAATATATTTCATTGGTGTCCATCAAACATCAAGAGCTCTAGAAAATGAAATAGCACATAGGATAGAATTTGGATGGTACAGTGGATAGAATGTGGGACTTGGGATAGGAAGATAGGAATTTGAATCCTGTCAGCAACATTTAGCATCTGTGTGACCCTGGGCAAGTCACTTGAGCTCTACTTGCCTCATTTCATTATCATTCATGAAATGTTGATACTACAATAGCAGTATGTACCTCATAGGGCTGTTGTGAGGATCAAATAAGTTAAATAAAATGTTTTATAAACACTTAAAGTGATATATAAATGTTAAATATAATCTTTATTTTAATTTTGATTAAAGTATTTAGTAGGGCAAAAGGACCATATTCCTATTGGATAATTTAGCAAAAGCGGATGGAGTACAGTCTATGTTACTGGATGAATTTGCCCACATTGATAGGATTACAGATATGTTGAGGTATTAATATATTTTTATTATGTTTCCAAGAATATAGTTTCTGGTTTGTTTTTTTTTTTTCTTCCACTGTCATGGTAGGTTCTCAAAAATATGTCCTTTTATCTGGGCATTTCTCCACTTAAAAGGACTTGAAGGAATAATTCATTTTTTCCCTTGTCCTGGAGTTACTGCAATTGTGTTGAATCTAATTATGTAAGTCCTTACTGGCTTAATCAAGCACATTGGTTTAACAAAAAGAAAAAAAAATCACTTTATCATAAGGGAATTTTATGTTTCAACCAAAACTCAACACTTTGGGAGCCTGCTCAGAGCAAATAAAACTGGGCGTGTTTTTCTCCATGAAGATGATTCAAAAACCACGAAAGAGTAATTCATATTTCTGTCAGTGATTGTCAGCGAAGCATGGCCGATGCACCTGATTCTCTTTATAGTTTCAATTTAATGCACCCACTCTTTTTGATGGAGCTCTTGGAGTAGTTTTACATTTCTATTTGTATTATCTTTTTGTTTTTATTATTCAAATTCCCTTCCTCCTTCTGTCTTATTACCTGAAACCTGGGTTAGTTTTTTGTTCTGGGGCACACATCACAGAGTTTCCAAAGAAACCCCACAGACAATGGTTGGGGGTAGGGAGTGATCTGGAAATCCTTGCTGACAATCTTCCACTCATTCTTAAATCCTGTGTAATAATCTCTTTTTTTGTGACACAGTACAATCATTTCATCACAGGATTGCTGAGTTAGTCCTTTGTTGAATCGATAATGACTATGAGCTGGTTCCTTTTCTAACTATATTAATTCATTTTAAGTGGAAGCCAGATGGAAATCATATTAAATCTTTGATCAGAGTAGGATGAGTCTTGAAAAGGACGTCAGAGCTCATCTAGGCCATCATTCTTCATTTGGCAATGGAAAAATATGACATCCAGAGAACTGAAGTGACTTTTGCAAAGCCATATGGGTAAGAGTTGGTAGAGCCAGAATACAAGCTTGTTACCTCATCAGGACAGAGCTAGGAGGTCATCTAGATGATGAGTTCTTGACTCAGAGTCAGGAATCTTGAATTCAAATTTTCTTCTACTTACACTTGGGCTTCTTCTTGTTCCCTGTACATAATGCTTCATCTCCTGACTCCATACCATTGTACTATTTGTCCCCATTGCTTGGAATGCTCTACCCCACTATCTCTATCTTTAAACCTCAAGATTCAGATCAAATTCTGTCCTCTGCATAAGGCCTTTGCTAAGGTTCTTTCCCTGTGGACTCTCCCTACCCACCATCTTTCCTCTGATATCACTATCCATCTTTTCTCTCTATGCCATATATAATTGGCCATATTAAATAGGTGCAGTATTTACATATTTGTTGTCTCAGCATAATGTGAGCTCTTAGGTGTCAAGAGAATTTTTTTTTCCTTTTGAAAATTATCAACAATTCTAAGGCACATAATGAACACTTAATAAATGATTGTTGATTGACTGACTTAGTATGCATATATTCCTGGCCACTTAATGTCCCTTTCCTCAGTTTCTTCATCTGAAAAGTAAAGATAGTAGGGGCACCTATCTCACAATGTTGTCACAAGGATTATATAAGATAACATATGTAAAGTGCTGCAAAACCATAAAATTGTACGAAAATATTATTAATATTAAATAACACATAAATATTATTATTGTTGCTATTACTATTTCAAGCCCTTCTTTTTATAGATATGGAAACTGAGGACCAGGAAAGTGAAGTGAATTATAGAAGGTTGTAGAGGTAGTAGCATCAGTGTTTGGATTAAACCCAAATTCTTTAATTCCAGAGTTAGACCCTTTACCCTACTACGTTCTGCATTTTCTTCACTGACCCTTTATTGACTCACATCTTTCCAAATATTTTAAAAACCAAAACCTGTTACTTGCAGGAGGAAGGAGAATACCTAGTCTTTTAGCACTTTTCTGAGTCCTTTTAGCATTTCAGCATGATGATAAATTGAGGGATGATATTTCCTCATGGAAATAATCAATGTAAAAACTGTTGAGGTAATGTAATTAAGATTACAGGTAACACTAGAAGAACTCCAAAATTGTTTTCATTTCTGGCCTATCCCAGAATTTTTTTAATTTTTAATTTGGCCTTTCCCAACAATTTTTTTTTAAATTTGTCTTTCTCCCTGCTACTTCTCTCCAATAAAATGAATCTGTTTTACTATAGGTTAAAGTAAATTCAATTTTATTAGATCTGGAATTTACTCTGTTTCAATTTCAATTTGCCTGGTGATTATGAGAATTTTTTTAACTTTGGATGGATCTACAATTTTTTTTCCTCATATAGGTTAGAAGCCATAAGTTTCAACATGTCAGAAAGATATCTTAACTGTTAAATGGAAACCTTAACCTCATCACCCAATTCTGCAAAGTTTTATCAACATCTGTGAGTCTGTTCCTCAGGAAATAAAGAAAAGACTGGGCAAAATGTCCTTTAAAAGTATCCTATGTTTCTCATGACCTTCTTTCACCCCATGGCTAGAAGAAGCTAGGAGAATTACATCATCTTTTGTGTTCAGAGATGATGTGCTGACAGGTTATTTCCTGAGCAGTCACTGAAATGTGTGACCTGTAGTCTTGGCCAGTATTTTTTGGGCTATTATCAGTCATCATTGCTTGAAGGACTTGACGTGTGTAACCTGGTGGCCTTTTGGTCTGTGCCAGGTTATGGCTCTAACTAAGCCCGTCCTGCCCTGCTATGGCCTGCCTGCTTCTTTCATGTAGAAATAGTTGATGCTGACACAACCTTGTCTCCAGGGATTTTGCCCCTACCTCCCTGTACAGCATAGCCAATATCCTAACATCCTCATGACATTTCATGGACGTGTGCAGAAGTGCTCCACGTGACTCAACTTTGAAGGCAGACACTTCATCTTGCTGGGTAATGGCAGAGAAAGCAATCGCCAACTCAAAGGTTGTTAATCCCTTGACCAATTCCCCTGATAGATGAATGAGACAGTTTTCAGAGAGTAAATGCATCTTCACTGATGTCTTTTAATTCATCATTAAGGATTAGAGAGACCAAGGAAAAAACACTTTGGATTGAGAGACAAAAGATGGTGGGAGTGGAACATTCTATCTTGAGCAATTTTATTTCCTACTTCTGTGCCTTCCACAGAATTATTCAAATTCCCATTCACACTTTACCTCATCTGAAGAATGTTCTTAATGAATCTAAATTTCCAAAGATAACAGAATTATCAAATTTCATATTTGGAAAGAATCTCAGAAATACTTAGTCAAACTTAGACCTGTAAGGAATCCCTATAACATGTATCCCAGAAATGATATAACTGGCATTTTGGTGGCACAGCGGATAGAGAGTTGGGTCATAAAGAACTGAATTCAAATTCAATCTTGGGCTCTTACTAGCTGTGTGATTCTTAGTTCATCTCTATTTCAGTTTCCTCACTGTAAAATAGGAATAGTGATAGTACCTAGTATTGTGGGGATCAAATATGATAATATTGGAAAGTGCTTAACTCATTGCATGCAGTAGGTGCTATATAAATGCTAGATACTGTTATTATTATTCACTACTATTTACTAGTTACTACTATCATTATTAACCAGTTTCTCCTTAAAGACTTCAATGAGAGTGAAGCTAACCTACCCACCATGACAGCCCACTTGAGGATATATTATTTTTAAAAGGTTTTTTTTTCACTTGAAGGATCAATTTGATTGTTTGAAATTGTCATCTAATGCCCAAGTCTCATTCATTTTCTCATTTGTAGGAAGTCTCAGAGATGGATGGAAACTTAGTACAGAACAGTCAGCTATGGAGATAATGCTCCTGAGGATATTTTCATTACATCTTCTAAAATTTTATCTTCTCTTATACCGTAGTGGAAATCTACTTTAATTTTAACTTCATAAACATTTCTTAATAGCTGTTCATATAAAAGTTACAGAGTTAGACTCCAAAATCCAAGCAATTCCAAACATTTATTAAGCTCTTTCCTTATACTAGGCATTATAAGAGGTTCTTAGGCCTGAAAGACAAATGAAAAAAGCAAACTGAATGACCCCTATTGTCACACTCCTTTCATTCTACTGTGATTGAGGAAAACAAAATAGGCCTGGCCATCACAGCCTAAAATCTAGTCTGTGTGCATTGGGGAACAAGAGGGAAGGTAGAAAATATGATTTTTATTCAGTAATTCAGCAAGAAGTTTGTATTAGGTGCTTAACACATGCCAAGCAAGGTGCTACATATCAGGACTGTAAAGACAAAGAACCACATAATACCATCTTTTACTTGACTAGATGAATGAAAAAAAAAAGCGTTTATTAAGAGATTCCCATGTGTATCTTTCCCAGTTCTGCTCCCAAGGGCCAAACAAAACAAATTTAATCCCCCAACTACATGACAACTTCCCCTCTCCCCCACTTGAAATGGTTGTAGAAATGAAAAAAAACAAAACAAAACAAAACATTATGCTGCTAAAAGCCAATGGTAGTAAATTATAGAAAGGCAGTACGGCTTAGTAACTTGGAGTCAGGAAGATTTGGATTAGAATTTTTTCTCTGAGACTAACTGCCTGAACAACCCAGAGTAGGTCAATTAACTTCTCAGTGTTCTATATCACTAAGATTATAAATTGGAGAAAAGATATTGATCCACATTGGAGGAGAGAGTTTCCTTATGATAAGCACCCTCTCTCTCTCTGTCTCTATCTCTCTGTCTCTCTGCCTGCCTCTCTCTCTCTCTCTCTCTCTCTCTCTCTCTCTCTCTCTCTCTCTCTCTCTCTCTCTCTCTCTCACACACACACACACACACACACACTTGTTGAAAGTTATGCTGACTCAGTTACCCATATTCCCATCCCAGCTTACCAAATAGAATTGGGGGAGACTCTGATTGGGAAAGGGAAAGTATTCAGATTCTCTGTATCATCTGCTCTTTGTCACACCCCTGCCTGCAAACTGTCACATTCTTGCTACCTCAGAGAGGAATTGAGATGCAAGAGCCCTACCTCATTTGCTGAGGTGGACCTCTCTGAATTATTTTAAAGTTACCTATCAAAGCTGTTCCCACCTTGAAGCCAATGTGACCAACGTGTTGCTACCATTATGTGCTTATAATAAAATCCTTTTAATCCTCTTTGTCCTGAGTTTTACCTCATTAATCAGGGTGAAAGCTCAAATGAAGAATTTTCCTTTCAACACTGTTATCTATTTGTCTCTCTCTTCATATGCATAATACATAGATGTTCATGTTTCTACATGTATGTACATGTAAATGTATCTGACCACGTTGACTACATGTATTACCACTACAACTACTACTACTACAGGAATTTAAAGAAAAGACTATGTATATTCTGATTAAAAAAAAAAACTCTCTTTGCTATAACATTCCCTTTTTATGTAAACTAAGTCTTCCTGAGGAATTAAAAAGAAGATGAATTAGCATTTGTTTTACTTGATATTATGAAGATATCCACTGATGATGGTTGGAAAAATTTTGGAGTACAATTTTGAAATGATACACGAGACTGTATTGCCTTAAATGAGAGTTTCATCAAATTTTGCTGACCCAGGGAATTGGACGTTGAAAGCAGGATTTTAAAGGTTTTATCCTAATTAATCCTCTTAACTTTGAAGCTTTGTCCATGTCTAATACAGAATTGAAGTATAGTTGTCACTGGGTCAGTGCCAAATGGTGAGACTGGGGCTTGTTAATGGAACAGGACTGAAATGAGCCATTCGGGAGGAAACAGACTTATGTAGGAAGGCTGGAATATAGTCAGAGCCCAAGTTTCATGCTATTTAAATGAGAGTTTCTTGGACTTTAGAAACGAGTAATGTCCAGGAATGCATTTTAATGGGAAATCAATCAATCCTTTAACCATTCGTTAAGTGTCTCCTATGTTCTAGGCACAATTCTAGGTCTTAGAGCAGGCTTTCCTGACTTTCATGACTTTTTGTGTGTATCATGGCCCCATTTACCAATCTGATGAAGCCTGGGGACTTTGAATGATATTTTCAAAGAAATAAAAATAAAATAATACACAAAGGACTGCAGACAACCAACTGTATTGAAATAGAATAGTCAAATTTTTTTTTGCAGTTCATGACCACTAAGTTTGTGAACACTCGTACCACAGAAACAAAATCTAAAACAACCTATACATCAAACTTAGATTGCATAAAAATAAAATCATGTGCACATAGAGAAGTATATACCCACTCCAGCACTACCTGAAACATAGTAAGTTCTTAATAAGTGTTTATAGATTGATTACCTCACAGAGTTGTTACAAGGCTCAAATAAGATAATTCATGTAGAGAATTTTGAGAATTTGCAAAAAAAAAAATAAGGGTGGAGGGAACTGCACTGAAAGGAAGCCAATCTCTGAATAATTACGATGACCAATTATGACCTAAGAGAAAAGATCATGAAATACATTTCTCTCCTCTTGGCAGAGAAGTGAGCACCTCTGAGTACCAAATGTTTTATGCATTTTCAACTATGCTTACTGGTACTGGATAATTTTGTTTAGCTTTTTTCTCTATTATAAGTAGAATTTTAATTCTGGGGGCAGAGGAAGATATCCAGAAATAAAAATAGCAAATATTTATATAGTATTTTAAGGTTTGTAAGGCATTATGTAAGTAACTCATTTTATCCTCAAAACAACTCCAGCAAGGAGCGTACTCTTACTGTCCCTGTTTTATAGATGAGGAAAATGAGGCAAGCAAGTGACTTGCCTAAGGCCATACAGCTAAAAAGTGACTGAGGCTAGATTTGAACTCAGGTGTTCCTACTGTAGCTGCAGTGTTCCAATAATTATACCACTTAGTTTCCTAGTAGAAGATAACACATTATAAAAGGAACGGTATATAGTATATAAATAAAGTATATAGTTATAATTTTTTAAAGGTACAGGCAAAAGTAAAAGTTTAGATCTTGGCTCTGTATGGTATAATGTGAAACAAATTTGAGACTTTAAGACAGAGGATTTAGCCATTCTTCAGTCACATCAGATTCTTTGTGATGTCTTTTGGGGTCTTCTTGATGAAGATATGGGTGTGGTTTTCCATTTTTCAATTGTATCTGACTCTTCATGACCTGAGTAGTTTTCCTGACAAAGATACTGAAATTATTTGCCATTTGCTTTTTCTAGCAAATTTTACAGATAAAGAAACTGAGGCAAATGGGGTTAAATGACTTTCCCAGTGTCACACAGCTAGTAACTGTCTGAGGTCAGCTTTAGGTTCACAAAGATGAGTCTTCCTGATTCTAGACCCTGAACCCTATCCACTGAACCATCTAGGCACCCATGCTCTGCAATATAATATCTATGTAATTGTGAGAATATCACTTAATTTCTGGATCTTAGCTCTTAAAATGAACGAGTTGGATGGCATGACACATAAATTACTTACCTTTTGATATCAGATATGGACCACAAATCACGACAACCAATAGTTATTGACTGGGCTACGCATTTCTCATTGGAGGAAAAAATTCAGTAGTGAAGTCAAATTTAGTATTAGACCTCGAACATTAAAAAGCTGTACTTCGAATTCTAGACCTTGAACGTATTTAGATGCATACAATATGTTCATCCCCAGATGCCTGTATTGTCATTGATAGGTCACTCATCCTATAGGATATTCATATAGTTGATTAGATTTGTAGAGAGGCCCCACTCACATCATAAACTGCCAGGACATCACTTTGAGCTCAGGGCCCTCAAGTGAAACAGAGCCCTTTGTCCTCAATGGGTCATCTCCTGCATTAGCTTATTTATTACAGTATTTACTGAGATGATTCCCTCCCTATTTTTTTCTCCTGAAACTTTCCCTGCAAATGAGGTCAAGAAGGGAGGAGGAAAGAGTGTTTTTGTCTGTTTCATCTCTCAGCAAACTTTGTTAGGTTTTGCAATTCCTGTCTCTGTTATTAATGGATAGTGACCCATAATTAAATAGGACAGCAAGAAAATTAATTAGAATCTAGACCTCTTGACATTTTTCTCTTCCTTTAGCACTTGTTATTTAAAAGAAGAGAGCAAACTGTATGCACATGGATAAGTCAGTACAATATAAGTAAATAAATATCATTTTTGAGGGGGGGAGAGACTAACAACTGGGGGAAACTGAAATGGCTTAGTGTAGGAGGTGGTGCTTGAGATGTCTCTAGGAATGCTAGGAATGATAGAAAAGAGGGCACCTTTTAGGGAAGGAGGATGGCCTGGGCAAAGGTGTGGAGGTAGGAGATAGAATGTTGTGAAAAGAGAATAGCTTTGTGGTTCTGGTGCATGATAAGAACTCATGAAAAGGAAGTGATTTAGTGCTCCTTAGAAAACAGTCAAATATGCCCAGCTCTGGGATAGATACATTCAGTGATAAAATGTGAGAGAAGGCAAGGTCTCTGGCATCCAGGACCTTGCCATTTAGTTAATGCAATGAAGTGTAGATAGTACATGATTATGGTATAGCCTATAAACATTGTAGGAATTCAGCAAAGAGGAGAAACACTGGGGCTGAGATCCCCAAAGAAGGCCTCATAAAAAAGATAAAAAAATAATCCAGGCTTGGGCACGTTACCCAAACAGGTGAATAATTCAAATAAGGATCTGATTTATACCAAACTTTTTGTAGCAGCAAAATGATTAGAAATCAAAGAAATTCTCATTCATTGGGAAATGGCTTAATGAAACACAGCATATAATGGCAATAGAATGTTATTGTATTTTAAGTAATGATGAATATGAATATTTCAAGGAAATCTAGGAAGACCTCAATGAACTATTACACAGCAAAAAGAGAGAGCAAAATCAAGATAATATTCAGAATGGTTTAATAACATAAAATTAGGTAATACTACAGGCAATTGAATTTGGATTAATTGTAGTGATAAACTGTGGTCCAGGAGAATACTTGATGAACCATACCATTAGCTGGCTGGTAGAAAGTTGGGGAGCTACATGAGCAGAATGGTGCATACATATATTGAGATAGGTTGGCTGTGCTTGACAGCATATATCTTTCAAAGGAGGGTTCTATGGAGTGGGGTTATGTATATTGGGAAGTGATTGTGATGTACAAAAACAAAGACAACAATAAACTTGTGAAAGGGTAAAAAGGAAGTTGATTTAGGAGGCATTTGGAAATTGATGGAGAAGAGGAAGAATATTAGAGGTAAGGTGAAGAGCCTGAGCAAATATTTAAAGATTTATAACTATTTAGAGTCAAATAAGAGCAAATTTAAATTCAAGGAAGCATGTAAGTTTCTCTCTCTCTCTCTTTCCCTCTTTCCTTCCCTCCCTCCTTCTCCCCCTCTCTCTCCCTCCACTTCCATCATTTACCTCTTTTTCTCTATCTCCCTTCCTATCTTTCCTTCTTTTCCCCTCCTTCCTTGTCTCTCCCTCCATCTCTGTCTGTCTCTATCTCTCCATTGCTCTCTATCTCTCTCTCCATCTTCCTCTGACTCAGTCTCTCCATCTTTCCCTTTCCCTCTCTTTCTCTATTCTCTTCTCTCTCCTTCTGTTTCTCTCTTCAAAACTATCTCTCTATTTATCTTTCTTCTCTGTTTCTGTCTCTCTGAATCTTTGTATATCTTCCCCCCCTCTCTTGATAATATTGTATAATATATACATATGTATATACATATATGTAGGTATAAAATATAGGTATTGGTCAACAATAGATTTGTTATACCATATTATTGTTATTATCATTGTTATGATGTTGTGGAGATAATAAAGGAATAGTCATCCTTGGAGCAGAAGTTTCATGATGAAAGTTAGGCAAAAATCTTGATCTATTGGTAAAGTGGGGAAAATTCGTGTTCCCCCACAATCAAGATGAATATTTGTTTTTTGTTTGTTTATTTCAGTTTGTTGTGATAGAACAAGTTGCAGAGTTAGAAGAGCCCTCCAATTCCATAAGATTGGAACAACTCCTAAGCAGGAATCCCATCTACCACACTGAGTTCTAGAAGCCCCCCAGGCTCTTCTTGGAGAGAGTGTAATGAGGAACTGGGGCACTAATTCTCAATATAATCAGATCTTTTGGAAAGTTCTCATCGATGAAACATTCACTTTATACATCAAGTATTAGCCCGCCCCTTCCTGAATTCCACCCATCACTCTTAGACCTGTTCCCCAGGGATACACAGCACAACTCTAATCATCTCTACCAGTAAAAACCATTGAAGTAATCTACACATAGCTGTTTCATTCCTCTTGAGTCTTCTCTTCTCCTGGCCCACATGTGGATAGATTCCCGTGCATGAGCAGAATGGGCAACTTTCCTTTCTTTGCAAAATCCAGGCTTTAAGATTCAGAACCCTTACCCAAACATTGTAGTCCCTTTGGATGCTGCTGTCACCGCATGGTAATGGGTATCCCCTCTTAGACTGAACAACTTTACACATGCATCCCAGGGGAGACACTGAGAGGTGGTGGATCAGGGGAGAAAATGTAAGGCAACACAGGTATTTCTTTTCCCTACTGATATTATTTAAGTTACAAGGTTCTCCTGTAACATACATAGATTACTCTCATAGTTTTGCAGAGCTATTACAAATAGTTGAAGATTTTTTTTATCCAAACTTGAGTACTGCTTTCATACAAAGTCCACATTAATTATATTTTGTCATTAATAGTAGACAATGAAACTAGGAGTCTTGGATCATTGAAATTTTGATTCATTTTGAGTATCTTTGAGTAAATTTCACCTATCACTTCTGCATGGCTTGAATATTACCCCCATTGAAATGAGTTATCCCAATATGATTTGAATAGGAAAGTAAATTTATGAGGCTCAGTCAATGGCCAGAATTGATTAAACCAATATATAAATTTGACATAATTGTTGATGAGGAGAACAGTATTCCTACCTAAAAGTTTTTTTTTCCTTCTTTTTAGAAATACTTTTAGTATTTACAAGGCACTATTTGGGATCAGAATTTCAATACATTAAATGAATAGGCTTTATTTATTTGCCAGTTTCCTGAATTGTAAGCACTTTGAAAGCACAGCTAATTTAATAATAATACTAAAACAGTAATAGCTACCATTTATGGAATATTTAAGGTTTTCAAAATGCTTCACATTCATTATCTCATTTGATTCAGTTGATTGTATTTTATCCTCAGTGCCTGGCACATTGCAGGCACTTAAATATCTTTGATGATTGATGATTTCATCATCGAGAATATATAAATCTCATTGTTGGAGGGACTCATAGACAAATTCTTCTCAATGTGAGGCTCAAACTCCTGGCAATTAGAACAGCCCAAAGGAGGTTTGAGCTGCCTTGGAAGATGCAGTGACTTCCGCTCATATTAAGTATTCCAATACAGCTTGAATGGATGCTCGATAAGCATGTTAGATAGGATGGGCAATTCTCCCAAGGTTTCACTGGACCGAATGCCTTGCAATGCCTTTTCCAAACCTGACATTCTATCTGGGATATTCGATTCCATGAAATTCAAAGTATAAATACACAACGGATGGGAACTGATAAATTTTAGCAGAATAAGACTAGTACATGTGTTCCTTGAGCAAATTAGCTAACTTTCATCATGAGAAAGTGAAAGCAGGTCTTTGATGAAACTAGCATGTTAGGGAGAGGGTCTAGGCAGTGTTTTAAAACTTGGAGTGTTGCTACAGAGAAGGTAAGTTCAGATAGGGCACCATAATGCAGAGGATTAGTGAAGTACTGGGTACTTGGTAATAGGGAAGGCCAAGATTGGGAGACAGGTGCTTAAAAGGGAGGTGACAGATAGCATTTCCATCCAGGCAGTTTTCCTTTTATCAGCCCTATATTTAGGACCACAATGGAGCAGACAGAGTGTTAGCATGGGATATAAATGCTTGTGAAATCAAAATAATATAATTGATGAGAAATCAGAAGTTGAAAATTATAATTTTATTGAACTTCTTGTGAAGTCCTAATAGTTTTAGGGTAGGATTATTTTAATTGTCCTTACCAGCTCTAAATCTAAACTTAGAGTGTTGCTACATATAAATGTTGTTACATATAATATTTATTATATGCCTATTAGGTACCAAGCACTTTGCTAGGTGCTAGTGATACAAATACAATAAATGAAACAATTCCCACCATCAATAATAATAGCTAACATTTATTAATGCTTTAAGGTTTACAAAACTATTGACACGTTAGGTCACTTAGTTCGCTCAACAGTCCTATGAGGTGGGTACTGTTATTATCCTCATTTTATTGAGAAATAAACTTATCTGTCCAGGGATAAAGAGCTAGAAAGTATCCAAGGGAAAATTCAAATTCAGATCTTCCTGACTCCCAAGTCCAGTGTTCTCTCCCCTCTGCTACCCAGAAAATCTTTGCTCAAGTTACCCCTCTGCTTTTTATTAGCTGGGTAAATTTGGGCCAGATGTACTTCAGTTTCTTCATCTGTATAATTGAGGGGCGGGGTGTAATAGATGATATCCTTGGTCCATTTTCACTTGAAATCTATGATACTGTTGTCCTCTGCAGTAGGTGAATCCTAAAGAGGTGGCTGAAGTTCTGAGAGTTTAAGTAATTTCCCTATGGATGCACAGCTCATAATCTTCAGAGAAAGATTTGAACCTTGATCACATTGATACCAAGTCCAGAACTCAATCCACAGAGCCACGTCATCTCAAATTAGGCCAGTTGAAAAAGATGAAAGCAATTGTAATTTTACTGTATTTGTCTGCAAAGATAACAAGGTATTTTTAAAAATATATGATATTGTGGTCAATTTCAGATTATGTATGTATATATATGTATATATATGCATATTTGTATATGTACAAGTATGTATGTATATATGTATTCATGCATACTTTCCTCTTTTCCTTAATAGATTGTGAAGTCTTTGGAAATAGAGATTATTGTATTTTTGTTTTTTTATCTTTGAATTCTCAGTGCTTAACAAACTGTCTTACAGATACTCCAGGAATCTATAATTTCACCAGATTCAGTAATTCCTGTACTGATGTACATCTTACCATGTCACTCTTTTGATCAAGAATCTTCAATGGCTCCCTACTGCTCATAAGAAAAAGATATGAAATACAATTCTGGCATCAAAATCTTTTCCAAATTAAGCTCTAACTTAGCTTTTGAAGCTAATTACACATGATTCTTGCTTGAGCACTCTTCATTCCAGTCAAACTGACCTATTTACTATTTTCCACTCATAATATTCCATCCAAAACCTCCTTGCCTTTGCTTACATTGTTCCCAAGGACTAGTATATTTTCAAATCTTATTTCTACCTCTTCGAAGCCTTATTTCTCTTTGAATCCATCTGAGGTACCTGCTACTTCAAGAGGGCTTTACTGAATCCAATGATTTTTAGTCTACATCTCATACCCCCAACCACTGTATATTTGTCATGAGTGCATGACATCTCTTACCCCTAGCTGAATGTCAGCTTTTGTGGAAAAGGACACTCTTTCCTTGTCTCCCTTTCTCTTTCTCTGTATTTAATAACTAATATTTATGTAATGCTTACTGTGTTCCAGACATGATACTAAGCACTTGACAAATATAACTCCAATAGCCCAATGAGGTGGGTGCTTTTATTATCCTTATTTTACAGATGAGGAAAGTGAGGTTATGCAACTTCTCCAGTGTCACACAGCTAGTAAAAGTTTGTTGCCAAATTGGAACTCTGGTCTTTATGACTCCAAGCCTAGCACTCTATCTAATGCACCATTTAACTACCAAGCTGTCAATCTCTGCCTCTATTTTGTCTCCCTGAATCTTTCTGCCTCTGTCTCTTGGTTTCTGTCTTTCTCTCTCTATCTCTTTCTGTCTCTGTCTCTCTGTCTCTGTCTCTTTCTCTCTGTCTCTCTCTTCCTCTCTCTCTGTCTCTTTTTGTAGGCTCTTTAAAAATTCTTGTTGATTGGTTGTTTATGGTCCATCTGGATGTTTACAAAACAACAGAGAATAGGAATAGGCACTGAAACTATCATTTGATTGGCACAGAGAGTTCTCAGGTGAGAAAATTCCTTCTACTAATGAAGATTGGCATCTTCTCTATAACTTATGGTCCTATCGCATTGCTTAGGGGCACTGAGAGGTTAAGTTACTAGCCCATGTTCACATGACCAATAAATGTCAACATATGATTTGAACCCAATTCTTCCTGACTTCAAGCCTGTGTTTCACTGGCTTTCTGGATGACGATGATGGTGATGGTGATGATGATGGTGATGGTGATGATGATGGTGATGATGATGGTAATGGTGATGGTAATGGTGATGATCACAATGATGATGGTGGTGGTGGTGATGATGGTAATGATGATGATGATAGAAATATTCAACATATATCTCTCTCCCACACACATAACATTTTGCTGATATCACACACATTTACATATGTCATACTATTTTATCCTCACAACAAACATGAGAGGTACATGATTTTATTCTTATTTTACAAATATGGAAACAGGGCTAGCAAGTTTCTGAGAATAGATGAGAATGCTAGGTCTTCTTGACTCTAAGTCTGGTGCTCTATCCTTGATTCCAAGATGCCTCTCATTGTTAGATGGCTATGAGAGTTGCTATATCCCTATGATTTATCACCTTACAGCCAAGGGATGAGACTCTTGTAACTTTGCCATGTTTGTCATGGGATAGCCAACAAGTCATCCATCCCTGGGCTTCTGGGCACAGTAAAACCTGACAGAACAACTGTTATCAAAATCTGATGACATTGTCTTGGAGAACCCAGAGCTACTTCCTCATCCAGATTAATTATTAAGATAGTATTTTAAGAAAGTGCCTTATACACAGTATTCACATAGTACATGTCCAATCAGATTGTTGGACATGAAACATAAATTTCTACATATACAATATGGCTGAAAGGCATGTGCTTAGCAGATTTCAATAAACCCTCCTCAAACCATCACTGTGTACCCTGCATAACACTGAGAAATGATGATTTAGCTTTGTCTTAGCATAGCTTCTTAACATTGAGTTCCTTAGCTACAATAAGCATCTTTAGAAATAAAAGAATAATTAGTAATATTTGACCCTTGCTTTATTTATTGTAGAACAGACTAAGGACACATAATGACAAATAAAAGAATTCAAGGAAGTCATCTCATTTCTGATCATTGATCTTAATGAGCCAGAATCTTCTTCTTGCTCACAAGCCAATTATTATATCATCTAATCTTCCATGGAATACATGAAATGAGCTTTTAAGGTATTAAGAAAAGCATCAGAGATGTCTAAATTATACCCTTGGAACAGCTTAGGGTCTCTGAAAATTGGATCTCTAACAGCTAGTTAGTCAGCAATCATTTATTAAGGGCTTACCATGTTCCAGGCGGGTATTGTACTAAGCCATGGGGGTTCAAAGAAAGGCAAATACTCATTCCTTGCTCTCTAGTAGTTCATGTTCTAATGGGAGAGACAGAAAAGCAACCAGAAGACACTGCTCATTGCAAGAAAAGTAAAATGAATCCCTATCAAGCCATGCTCTCCCATTTCTATAACATTTTAAGGATGACCAAGGTTGACTGTTCCTCCAACAGCCTCCATGTGATTAGTTAGTACAGGTTATGTTTTCATCTTCATTTTTAAATGAAGAAAGTTTCAAAGAGTTTAAGCCAATGGGGATGCTTAGTCTCAGAAGAGAATACTTGGAAAGGATTTGATAGCTTCAAAATTTGAACAACAGTTATATGGAACTAGGATTTAGTGATTGAGGATGGAGTCAAAATAGGGGAGTCAGAGCTAACAGCTTTGTCTTAGCTCCTTCAAATCCTCTCCTGCCACAAAGATAAAAAGGAACTGAATTCTGATTAGGGCAAGAAAAAGACAGAGTAACTCATTTTTCTGTCTAAGAGCACCTTAGGAAGACAAATTAACTCATTTTTCCAGATAAAGGAACCTTAGGAAGACAGAAAGAGAGGTCTATGGACCCTGGGGTAGGGGCTAAGCAAGAGCTCAGCATTTCAGTAACATTAGGTGGAAGTTGTAGCATGCTCTGGTAGTAGTAGTAGCAGTAAGGAGCAGCCTAGAACCCAAGGGTTGTGGTACACTGAACAATTAATGGGAAAGAGATCCCAAGGGACCCCTCTACTGGTGCCGAGAGCAGAAATGGGTGCCATCTGATAATTCTATTTCCCATTACCTAGTTCTGGATCACAGTTCCACAGGATCACAGTTCCAAAGGGAGGAAAGTGGTCATGGTCCTGAGGGTGTAAGAAGCAAATAACATGTCCAAAATGGTGGCTGTATATGTCTTAACCCAAGAATATAATGAACACTTAGTTCTAAAAAAGTGAAATAAACCAACGGGAAAACCAAAACCAAGGTGGGAAACCAAAACCAAGAGGGAACTAGCAGTTCAGTCACTGTAGACATGCAGAACCTCTCAGTAGACTAAAAGTAAACAAATCCAGAGGCAGTCTACAGAAACTGAACTACACATAAGCCAAGATATCCAAATTGGGTCAGGAATTTACTGCCCAGGAGGGCAGTAAATAGACATCTCCCAGAATCACCTGACTTTGCAAGTGCTGGAAACTTACAGACCCACAGATTGAGGTGTCAGAGGATATAAAAGAAAAAAAAATGTCAGATCAGATATCCTTCACCCAGAGGTGAGTATCTTGTAATTAACATGAATCCCAAAGTCAAAAGTAGGCTAGAGGTATATTTTTGGCAATAGAGAAACTGCCAATATACAAAGAGAAATTGAAGATTAGTGAGAGTATAGGGATAATAGAGGGAACAATCTATTGAAGAATGTAGGATAGAATAAGATTATTTGTGCATGTAGAAGGCTTTGCCATTGCTAGGAAATTGGCCACATTATAAGGTAAGACAGGTAAAGGTAGGGTGAAGAAGCAGAAAGCTTATGAAGGATATAAAATGAGTAATAATGGAGAGGGCGGCTCTCAGTTAATGGTTTTTTTTCAGTAAAATATGAGAGTCATGGTCAGAGGATACATGGGGAGACACAAGTGAGAATTTAAATAGATTAAAGAAGTAGGCCAAAGATGCAAAAAAAACCCCACCAAATTAACCTGATAATTAAAAAGCTACTATGGTGACAGGGAAACTCATGAGACAAACTCGGAACACAACGACTTAAAAAAAATCTACATGCAAAGCCTCAAAGAAAAAATACAGATTGTATACAAGCCCAATGAGAATTCCTGGAAGAACTAAAGAAAGATAAAAAAGAGTGAAATATATTTTAAATATCAAATAAAAATGGTAGAGGATAAGCTAGGAACAGAAATGTGAGCTATATAGCAAAGTTATCAAAAGAGAATTAGCAGCTTTGTAAAAGGGCTATTAAAATAATGAAGGAAATAACACTTTAAAATTAGAAGTAGACAGAAGATAACAACTATATGAGGCATTAAGAAAGAATAAAACAAAGTCAAATGAGAAAAAATAGAAGAAAATGAGGAATATATCATAAGAAAATAACTAACCTGAAACATAGATTGAGAAGAGGTAATTTAAGAATCCTTGGACTACCAAAAAGAAATGCATAGAAAAAAAGAGCCTAGGCAGCATATTTCAAGCAAAGTAAGTCTGACCAGATATCTTAGAACCAAAGGACAAAGTAGAAATTGAAATAATTTACTGATTACCTCCTGAAAAAATATCTCAAAATGAAAATTCCCCAGAATATTAAAGCCAAAATCCTTAATTCCCAAGTCTAGAAGAAACTATTGAAAACAGCCAGAAAGAAAAGATTCAAATACTTTGGGTTCATAGTCAGGATAATACAAGATATAGAGGGTCAGAGCATTTTGAATGTGATACTCTTTAAGGCAAAAGATCTAGGATTATAACCAAGAATAACCTATGCAGCAAAATTGAGTATAACTTTACAGAAAAAAGGATATTTAATGAAATAGATGATGAAAAGACCAGAACTGAATGGAAAATTGGCATGCAAACAAAAGACTCAAGAGAAACTTAAAAATGTGAACATGGGTGAGAAATCATAAAGGGCTAGACAAGGTCAAACCGTTTATATCATGTAATGGAAAAGTACTACATCTAACCCCTCAAAATGATATTATCCTAGAGCTGTTAATGAGAATCTACCAAGTGTGATTCTGCTACACTGAGATGATTTAAAAGGAGAATAGAAGAGTGAAAAAGAGGAATGTTCTGGGAAAGGGAGAAAAAGAGATGAAGAATTGCAAAAATTATCTCACATAAATGGGCTATGCAGAGAAGAGTTTGGAGGGAATGATGGGAGGAGTGGGTAACAATTGAATTTCATTGTCATCTAAACTTATTCAAGGAAGGGACAATTTGGGTACAAAAGACAATTGGGTACAAAAATTCATCTCATGCAAAAAGGCAATAGGATGGGAAGGGTTTATAAAACAAGAGTTGGGTAATAAGAGGGCAGCCAGTTTAAGGAAGGCAGTGGTCAGAAGCAAAAAAAAAAGACTCCTGTGGAGGAGACAGGGTGAAAAAGAAGAGGATAAAAATAAGAAAATAAGATGGAGGGAAAAATATAGTTAGCCATCATAATTGTGAATGTGAATAGGATGAATTTACCTATACAATGGAAGAAGATAAGAGAATAGATTAGAAAATAGAATCCAACAGATATTCTGCTTACATGAAACACACTTGAAACATAAAGGCACACAGAGAGTAGACATAAGGGACTGGGAAAGAATCTATTATATTATGTCGAAGAGTATAGAGTCAAGGGTAGCAATAATAATCTCAGACATAGGAAAAACAAAAAAAAGTAGACCTAATTAAAAGACATAATAGGGGAAGGTATATTTTGCTTAAAAAGTGTCATAGACAGTGAATCAATACTGATCACATTCACCAAATGCCATAGCATCTAAATTAGTGAATGAAAAGTTATATGTGTTACAGGAGGAAATAGAGAGTAAAAGTGTAATAGTAGGGGACCTCAATTTACCTCCTCTCTCATTTAGATGAATCTAAACATAAATATAAGAAAGAAGTTAATGAGGTGAATATAAGTTTAGGACAGTTGGATATGATCAACTTCTGGGGAATATTGAATGGGAATAGAAAGAAGTATACTTACATTTCAGTTGCGGCTTGCTTTGCTTCCCCCAAAATTGATTATATATTAGAGCATAAAACCTCACAAATAAATGCAGAAAGGTAGAAACATTAAATACATATTTTTCTGACCATATGCAATAAATTCATTTAACAAAGGGCCTTTGAAACATAGATTAAAATTTAATTGGATTTAGAGACTAAAGAGACTTTGCAGATGATCATGTCTAACTTTTTCCTTTTAATGATGAGGAAATGAGATGCAGGGAGGTTGAATGATTTGACCAGGATTAAACAGCTAGTCAGTGCTTGAGGGGACATTCTGTTCACTCTGCAATGAAATTCTATGGAAGAGAGGTTAGACATGAGAAGGTAGAACCAAGAACAATTTTTAAAAGATTTTTGGCTTTCTTAACAGGAAAGAAAATAAAACATTTTTAATAATTAAGGCCATCCCTAAGTGGAAGGGGAGTGTCCTGAATGCCCCAAGAGGTAGTGCATTCTCCCTCACTTGAGGTTTTTAAGCAAAGATTGGGTGATGACTTCTTGGATATGCTGCAGTTGGGCATTTCTTGTTGGATTTGTATTGGGTTAGATGCCAGCTGAAATCACTGCCTGACACTGAGACTCTCTGATTCTGTTGGTTGCCTATAGATACATAACTGTTATATATCAAAGTTACATTTATATCAGGTCTCCTAGTTCCAAGTACAATATTTCTGCTATACTTACTGCCCTCCTCTGTCCATAATTAAATGTTTTTTCCCCACAACAACCTTATATATCAATCTGAAGAACTAGCACCATAATTTAACAATTTACATTTACTATTTATTTTCAATGCAAAAAATATTATTGAAATGTGTTTAGTTCTTTCCCCCAACGAGGACTTTTTGTCCATTCATTCAAACTCATTTTCGCTTCTCTATAGTCTTGGTTCATGTGTATGCCATTGTTGTGGTTTTGCTATTGCTCTGAAAATGTCTGCCTGTGTTATTACCTAAACTTCTTTGCAGAATTCTTTTCGGCATTCTTCACACTTCTTGGTCTTAATGGAATTATAATAATCTATTAAATTAATATAACATAATCAGTTGGTTTATCTAAACATTTCTTTTTATTGGACATTTGATTGTTGTGAGTTTCATTCTTTTTGTTTGTTTGTTTTCCAAATTTCAGATTATACTGTCTTGAGATTAGGCCTAGTGGTCTTGAGGCCGCCATGACAGCTCCCCTTAAAGAGAGCTGTAGTTTGTGGAATATTTGTACTCTTGTTCTAAGATTAGACCTGATGGTCTTGAGGCAATCCTGACAGTCTCCTTTTAAAGGAGGCTATAAGCTTATATAGAACATACTCATAGAAAAACAGTAACAAGAACTTATTTTTAAAAATTTAGTGCAACTTTTGTCTTCCACCAGCTTCATTTTTTCTTGCTGATAACAACCCCCCCATCTAAATAACATTTTTCCTGACCCCTGATATGCAGGGAGTCTATTTAGTATCAGAGTAGAAGAAGCCCATTCTCAGATGGGCACTTTGGAGCACACTCGTTCCTATAGTGGGAAGACATCTTCCTGCTAGAGCACCCCTCTCCCGCTGAATGGATCAGTGTCTCTGTGCTCCCCAATGCAAAGCTGTCTTTATGTGACTTCTACCCTTTGTTACTGTCTATGCCTGAGCTGTATATCAGGTCCTGTTTTCCTCTCTCCCCTTCCCCCTCTTCTCTATTACTTTCAATAAAGCTTTGCATTGAACTGACTCACGCCATTTTACATGTAATTCTCAGCACCTGAACTCATTAAAGAGTTGTTTTTCTAACATCTATGTCTGGCCCACAGGTGTTTTCTTAGATGTAACCTGCATACCCAGACACAAATTTCACCTATTTGCAACCACACCCACACTGGAGGATTGTGGCACTATGAACCCAGTCTTAGAAAGCAAGGCTCAATAGGGAGAGCTTACATCCATCAGTGAGAGACTCCTTTATGCCAGAAAACTGTCACAGAACATACACTTATAATGCTATGGAAATTGGTGAACAGTTGTCTTTCTTTCCATCAGTCTGTGTGTGTGTATGTGTGTGTGTGTGTGTGTGTGTGTGTGTGTGTGTATGTCTGTAGTTATCTCTGTCTCTATCTCTTTCCGTATTTGTCTCTGTCTGCCTTTGTCTCTTCTCTCTGCCTCTCTGTGTCTGTTTTTTTTTCTCTCTTTAATACTAACAGAGTATGTCTTCCTTGTGCTGCATTCTTAAAACATAGGTGAGTGGGGAGGAAGTAGGAAAGAAAATCCAATAATATTTTACTTATTCGTCTATTCTAAACTCAGTAACCTCAAGGGACAGAATAAGCACAAGTCACTCAAAAAAGATGATTAA
>CM053624.1:20525227-20545736 GCA_028646595.1 Phalanger gymnotis | reverse complement strand
GGGGAATGGGGCCACCAGAATATATGCCATCTTGGAGTGGGTGGGAGGGTAGAAATGGGGAGAAAATTTGTAGTTCAAACTCTTGTGAAAATCAATGCGGAAAACTAAATATATTAAATAAATTAAATAAAAAAAAGATGCTTGTATTGAAGAAGAGGAGACCTAGGCCAACAATCTTAGTACATGTCCTATGCCTCTACTGTGCTGTAAATTTGGATTTTGAGACTAAAGCCTAACTTGGAATGGGAAGGGCAGTGGGACTTGAAAAGTTTAGAAACATTGTAGTTTCCTGGAAAATACAATGAATTTTAAGACAGAAAACCTGCATTTGAATTCTATTTTTGACACCTTTTATACAGGTGACTTTATGTAAGCTATTCTCTGGACCTTAGTTTTATCCTCTGTAAAATCAGATGATTAGAGCAGATGTTCACCTACATTCCACTTAGGTCTAACACCTATGTTCACCTGACTCTTTTACAAAGTATAGTGGTGGTTGATGATTCCTTTACAAAAAAAGTATAAAGATGGCTATTTTTACAATTTACATAGACAGTAGAGACATTCTGTCACTTTTCGGTGCCATGTTTTAGGTAGGATATTTAAAAGTTAGAATAGACCAATTACGTGGTGAGGTTATTACAAACCATGCCACAGAAGGATGAAGGATCGACCTGGGGATGTTTAGCCTGGAAAAAAATGAGATTTTGAGAGCAATAGAAGCCGTAAGTAAATATTTGAATATCACAGGGAAAAGCAATTAGATTGGCTCCAAAGTACAGAATTAGGAGTATGAGTTAAAGATAAAGTGAAAGACTTCATCTGCATGCATGGGGAACAACTACAACAAAAATAAGAATAAGAACTACCACCACCATCACCACAACCACTACCACTACTACCACTACCACTGCTGCTGCTCCTGCTGCTGCTACAACTACAACTCACTAATGCTTACAGGTATTCCTAAGTTGAATAGGCTGCCTTGTGAGGATGTGACTTCTCCATCCTTGGAAATATTCAAACTGAGATTGGACAAATACTTTTCAAGAGTATTGTGAGGGAGGGGGAACTTGTCCAGGTATCTGTTGGACAACGGCCTCTGAGCCCTCTTTAATGTCTGTAATTGTATTATCCCATGATGTACTTTGAGCCCTCCTGTACCAATAAAACAAAACAAAATAAAATAAAATCAAAGTGTAAAGGTGAAGATAGGTCTCTGAGCCTCAAAGGTGTGATCAGATGAGTGTTGGGTTTTTATGACTCCTGGCCACAACTCTCTCCCTCAGGGGTCAGTTGTAAAAAGAGGCTAAGAGGGCTAGGGAGCTCATAACCTGTTTAAGAGGAAAAGATAGCTAAGAAATTGTTTGCTTACTGGGATGCCAGTAGCAGTGTGTGAACTGACTTGTTCTTTGAGTTTAGCAGAGAAGTTTAGAGAGAAGAAGGGAGGGTAGCTATTCAGTCTTCCTAGCTAAAGCCACCGGGCGTTAGCTAATATGAGTTTGCCTCCTATCTCTCAAAATCTGCATATCCAACTTTGTGCCTCTCCTGATCTCTGGTTCTACTCCTCTAACTTTCTGTTCCCCCTTTTCACTGGATATCCCACAGCCACCTCAAATTTACTTGTCCAAAATGGAACTCGTTGTCTCTCTCCCTAAACTTTCCCATTTTTCATGATCCAGTGGAGGGCATCAAAATCCTTCTGGTCATTCAGGTTCACAACATTAGAGTCCTCAGCCTCCCACCCTTCCCTTCCCCATATCTAATCAATTGCCAACACCTTTCCTATCCCTTGTCTGTCTTCATGCCACAACAACCCTAGTTTACTCCCCTCATCACTTCACAACTAGATTATTGTGATAATCTCCTAATTTGTCTCTCTGTATCCAGTTTCTTCTCCTTCTCTTCCATTCTACAAAGAGGTAGCACATTGATATTCCTCATGCATGGACATCATAATATAATTCCTCCGTTCAAATGTCTTCAGTGACTCTGTCTGGTTTTCAATATGAAATACAAGATTTTCTTTTTGGAATTGAAATTCCTTCACAGTTTTGCTCCAATCTATTCATTGAGACTGATCACATATTACCAACTCTATCTCTACCCTCAAAATACTTTTTTATTTCAGCCAAATTTACCTACTTGCTTGCAAGATATCACATTTCCCATCTATGTGCTTTTATTCTGGTTATTTCCCATGCCTGGAATGATCTCCCTTTTTACCTTCTACTCTTGATACCTCTAAAACTTTTCAAGGCACAGCTCATTCCTAAAAGGGGGCCTTCATTATTCATCCTAGTTGTCAGTGCTTCCTAAATTTTCTTTGAATTTATTGTGAGTATATCTTTTATTAACAGCAAGATGGAGTAGTTACTAAAGAGTTCAAACTTTTCCTCTGACACGTACTGGTGGGTGCCCTGGGCAAGTAACTTAAACTCTAAGCATCTCTCCAAGACTCAGCTACAAAGAAGGTTTTGAACTACTTTGGTAAAAAAAATTCCTTTCAGAAGTTTCTTAATATGAATGAAATCACAGGTCCTATACTTTTTCCCCCTTGCATAATCTTAGAGGTGTGTTCTCATATATAGGCTCGAGCATACAATTCCAGGTTTATTTCTCTTTTTAAAACATTTTACATTCCATCTAAACTGACCTCTTTGTGGTTCCTTGTATGCATCAGTCCATTTCTACTCTCCCTGCATTTGCCCAGGCTGTTTCTCGTCTAGAATACACTTCCTCCTCCCCTTCTCTTCTTAGTATTTCATGTTGCCTTTTAAGATCAGGGTAAATGCCACATCTTACAGAAGGCATATTAGGATTCCTTCATTTACTAGGGATCACAACTTATTTTTATTTACTTTATGACTATATTTTAATTACTCACATCTATACAAGTTTCCCCTGATAAGTGTTTCTTGAGGACCAGGGGTTTGTTTTATATTTTTTCCTTTGGTGTCCCTATTTCCTAACACGATTGGTACTCAACAAATGCCTCACAGATTCGATTGAGATAAATTCACTATATTTTGAAAGATATGGAAGCCTAGTGTACTTTGACATCAAGTTAGCCCTAAGCTCCAAGAACTGTGCATGAGACCTGAGAGCCATGTGCAAGAGCCAGGGACCTTCAGACATGGGGGTAAGTAGATGAACAGTGACAGACTACCAGCCTAATTGAAACTCCATAGAGATATACAGCTGAGAATGTTCATAAGTATAAGAAAAGAGAAAAGCTAAAGAATACACATTAGCATTCATTGTACAATCGTCTCAGCATCATCTTTAAACATCGCCACTAGTTCTGCCTTAGAAAAGCAGCTTCCTTTCCCTAGATCTCATTTTTCTACTCAATTCAAGCTATCTACTCCAATAGAAAGAGTACTTACCCACGAAGATGAAATCACAGATCCTTGAATTATTGGCAAAAGCATTCTAGGCATACCACATAATAATAGCTCTCTAGACAAAAATAAATAAATAAAAATAAAAAGGTACATTTTTTCCATTAGGAAGGTTAGCTGCTGTTTTGTTTTCTAAGTAGTCATTGATATACATTTGAAATAATACCAGCAGCCTCTTTCTTTATCCCAAGGAATAAAGAGCATGGCTAGATTTGAAGAGATGCCAGGACATCGATGGCTTTTGTAAGAAGGTGGAATGGGGAATGGAAAATAAACTGGATATACTTTTGCACAACAGCAAAATTGGCTTGATCTGGGGTTTTCCATGAATTTAGCAGCCCTGGGCCCACTGCCAAATCTTAGGCTTTGTGGCCACTAATTGGATCTTAGATGCAAAATGTATATCTATATTAATGCCATGCATCTAGGCGCCCCTGCAAGGGGATGCTTCATGGGGTTTTCTTTCTGTCGTTCTGCAGAATGCCAGGTACTGGTGAGCACTCCGTATTGTTAGAAAGTGATAGAAAATAGAATATAATTGTGGCTTGACTCTCAGGTCTGCAGCTAAGCTGCAATGGTCCTCATGTTGTGTGGGTAGGACAGAAGGCACTTGAGGGTGAAGTTGATGGAAATTCCCAAGGACTATTTTGGGCATATTATGCTCCATTATCAGTCCCTTGATGTCATAGGCCTAGAAAGTCATGAAATTATCCCCAAATTTAATGACTAAAAGTGTACTTTATATTGTCTTCCATTGCAGGGTTAAGAGAAGAAATCGGATTTAATTAAAGCCATAAAATATGGAAACATACCATAATGAAAATTATTTCTTTTCTTTAAAAAATGGCAGTAAAATACATTTTAACCAGTATATGGTGGTCTCATTTTTCGTCTCCAAAAGTATCCACATAAAATCAGGGAATTTTAGATCATTTTTAGTGTCTATAAAGCCAGCAATTTGGGAATAAAACTTTGATGAATCTGATAGAGTAGAAAGAATAGTAGATTTAGAGGTAGAGGATTTGGGTTCCAATCCTAGCTTGCCTAATCACTTCCTATCTGGCTCTGGACAATTTGCTTAATGCTGTTGGGTATTTTTACCTCATGTGGGAAAGACTAGATGGCCTTTGAGGTCACTTCTAACACTAAATAAGCCCTATGATTACTAGATCATTAGATGAGTTGTTGCGAGGTCCGTTCCTGACCTAAATCTATAATGCTACAAAATAAAGTAACCTGATTTTGAGTAGGGAAGATGATGGGATGGTGATATCAGCAGGCAGCCAGGATATTTTGGAAAATGTTATTTGGGAAGTGAAAGGCAGGACTTACCTCTTGGTGTGATGTAGTGATTCATTTATTTGGAAATGTAGACCAGTTTTCAATTGACTAACTTTCTGACCTTAAATCAATTCATTTTTATCTGTGTCTTTAAAAATGTGAACTTTACAAATAAAACAATGGGAAGATTTACATATGATTCCAGTAAATTTTCTATTAGCTCCTATGAATGGGGAAAAAATATTCTGGTTAAATGAGTTTTATAAGAACCTATCTTACTAAAATCTTAATCTTGAAAATCTTTCTGAAATGCATGAATGAGGAAGATGGATTTGTTCTCTAATTATAGAAATTATTCACTCCTTCTCTGATTACATAGTCTAATTGTTTTCCTCAGTATCCTGGCACCTGCAATTCCATTGACAGTAGGTCAGCACGCAGATCCTTCAAAAATAATACTCCCAATATACGGACTATTTCCTCTCAGTATTTTAGCTTCTAAATGAGACAATGTGGCAGGTTTGTATGTAAACATTAATTCATTGCCCTTAATATGCAGTTATTAAGCACTCATTCTCCTGGGATCCTGGACTTCTCACTGGTCAGTATTCACTATATGTAGGCTAATCATAAACCTTGCATGCTGCTGCTCTCCAGCCATCTTTATGCCTTGCTGCTACTTTTGTATACTTCCCCTGTCTCCTTTCAACCTTGTTTAGTACCTCTTTCTGTAAGAACAGTCATTCAATTGGCCTTGTCATTCCAGGAGATGATGATAATGATGATAACAATGATGATGATAACGATGATGATGATGATGATGATGGCAGTGGTGGTAGTGGTGGTGGTAGTGGTGGTGATAATGATATTTGCAAAGTGCTTTATGTGCATTAATTCATCCTCTCTCTAAAAATAGCTATGTGAGAGAAGGTATATTCCATTGCCTATTTTGCCAGTAAGGAAACTATGGCTGTGACATTAAGTGATTTGTTCACGGTTACATAAGGAGTCAATGTTTGAGGCAAGCTTTAAAATCAGGTCTTCCTCATTCCAAGTCCAAAATTCCATCCATTTCACAACATAATTGTCTCTTGTTTGCATGAATGATTCTTGTAACTTTCTAGACCAAAATTCCCTTCCCTGGCTACCACTCTTTTATATGTATTGACTCCTCCATAATCAAAAAAGCTCCCTGAGGCCAGAGGTGTCTTACACTTTTTTTCTTTGTATCTCCAGTGAGCAACACTGTGCCTGATACATAAGTGCTTAATATATGATTTTGAATATATTAATATATTTATTTATTCATTCATTCAGTCACTCCAATATTGAGCTAGTCACTAGATATTCAAATTAAACACACACACACACACACGCACACATGCAGACAAACATGCATACACACAGAGTCCCTGTGTTCAGGATATTTACATTCTGCAATAGTTAATGATATATTCATACCATGCATTTCAAACCGATTTCAACCCATGACTCAACATATTACCTATTTCAAGGCAGTGAAGAGCTACAGTGGACAGAACACTAAGCTCAGTCTATGAAGACCTAAATTCAAGCTGACCTCAGAAACTAGGTGGTAACTATATGACCCTGGAAAAGTCATTTCACTTCTGTCTGCCATAGTTTTCTCACCCATAAAATGGGGATAATAACATCTACCCTTGAGGGTTATTGTGAGGATCAATTTATATCAGTAAAGCAGTTAACACAGTGCCTGACACATAATAGGTGCTTGGTAAATCCTTGTTTCTTTCCTCCTACTCTTTCTTGCTCTTCCTGTTTTCATCTTCCTTCATCTGTATTTTCTCCTTCCCTTAGACTCCCAAAATATCCGACTTTTGGAAGCTTGCTCAGACCTAAGCTATCATCCTGGTCCTCTACTAGGTGGAAGCATTGTAAGGATGTTGCCTCTTGAGGAAATGAAGTTGAGGTAGTCCATCTCAGAAAGCTAGTGAATCATCCTTATCTTCTCCAGTCACATAAACCTCTGAAGAAAGGAACCTGATGTAGTATGAAGGCAGATTTCATGATTTCAAAGAGAATTGTATATATGTCTGAACGGTTCAGAACCACAGGATATAAGGAATTGCCTGAGTAGAAGGCAGAAGAATCAAAGCATTTATTCAAGCTCCAAAGTAGCAGACCCATGAACCAGTGTCCCCATTTTGATATCCTGGTCAAAAGCTTCCAGGCCCAATAATTCCTTCTCACAAGAGTAACAAGGAGGCCACAGAAAAACATGATGGCATTAAACCAAATCATATTCATGCTTCCCCCCCTCCAGTAAGAAGATTACCCACTGGCCTCAAACCCTTGCTCAGCACTCCCCAGTCCACATGCTGGTCAGCCCTGCTACCAGCAGCACCTGCATCTTTGTCTTCAGCTCCTTTTGGCTTGGCTTTATCTTCAGCTTCGGCTGTAGCTGTCTCTGGCTCCAACAAGGCTCAATCTTCAAGCTATCTTCTCTCCTCTTATAGAGTTTTTGACATCATTAAGCATCCTCTCAATGACCAGAGCTTAGGCCCTGGTGATTGGTTCTTGAGTTGGCCCCTCCCCTTAGGACCTTGGGAAGTTCACATCCACATAGATTAGGTTAACACCTAATAGGGCATGGCTCTGGAGTTAACACCTCCCCTTAGCTAGCCCCACCTTGGGCCCCACCCCAGTAACCAATCCACACCCACATAGGTTCCACACCTAATAGGGGTTTGGGCCTGGGGCTTAGCACCTAGTAAGGCTTAATGAAATACACTGAATTACTCAAAGAAAACAAAGGCCATTTTGCTTACCAACACACCTGATCAGCCCAGGTCCCCATGGAGAAAAAGAAAAAGACAAAAACAGAATCATAAGCAGCTTGATCAAGGATGATCATCTTTAGAGGGGTGTAGAGGATCATTGGTCCATAAGAACTCAGAGGCCAGCATATTCAAATCCTTCATTTCACAACTGAGGAAACTGAGACCCATGGAAATTAAGTAATTGACCCAAAGTCACATACCTAATAAGTGACAATGCTGAGATTCAATCCCAGGTCTTCAGACTTCATGTCTAGTGCTATTTGCATTCTGCCACACTGTCTCAAAAGGTTGTTCCTACTTTATGATATCTGACATAAAAATTATGTTTTTTTATTCTATGGCCACCTACATTTCCCCAGTGTATTTAATATACGTAAGTGAGTCACATAGTTTTCCAAGACACATCTTCTCAACTGATTCTACAATCAGGCTTCAAGTTTTGAGGAGAATAGAGTTAAAGAGTGCTGTGCTGTGCCAGGTCTGGATTTTATTTCCTGCATCTCAACAATCATCTTTGTTGATTACAATTTTACTAATGCTTCCAATGCCAGCTCAAATTTGATCTCCTCTAGAAAGCCTGACCTTAGACAAAGTTTTTTTTTCTCTCCCAATTCCCATCCATCACTATTTTTTTTTCTTTTAGCTCAAATCACTTGATAATCTTTCCCTCCTCAAGTCCCCTCATCTTTATATGTCTTCATGTTTCCTCACGTGAGTATAAGGTGATCTCCTTAGGGTAGGGGATACTTCAAATTTTCTTTCTTATTTTCTTCCCATTCTCAGTGCCTGGTCATATGACTTATATTTAATGTGTGTTAAGGTAAATCATGTTCTATTTTGCCCTACTGATATCAGTGTACATATCATATGCAGAAGCAAATTACAAGTTTTTGGTTTTTTTCATTTTGAAGTACAGACACTCTGTTTCCATCATTGGTTTCATAGCTATTTAGAATATTCAAGATTATCTAGCCATCCTAGTCATTTATTTTACATTTAATTGTTTTTCTTTTAACAAATTCTATTGCCTTACCTTTTTGACTTCTACCTGAACCTCACTGAAAAAAGAGTTTTGCAACAAATATGTGTAGTCAAGCTAAACAAATCCATTTACTGGCTATGTCATATATATATATATGTGTATATATATATGCATATATATATACATATATATACACATACATACAATATATACATACATGTATATGTATACCCAAGATGTATGTGTAGATAATTCCATACTTTGAGTCTGTCTGGGTAGCATTCTTTATCACTGGTCCCTGGAATCAGGGTTGGTTCTTGTGGTGATCAAACTTCTTAAGTCCTTCATACAATGTTGTTACTGCGTAGAGTTCTTCTGGTTTTGTTTTCTTAAATCTTTGTTACTTTATAAATATTATCTCAGATTTCTCTGAAATCTTTCCTCCGACGATTCTTATAGCATGACAGTATTCCATTGTATTCCCATACCATGATTCATTCAGCCATTACCAAAATGATTGCTATCCCTCCTTCTTAGTTTTCAATTTTTTTGCCACTTCAAGAAGGGTTAATACATTTATTGAATATATGGGTCCTCTTCTCCTGGTTTTTAAGGTAGATATGGAGTGTCATTTGAGAAGTGGTGTTGGTGAATCAAAGGACATGCTTGTTTTAAAAAATTTGGGTCACTGCCTTCAAAAATGGCTAGACAATTTTACAAAAGTGCATTCATGTGCCTGTTTTCCCACATCCTCTCCAACAACTGCCATTCTACTGTTTGGTCATTGTCTCCAATCCAATGCACGTAAGGTCCAACTTCAGAGTTACTTTAATTTGTGTTTCTCTAATCATTAGTGATTTAGAGAATTTTATTTTTCCATATGATTACTGCTAGCTTGGATTTCTTCCTTAGAAAATTATTCATATCCTTTGAGGACTGGGCAGTTGGAGGGTGGTTTCTATACTGTAAAAAACGAGACAGACCTTTCTAGATCTTGGAAAAGAGATTCTCATTATTTGAAACATAAAGAAAGTGATGACTAGAGAGGTCAAGGTATTTGCCTGGGGTCACATGGTCAGTAAGGAGCAGGACTAGGATGAGAACTGATGCCTCCAGACTCCAAATCTAGAACTTTCTTCACTCCGGCACAATTTTACATTCATCTCTGTATTACCTGAAGGCCCTTCATGTATTCTACATTTTCAGTAAATACTTGGTGAGAACAAGCAAACCTCCATTCACTGCTTCACCCAAGATTCAGATTTCAAAGTCCCATGCGTGTTCATTCTGCTCTTCCCTAGTTTGTCTTTGTCCATAATTGTTCACACTGCAAAAGGGATTGGTGTCTAAGCCAGAAGTTCAAAGTACAGAGACTTGCATGAGGCTTGCAACACTCCCTAAGTATGGCCCAAATGGGATAAAAATGTAATTGGAAAATATTTAACAAAATAAATAAAATCGATAATGTTAATATGTAGTTTTTCTAAGTAAATATGAGGCCCTCAAGGATTCATATGTACAATTTAGTGGACCCCTTTCTATCTGAGTTTGATTCTACTGACTTAAACAAATTATTTTTATTGTAACCCTCAAAAATATTCATTGTGCTTGGTATTGTTGCTGGTATTTGCATGGTAGTCTCGCCTTTCAGGTCCTTTTGAAGAAGTACTTCATGTCTAATGGTAGCCATTTCTAGAGTGGGGTGGGGGGGAGAGGAAGAAACAAAAGGGGAAAAGAAAGCTATAAGATAACTTTAATACTTATATTTAATAGGGTTAGAAAGTTGTACATAACAGATTTGCAGTTTCATGTGGAATCATCATTTTTTCTATTCTATTATGTTATGGAAATGCTTGTTTTATTTCTTATGTTCAGAAATAATAAAAACAAATAAATGAAGAAACAAATTGATGAATGAATGAATGAATGAATTAATTAATTAATACATAAAAAGAAGTAGTATGCATTCTGGCCTCAATGGTTAGAGTTGATAAAGCATATAAATTAAATATATCTAGTGATAAATTGCCAGCCTGCTGTGATAGCTAAGACAATGGAGTTGTGATCAAGAAATCTTATGCTCAGATATTAAAATTTTATACTTATAAGTTATGGGACGCTGGCCAAACGACTTATCCTATATGTGCCTGTTTCCTTATCAATAAACAGAGAAGGTTGGGGTGCATGGCCTTTAAGGTCATTTTCAGGTTTAAATTTATAATCTGGTAATTCTATGAATCTGAATAGTGACAGCTGGCTCTTAGTCATAATCAGTCAAATAACAAAATAGAACAAAACACACAGGGCCTCTGCTTAATAGAAGACTACATGTGTACGACCCCCAAGAAGGCCTTGTTTCATTCTCCTCTTTTCTTCTTTATTTTTTTTCTTCTCTTTTCCTGATATCGCTACCTTTAAGGTTCTACTCCAATTACCTCTCATGTTATGGAGATGAACTTAAAGTCTTGAAGGATTTACCACAGAGTATAAGTTCTGATAGGTCTTAGAAAGAAAAAAAAACCATAACAACTTTACAATCCCGTTTATGCACTGTATATCTGTCATTCAAGGTTTACCTAATTTTGGAGGTGTACCAATTTGGCCGGAGGGCACATCTACTATACCATCAATAGAAACTTTGCCAACAAATAACTCTTATTTTCCAGTAACAAGTGGCCAAGTCCAGACTTTTTGTTGAAACTCTCTACCCCGTTGTGTGTCTTTGTTTGTCTAAAAAGAATTTGCTCATTAGCTATGTGATGTATCCTTTCGTTTACCCAAATATGTCTCTTCTCAAGAACATTAATTCTCTTCTCTTGAAAGATTAATGCCTGAATTCTATAACAAAGGATCTCTAAATTTGGGGACATCCACAGTGTAATCCCCCAGGCTGGTGGTTCCCAAGACTTTTTCCTTCTAGAAACTACCTGCAGTGATTAATCTTTCATATGGAAACAAGATAATTCCAAGAGAAAAATTATTGTCAATGCTTCAAATGGTGAGCCTGTATCCTCAATCATTTCCATCCACATCTTGCATACTGCTTAGACATCCTTCCATCAATGTAGTACCAAATCCCTGTCATCAGAGTCATGGGGCACTTTGGCCCAGGCTCAATGAGGCCTTTGGCTGTCCTGGCAGCATTTCAATCTCTCCACCTTAGCTTTGCCTTCGGGTTGCCAAGCCTGAATGCTAGATTAATTTGCTAACTCTTTTGATAGGCAGATATAAATACATTTGGTAACCAATTGATTTGATCTCATTATCACTGCCAAAAAATGCACATCTGAAATAAATAGCCCATTTTGTTACATCACTTCTTGGGTCATGCAATTCTGTGAAATCCCTCCTATTAAGTATGTCTAGAGGATGGCTAAAGCCCAAGCATAACCATCTTTGAGGGGGTATGAATCTCAAACATAAAATTTCAAACCCTGACTTGGATTGAGTCTTCTGTCATGCTCTCTCCTTATTTTCCTGGAAGCATTATAATGTTAATTTATTTGGGCACATATTTGAAAAAGAAGGGCCTCTAGAGATCATAGTTTCTGACTTGATTTGTTTAGACCTGAACTCAGACATCAGTAAGTAACCTACCCAAGGCAACAAAGTAATGTTCTAAGTGACAAAAGCCGGATTTGAATAAAAGTCCTCTGTCTCCCAATTCTGTATTCTTTTGGCTGTGCCATACTGCTCCTTACCTTAGATCAGTCCTAGAATAACAGATCTAGAGTTCACAAGTCTTTCTGGCTTGCCAGGACCAACCAGAGCTTGGACACTTGCATCAAACCTTCCGGAATTTAATGTCACCTCCAAGTCATAGTGGATCATTGAAAAAACACCTTAGAGGAAGAAGACTATGACATCAGAAAACAAAATAAAACCCTGATAGATTTGGAAAAAAAGTAGTCAACTTTAGAATGAGATATCTGTGTGTTCGTGTGTATGTATGTATGTGTGTGCATGCGCACGCGCACGTGTGTGTGTGTGTGTGTGTGTGTGTATGTTGTCTGTCTTAGATGGGAATGACCAGGAATTTGTTTTTACCATTCAGATTTATAGGACCATGGGGTCATGGATTTATAGCTTGAGGAGAACTTAAAAATGATTTTGTCCAAACCACTGAGTTAAGAAAATGAGGACACTCAGGCATAGAGTAGTTGGTTGTCATTTACCCCTGTTCACCTAGCTAGTGTGATGGGAAGAGGGTGGCTTTTTCAGCAGTCTTTCAAAGCACTTTGGATGCCCTCTTCAAGAGCATCTAAACAATAGGGAGATATTAAGAGTATAGGGAAGACTCTGTAGGATTGGGTGAGAAAAGAGAGACTTTGGGGAATATTGAAGGGTTGCTTTGATGTCAAGATCACATTTGTTTCTAATTTGAAGTTGGCTTGGGAAATTTAAGCGGTGTTATTGTTGCCTGTTTTGGGGGTGAGTGGGTGACTTTGGTTTACTTCTTTGTTGGCTGCTCTGAGTTTTTTGTATCTTATTCATCTTGTGTGTGGTGAAATTGTCGTTGATCTACCTCAGTATGTTACTACCTGCAGGGTTTGCAAACAAGCTAGGGGTCTTTTTATCACATTGGGGGAAACTAAGTCATGAACTATAGCCAGGCTTTATTTTGGAGCTTTCCCTAAGGAAAAGTTTGGGGTGATGACATAGCAAGGCAAAGAGAAAAATCAGTGCCCTTGAGATCAGTCCTTGAGATAAGATACAACAGCGATACAAGAGCAAAGTTTGTTGAATAGTAGGCCACAGTTTCATCTTTGTAGATATCCTCCCTCCATTTAAAAATGATTTCATTTCACAATTCAGGCTTTTTCAAAGGCTGCTTTCCTCTATATCTTCCTGTCTGTGGAATGCATTTGTTCTTCCTTTCTGCTTGGAATCTTACCAAGTTCTCTTTAAAATAGATCTCAGTTCCTGAAACTTATGTTAGGCTTTTTCCAGTCCACTCAGTTTTTATTATTTTTTCGACTGTATACATACATACTTAACACACACATACAAATGCACACATGCATATATATATATACACACATATGTATATATATTTATACGTATATATATATATATACACATACATGTTAAAAGTAAGTATAGGTAATGTGTTTTATATGAAATATATATTAAGAGTAAATCAATATGAGTTATATTTGTACACATATGAAAATTAAATAAATACACCCATATGTGCACACCCATGTGTACACATATACATATATGTATATATGACTACATGCATATATTGTTTAATAATCATTGTATATAAAATATATGCAGTGAATGATATAGGTACAAATACAATTGTATACATTCATGCACGTGTATACATATACAAAAATACATGTATGTATATGTGGAAATATACGTGCATGTATCTATAAATACTACTTAGTTTCCATAAAATGTAAAGGCAGAAGCTATTTTAAATTTGCCTGTTTGTTTCCAGGCCTTAGTATATCATCAGCACTTAAATGCTTGTTTTGTTAAATTGAATTGTATCTTGAAAATGTAAAAAGGCTACTAAGAGACATGTTCAGTGAGAGCGACCTGATGTGGAAATCATAAGAGCTGAATCCTAGCCTAACCTCCTCCACTCACCAGCTGGTTGATCTTTTGTGAATCCCCTAATATCTCTGGATTTCTAGTTCCTCATCTACACAATAAGGCTAATGGCATGTCTCTTTCCTCTAATAAGACTTTCAAAATGGTTGAATTGAAGGGATCAATTGAGATGTTCTATGTGATACGCCTTAACTTCAATACACAAGAGTCCAATGTTCTCACTGATGTGGCTCTTTCCTCCACTGATACAAGTCACGATGAATCCTTGTCTGCTTATACTGTGAAATGTTTATATATATATCTACCCCAAGTTTGCCACAAGAGCTTTCCCTAATGTCCCCTTCCTGACCTGCTCAGCTCTACCTCCATATCCCACCCAAGATTTTTTTTTTCTTGATGACGCTATGTTTTTGGTTCTTCCTCCTCCTCTGGAAGTTTCTTTTGCTATCTTTTGCATTCATCTATATGTTTGCTGTTGTACCAACAGGTACAAGGTAACTTCCCTGAGGGCTGGGGATACTTTAGTTTTACCTTTATATTTCCAATACTCACTACACTACCTTGTGTTTAGTCATTAATTAATAAATGTTAGGAGGCTTAGATTGGTTTGGGTTGAATGTCAGAATCTAGTTGTCATCACACTCAAAACCAGATGGTTTGGCATTAAGATTTTTGATTCAGATCAAGTCCCTTAGAGGAAAGAAGGCCTGTGAAACTGCCCTAGAAAGTTTTGGGGTTTTTTGTTTGTTTTGTTTGTTTTTTGCCTATCAGGTAGCACCTCTTAAAGCACAAGCCTATATTTCTTGCTCAACCAGAGAAAGAAAATGACAGTGAAGCAATGACTTAGAATGGAGTTCCAGTGGAGGTAACAACTATGCTTGCATTACCAAAGCACCTTTGGTTGTTGTTGCTGCTGCTGCCACTGTTATGTGGATTTAACAATCCTTATTTCTCCTATACCTCACCTTTCTCCTTCCATTTCACTTTTAGCCTACCTTACTCTTAGAGCTAGGAATCCTGTGAGAAGAGAGAAAGGTAGAAACCATGATAGGAACAGGGAAAGTCTTGGACTGTTCTCCTTAAATATTCTCCTTTTACCATCATTCCATTCTTCCTGAAGTGCCTTTTACTATGACACCAAACACCACCTGCAAGGTATGAGATATATTTCTATAGACTTATTCTTTTTAGTGTCCATAGCACATTCATACTCTAACCCATTGACTGTTTATTTCCATATAATCTATGCTTTGATTTCCCTAAAAAATTCTGGAATATATAATTAAAAGGAAGAGTATTTGACAATTTAGTGGTAATCACTGCAACAGAGTGAAGCAGGCCATCTTTATTTAAATTTTAAAGAACTAATTCCAATCAAGAAGCCTCAACTAAGTGCCTACTATATAGCAGGTGATGGGAATGCAAAGACAAATAATGAAATCTTCTGACAACAAAGGACGAGAATCTGTTGGGGAGATAATATGCGCCCCTACAATTACATATGAACAATAGGTAAATATACACAATAAGTACAAAGTAATTTCTGAGGGAAAGGCATGATCAGACTAAATTAGATTTCTTTTTTGATAATATTACTGTACTGGATAATCAAATGGATACTGCGCATTTGATTATAATCACGTAAGAGAGCTGGATTTTAGCAATTTGATCAAGTCTTCTATCGTCCTTCTAAATATAATGGAAATGCATGGGCTACACAATCCCACAAAATCTACCTGTTTCCTCATACACAGTCAGATTCAGAAATTAGAGGGAATTCTCTAGTGGAGGGCCCCCAGACATTTGTATTTGATTCTGCACATTTACTTTTTTTTACTTTTAAATTTGACTTGGATAAAGAGACGTTATCTTAATCTTCATGCAGATCCAGAGAGAAAACCTCATCCAATCATAGGATCATAGATAAGTCAGGAAAATATCTCAGAAGCATCTAGTCTAACTCTATCATTTTACTGAAGAGGAAACTGAAGCCCAGGGATATTAGTGGGCTTGTTTAAGGTCCTAAAGGCAGCTATCATTCAGGATACAAATATATATATAAATGAAAATGGTGGCTTAAATTTCACGAGTTGAAGAAGGTGCCTCACACCTAAAGAGAGTGATGGGCATGAGGTCCTTTCTGCCAATTAATAAACAATCAAGAACCAATTATTAATAAGTAATTAATAATTAATTAGTAATAAGTAATTAATAATAATAATACTAGACACTGGAGAAAGAAATAGGTAAATGAACGTATTGATCAAAATGTGAATAGATAAATAATGAAAAAAAAACATTTATTAAATGCTTACTCTGTGCCAGGTAGTGTTGCTGGGGTTACAAATATGAACAAGTAAGATTCTATTCACCCTTGAGTAATCTGCATTTTTATTAAGGAAGCCACACACAAGTTGAGCTGGGGATGTGGAGAAGTAAGTGGAATATGGTGACAAAAGTGAATTATTCCTTGTCTTTCATAAGCCAACAGTCTTGTTGGAGTAGACAATATATTTCTATATAGGTAAATGAAAAATAAATATAAGATAATTTGAGGAGGAAACACTAACGGGAACTCCTTCACATGGAAAGTACCCCTTGATCTAAAACTTGAAGAAAAATATGGATTTTAAGAATTGGAGCTGAAGATCAAATGTATTCCATACATGAGAAACAATTTCTAGGTCCTCATTGGACTAGATGACCTCTGGAATTCTTTCTACCTGTGAGAACCAGTGCTTCCACGAATTATTGGGCACATATTCAGGATGCTCATGTAATTGTTGATATGCCATTGGAAGGGTTAACAGCAAACTACAACTGACCAATGGAAAATGTCATTTCACTGACTATGCAGAAGGTTTTGATTCAGCCTCTGTCAACTACAGAATCTTTATTGGCACATATGGACAACCCACTGTTAAATCGCTGCCTTGACTTGAAAACAATGGAGAGAATTACAAAACACGCAAACTGGCCAGGATGCCATCAATCCCAGCTCTTGGCAAGATTGCTCTGTTTCTCAGCATCTGTTTGGCCGTTGTACAGATTATTAATATGCATTCCACTTGGCGGTTAGGATAGTAACATTCACATGGCTTGATGAAAATATTTCATTCCGACTTACTGTAGGGTGAAGAATTGTTCTCATCAATGTGACCAGGGAATTGGTATGGCAGATAGCAGAGCATATGATATGAATAGAAGCCAAATTTGTAATAAAGCCCACATGAAAATAGTTTTTAGTAACTTGGTGCAGAAAGCAGCCAGTGTGATCTACTAGAGAAATGACACTGGATAATGTATTGGTTGGTGGTTTTAAAGTTGGGAATAGCTGGGTTTAAATCCTGCTTCAGACATTAGCTTTGTGACTATGGGTCTCATTCAATTTTAGTTTTTATATCCATAAAATGGGATAGTAATAGTGCATAACTTATGAGATTGTTATAAGGTTAATATAAATTGAGTCTTGGACATCTCCAGCAGGATGTCTCTTAGGTAAGTACTACTTTGTATCTATTTATATTTCTCAGGACGATGTAATCTCTTTGGATCTCAGCTTTCTCAACAGTAAAAATGAGGAGCTAATATTAGATGAATTTGGAAGTCCCTTGCATTTCTGTATTTATGATCCTATAATGATATCCAAGATCCCTAGAAGGCAATATTAAGCACTCTACTAAATGCTAATGATATACATATGAAGAATGGGCCAATCCCTACTGTCCACAAGCTTATTTCCTCTGATCCAGTTAGCTTTCTTTCCAGCATCTCAAAACTCTTGCTGGCTTTCCATAACCAGTTTTCTATAGATTATTCATCATTGATCAAGGATCATTGACCAAGGCACTCAATAGTTTGCCATGAGTTACTGAAATTGCTGAGAGCTTGACTCTATAGATCTAAAGACCCTATTGAATTTCTTGCAGGGTTTTCCTGAGATAGGTTAATATGTGAGAGATCTGTAGACTTGGACTGAGAAAGATGTAAATTAAAATATTTCCTCTGATACTTATTAGTTCTGTAACCCTGGACAAATCACCTGATTGCATAGAATCTTAGATTCCTCTTCTATAAAAAAACAAAGTTGCTGAACTACATAGAAACTGCATCCCAGAGTTAGAGTTCATCTTGGATGAGATCGTCTTTGGAAAGAGCTTTATAAATTTGAATACTGTAAGATTGTCATTCATCATCATCATCATCATCATCATCATCATCATCATAGATGGCCATTAAGCTCCATTACAACTCCATTACAATTGCTTTGATTCTTTGTCAACATAATCATTATGGTTATGATTAATAAATTGTTTTGTTCCTAGACGATGATTTCATAGGTGTAATGAAAGCAAACTTTGTCAACCAATACAAATCGATAGCTTATATTTAAGTTTTAAAATTGGATAGCTACTGAGAGCCCCAAGAGTTTAAGTGACTCCTTCCTTATAGGGAGACTTTTACTCAGATCTTTCTGACTCTGACTTTCTATTCATTACAGTATGAGATCAATCCCCACCACCACAACCACCAATACCACCACTACCACCATCATTTTTATCTTCCTTCTTTTTCTTCTACTCTTCTTATATCTTCATTATTGTCTTCTACCTCTTCTTCCTCTTTCTCTTCCTCTTTCTTTTCCTCCTTTCTGTTGTTCCTTCTTGTTTTTCTTCCTACTTCCTCTTCTTCCTTCCACATTGTTTCTATATCTCTGATTATTCATTCAAGTGGTTTATTACCTTTTAGGTATCCCTCGGTGAAGCTAATGGGGACAGTCGTCAAATACTAAGACTGCCTAGTAGTCCCCAAATGACTCAAAGTTTCTTGATTAGACTTATATTTTACTAAGTTTAATATTCTCCTTTTGTACCAGCACTGATATGTGGGGCTCTTAAACACATCTAGAGCCTGTTGGTGTAAATTGTTATTGTCGTTGTCTTTGTTAAGCTCAAATGAAACATACCTATTTCTCCACTCTCCTTATATTGCTGATGGAAATGAGTCAAACAGAACATCAGCAAATGAAAGGGATTTAAGCAGTTGAACTCTGAGGTCCTGTCTAGTTCTAAAACTCATCCTACAATGAACAATTGCAACACAATTGCCCCGATGACATCAGCAGCAGCAGCAACATGTTCTATTTCAAGTGATGCTGCTGCTCCTTGTGAAGCTTTTGTTTTGTTTTGTTTTGTTCATTGGTTTTTGGTCTTTTTATATTGATGCAGGATTAATGAGTTTCAAGAACATGCTCGAGCACTGGATATAGAGTCAGACTTCAAATCTCACCAGGAACATGTACTAACCCGCATGACCTTGGCCAACTACTTAACCTCTCTGAACATTAGTTTCCTCATCTGAACAAATGAGTGGTTTGGACAAGATGTGCTCAAAGGTCCCTTCCATGAACTGTAATCCAAACACTTCATCTTTTTATTTCTATATTTGCTGTTGTCCGTTTGTAAGGTGAGCATCAAACCAAACATTGATCCCTCCTTGGTTATTGAAAATCGCTGCATATGCTTTATATTTTAATTCGGCGGTGATTTAAACAGCCTAGATGGAACATATTTGCTAACATTTTTCATTATGCTAAAATATCATTTTTTGTAGACTCTTAAATAACAGTGTGATACAGACATTTTGCAAATCTATTTGAGACTTGCCAGGATGTTGGTTAGCTCTTTTATTTGTCCTAGCAAAGATGACCTGCCACGTAGCATAGGGACTTGTTCCAGACTTACACTCTGCTACTCTCTTTCTCTCTTCCTTGCTAATGAAGGACATTCTTTCATTTCTAGTCCCATGAATTTTTGTTACCCTTTCAATTATCCCTTCTGATCAGCCCTTCGGGTTTCTGAGTTTGTTTCCAATCTCTATTTTTAAAGCTTTGTTTATTTTAGGTTAGGAAATAAAGTTAGTAAAGATAGCATCTGTTCTTTTCAATTGGAACCACTACAATACATCTGCTAACCCAGTAGGTTACTGTGGTTCCTTCAAGGACCTGTAGGCATTATAAAGAATATTATTTGTCTTGCCTGACTGGCATATATTCAAAAGCCCAAAGTGGGAAATGTGACAATGGGGGATATGATGTTTAAGGCTATGTGAGCTCTATTTTAGAGACTGAAATGGCAGCTCCAAATGGGCCATTTTCAGGGATTCTGTGATTTGCTTTTTGTGATTTGGGTTCATGGCTTGGAATGCTAATGGTGCATTTCTTTTCAATTGAGAGGTAGAATTTTAAGAGAGAGAAAAGGACCAAATGATCTTTGCTAATACACTTCAATGTGCCCTAATATGGAATTGCCAAATGGAGTAGATTTTTGCTTTGGTTGTTTTTGTTTTTGCTTTCAAACAAAACCAGTGCCTGCTTTGGTATAGGGAACTCCTGTTGAGAAAGCTCCCTCTACCAATGAAGATGAACAAGTGCTCTGCAACATCAACTTTTTTTT
>CM053624.1:20502152-20517475 GCA_028646595.1 Phalanger gymnotis | reverse complement strand
AGGCATATGAAAAAGAAATTCTCTAAATCACTACTGATTAGAGGAATGCAAATCAAAACAACTCTTAGGTACCACATCTCTCCTGTCAGATTGGCTAAAATGACAAAACAGGAAAATGATAAATGCTGGAGAGGATGTGGGAAAATTGGAACACTGTTACATTGCTGGTGGAGTTGTGAACTGATCTAGCCATTCTGGAGAGCAATTTGGAACTATGCCCAAAGGGCTATAAAAATGTTCATATCCTTTGACCCAGCAATACCACTGTATTATGAAGGCAGAATTTATGATTTCAAAGATAATCATATATATGTCTGAATGGTTCAGGACCGCAGGATATAAGGAATTCTCCAAATAGAAGGCAGAAGAATTAAAGCATTTATTCAAGCTCCAAAGTAGCAGAGCCATGAACCAGTATCCCCATTTTGATATCCTGGTCAAAAGCTTCCAGGCCCAATAAGTCCACCTCACAAGAGTAACCAAGAGGCTACAGAAAAACATGAAGGCATTAAACCAAATCATATTCATGCTTCCCCCCCTCCAGTAAGAAGATTATCCACTGGCCTCAAGCCCTTGCTCAGCACTCCCCGCAGGTCAGCCCTGCTACCAGCAGCTCCTGCCTCTTCAGCTCAAAGAGAGAATACCAAACACATTCAAATGGGTATAGAAATCTATCTTATTCTATAGGAAAGTAGGAGGTGAAGGGGATCAGAAAAGGGGGGCTGCTCATACAAGGGAGGGCAGAATGGGGGAGGCACTAGTCCAAAGGAAAACACTTTTGAGGACAGGGTGAAAGGAGATAGAGAACAGAATAAACAGGGGGAGATAGGATGGAGGGAAATACAATTAGCAATCATAACTGTGAAAAAAACATTTTGAAGCAAGTTTCTCTGATAAAGTTCTCATCTCTCAAATATATTAGAAAAAGGAGTAAAATTTATGGGAATAAGAGCAATTCCCCAAATGACAAAATATGAACAGTCTGTTTTCAGATAAAGTTTAGAAGCTGTCTATAGCCATATGAGAAAATGCTCTAAATCACTATTGATTGGAGAAATGCAAGTTAAAACAATCTGAAGTAGTACCTTACATATATTAGTTTGGCTAATAGGATGGAAAGGAAAATAACAAATGTTGGAGGGGGTGGGGAGAAATTGAGACACTAATACACCAGTGGTGGAGTTGTGAACTGATTCAACCAGTATGTAGAGCCATTGGGAACTATGTCCAAAGGCCTACAAAACAATACTGTTTGAATAAACAATACCACTGCTAGGTATATGTCCCAAAAGTGATTTTAAAAAATGAAAAGGACCTATATGTGCAAAAATTATTTACAGCAACTCTTTTCTGGGGGCAAAGAATTAAAAATTGATGAGATGTCCAGCAATTTGGAAATAGCTGAACAAGTTGTGATATGTAATTTGATGGAATACTGTTGTCTATAACAAATGATGGGCTAGATGCTCTCAGGAAGACATGGAAAGACTTACATGAACTGATGCAGAATGAAATAAATTACTAGAACCAGGAGAAAATTGTCCACAGTGACAGCAACTTTGTAAGATGATCAACTGTGAATAACTTAGCTGTTTACAGTAATACAATGATACAAGACATCTCTGAAGGATTTATGATGAAGAATGCTCTCTATCCCAAGAGAAAGAACTGATGGCGTCTCAATAAATATCAAATTATGCTTTTTTAAAATTTATATTACTTGGGTTTCTAAATTTTGGGGTATGTTTTCTTTTACAATGCGATGAATATGAAAATATGTTTTGCATTACTACACATATAAAACCTCTATCAAATGCTTGCTTTTTCAACGAGGGGAGTGGGGGGAGAGAGAGAGAATTTGGAACTCAATTTTTAAAAACTAATGTTGAAATTTGTTTTTATGTGTAATTGGAGTGAAATAAAATCCTATTTAAAAAATAATATTCCTTTTTAAAATTTTTGAGTTCCTAATTCTTTCTCTCTCCCTTCTGCCTCCCCATATATTGAGATGGAACAACATGATATGATATTAATTATACATATGACATCATGAAAAGGTATTTCTGTATTCGCTATGTTACAAACACACACATACACCCAGAAAAATAAAGTTAAATAAATTTATTTCAATCTCCACTCAGAGTTCATCAATTCTCTCTTTGAAGGTACATGGCATTTTTCATTATGAGTCTAATGAATGTGTCTTGGATTATATTATCTTGATCATAGTAGCTGTCTTACAGTTGATCATCCTTATCATAATGCTGTTATTATGTACCGTGTTCTCTAAGTTATGTGTACTTCGTTCTTCATGACTATATAGTATTTTCCCAGGTTTTCTTAAACCATCTTGATTATCATTTCTTACAGCACAAAAGTATTCCATAACAATCATATACCACAACCTCTTAATCCATTCATTGAAGGGCATCCTCTCAATTTCTAATTCTTTTCCCACCACAAAAAGACCTGTTTATAAATATTTTTGTACAAATAGGTCTTTTTCCCTTTCTTTTTTGGGGACTGGGGGAGTACAGACCTACTAGTGAGTATAGCTGGGTAAAAGGGTATGCACTGTTTCATAGCCCTTTGGGTATAATTTCAAATTGCTCTCTGTGATATCAAGCAGGGTGGCACTTTTTGCTGGTTTTTGTTTCAGTTTCTCAGCACTAAGGTTATCAAGTGCCTTTGAATGAGTCTTGGATTTGTTTTAATCAAGAGTCTTTGATTGAATTGGGAGTCTTTGATCACCTGCTTAAGCCACAGGAAGGCTTAGGTCACATGGGTTTGAGTTGCATGGTTGTGATGCCCTCTGACCCTGAAGAAGTGTATATATACTCTGAGATTAGCATTTTGCTTGGGGCTCACTCTTGGAAGAGCATTCTTATGACTTCACCTGATGAGACTCTGGATAACCATTAAGGAGTCCCTCAGCTTTGAAGACCCAGATTTTGGTGCTTCTCTCTCCAGTAACTATGCATGGACAGACAGAAGCTCTGTCTGCTGGTTTGTGTTATTTGCTTTGTTTATATGATTTCTGCTTGTAATTTCTGTTTGTGTTTTTTCTGAAGTACAGGGTACTGACTTTTCCCCTGAACTAAGTAAATGATATATGTATGTTTAATTTAAGTGAGATTGTAAACCCCTTCAAGTTAATTTCCCTAGAAAAGCACATCGAAGAAGCTGTGCTAGCAACCCTCCTGTGTTCTGGTGTTATTGGCCTTACACAGCCACTGTAGCTGCAAATAACGTTGTTATTACACTCTCCAAAATGGTTGGATCAGTTTACAACTCCACTAAAATGCAGCAGCATCCCAATTTTGCCACTTTCCTTCCAACATCTGCCATTTTCCTTTTTTTGAAATTTTTTGCCAATTTGTTATATGTGACGTTCTACCTAGAGTTGTTTTAATTTGTATTTCTCTAAAAAATAGTGATTTAGACATTTCTTCATGTAACTATTAGTAGCTTTTATTTCTTCTTCTTGCATATTTATATCCTTTGACCATTTATCAACTCAGGAATGGCTCACATTTTCATAAGTTTGGATTGGTTTCCTTTATGTTTGAGAAATGAGGCCTTTATTGGAGAAACTTATAAAAAAAAAGTTCCCAGTTTCCTTTTATTCCTTCTAATTTTGGCTACATTAGTTTTGTGTGGGCAAAACTTTTTTTTTAATTTCATGTAATCAAAACTATTTTACTTCTGGTGATCCTATCTTTTGTTTAGTCATAATTCCTTTGCTTTTTAGAATATCATATTCTAAGCCCTCTACTCTTTTGTAGTGGTGCCTGTTAACCCCTATGTGATCCTGACTCTGGCTTCATAGTATTTGAATTATTTTTTTTCTGACTGCTTTCTATATTTTCTCTTTGACATGGGAGTTCTGGAATTTGGCTATAATATTCCCAGGAGTTATCATTTGGGGATTTCTTTTAGGAGAAGATTAGTGGATTCTTTCAATTTCTTCTTTTCCTTCTGTTTCTAAGCTATCTGCATTGACATTTTATATAATTCCCTGAGCTATGATCACTAGATTTTTTTATGGTTTTTATGTAGTCCAATATTTCTTAAATTATTTCTCCTTTATCTAGTTTATGTCACTTCTTTCCTACAAGATATTTCACATTTTCTTTTTTTTTCAGGTTTTGACTTTGTTTTGTCGATTATTGATGTCTCATGTATTCATTAGCTTCCATTTGGCCAATTCTGACTTTTAAGAAATTATTTTCTTCAGAGATGTTTTGAACTTTTTGTTACTGTTTAGTCATTTTTTTTCTGTCATGTTTGACTCTTTGTGACCCCATTTGGGGTTTTATTGGCAAATACCCTGGGATGGTTTGTGATTTCCTTTCCCAGCTCATTTTAGCAATGAGGAACTGAGGCAAACAGGGTTAAGCGATCTGTCCAGCATTGCACAGCTAGTTAGTGACTGGGGCCAAATTTGAACTTGGGAAGATGAGACTTCCTGATTACTAGCACAGTGTTCTAACCATATTATCACCTGGCTGCCCCTCTTTTACCTAGCTGCTAATTTTCTTTCCATAATTAAATTACATTATTTTGATTTCTCTTCATAATTTTTTCCTTTTCAATTCTTATTTGATTTTTTAAAATCATTTTTGTTCTTCTGTTCTCTCTTTTTAAAATTGCTTGATCTCTTCTAGGAATTCTCTTTGGGTTTGTGTCCAATCTGCTTTTCTTTTTCCTTTGACACTTTGTTTCTGATTGTTTTTATATCATTTTCTCCTTCTTGGTTTGTTTCTTGAGCTTCCCTGTCAGAAGAGTAGCTTTTAATATTCAGGTTCTATTGTTGCTGCTGCTGTTGTTGCCGCTGCTGCTGCTACTCCTGCTGCTGCTGCTGCTGTTTTATTATTTGCTCATTTTCCCAGACTGTTTCTTGACTTTTGACTTTATGTTTTAGTTGAGTTCTGCTTCCCTCTGGGCATGGAAAGATAGGAGTATATGTCCTGAGTTTTCCTTTTTAATAAGTTTTAGATGCTTTTACAGCTCTGTTTGTAATTTCTCATTGTTTACAAAGTGATGTGACCTGGAGAGAGGTCTGGTTACTCTCAGTCTGTGCTCTGGTCTGTACACAGCACTGGGCCCATGCTCCCTCATGAATGTAACCTCTCTTCTCCACCTTGGAATTATAACCTGGAACTGGGCAATAATTTGCCAAATGGCATTGAGCCTGTGCCAAGTGTAGTACAGTTGTCTCTTGAGTTCTCTTTCTGATCGTATGTTCCCCTTACTATCATTGGATGCTTCTCCCACTGCTGCTGCCCAGCAGCCTACAACTGGTGCCACTTCCACTGTGTCATGCAGTCCTCCCTGCCAGCTCCCACTCCAGTATCTACATATCTTTCTAACTTTATAATCTACCCCCAGGTGAAAAATAGCTTAATGTGATTTTTTTGTAGGTTTTCCTACTCAGAATTTGTTTACACATGCTTTTTTAAAAGTTGTTGCAGAGGGGTATGTTGGGAGAGCTTGGCAAAAATGCTGACTTCATTGTCCCATCTTGGCTCCACCCTCAAAAATATTTAATTAAAAACAAAACAAACCAAAAAGGATTTTCAGTTCTTTCATTGGCCAGAGTATTAAATACTCATTTTAAAAATTAACATATAACAAGCCCTTTGCCACTTTTTTATTCTGCCATTTGTTTTCCATTACAAATTAGATTTAGCATTACCAGTTCCTTTTTAGACATCTCTAACCGTATGAATCATAGGTATCTGAAATTTAATATACTCAAATTTCTGTATTTTTCCCCAAACCTATCACTATTCCAAACTTCCCCATCTATACTGATGACCCCATCATCCTTCCAGTAAACATAAGTTTGCAGTCATCTAGTTACGTTATGATTGTTCCCCTCATATTATAGCCAGTTATAAAGTCTTACCAACTCTTATGACACAACATTTCTCTAATAAAGTGATTTTGCTTACCTTCCTGACTAACAAATTCTTCACTTTAATGTAGCTCTCATCATATCTCGATGACTATTACAAGAGCCACAATATTGGTCTTATACCTTCCAGTTTCTATCCTGTTCAAGCCATTTTCGATACACTTGTGACTTTCATTCTAAAACACAAATGTGCCTGATGTTGTAATATAGGAAACCCTCTTGGTTTTAGGATAAATCTTTGAATTTCCAAAAAGCTATACATGCCATAACCATACCTCATCCTTTTGCCTGATGCTTCTTCCTTTTTATACTGATACTTCTCTGACATATAATCTTTTTTGCCTCATAACTTAATAGCCAGATTCTTCCACATTTCTCAGCTGATTTGTACCTCTCTGCCTATATGTTCACAGACTGGAAACACATCAGAGTATGACCTATGCTCAAATGTACCACCTAAGGGACTTTGATCAATGAACACCTCCTGAGCTGAGCCAGTGATCATGGCTCCAAAGTTGCCTGAGCTGCTCTGAAACATTAACCTAGCTACCTTAGGCCTTTTCAAGTTCCTTCTTCCTTCCGTGGCCTTTATATCATCATACCTTCTTTGTTCCAAAAATATATATACTACTTTGCAATGCTAGTTTCTGCTTCATTTTGTGGGAGATCAGTGGATAGTCTAATATCCTTATCTTTAATATAATTATAATGATATTATAATATAATTATAATTTAGCTCCATAGAAGAGATGAAAATATATATGTGTATATATATATTTTATATATGTGTACATATGTATATGTATGTGTATATTATATATACATATATATATACATGTCTAATGTTGGAAAGGTAGAAAAGAATAGATGCAGAATATTAGATAAAGTGGCAGATATGGTTGATTTTGTCAATTGATTTTGCTAAACTGTTCAATGGAAGAGTAGCAAATAGGAGAGGTAGTTATATAAAGATGGCATCATAAATCTAGATTTTTAAAGCTGACTCTGTGCACTAAATGTGCTCTCCATCATCATCATCATCATCATCATTATCATTATCATCGTCATCAGTATCCTCCTCGTCCTCCTCCTCCTCATCATCATCGTATTATAGTACCATAGAATCATAGATCATTGGATGATAGTTCTGTAACTGGAAAGGACTTTAGACACTACTTGGTCCAATCTGTTTATCTTATAGAAGAAACTGAAGCCCCCTAAAGTAACTTCCCCAAGATCACACACATAATAAGTGACAACTTAAGTACTGGAACGTATACCCTTTGATTCTGAATTAATTCTTTGCATTTTCTACTGCACATTATACGCTGTAAAAACAAAAACCATCAGCAAAACTGGGGAAGATGTTGGGGCCAGGAAGAAAATGAAAACAGTGGAACAAGTCCTGAAGGCATGCCTCAGATCTAAAAAGCATTTCTACATACTTTTAATATTTAGAACAATGCCCTGAGAGGAATCAAGTAACAGGGTATCCTTAACACAGCCTCTGTATTCTGGCTTGACACTTGAAAATGTGTTTGGAATTCAGCAGAGCACAAAACCTTCCGTGAAATTTCAAGTAGAGATCCTGACTTTTGCTGCCCTCAAATTATATGGGAATTGTACAATCAAAAGCCTGGGTGCATCTTTGAGATATCCCCCCTTGGCTGAAAGCAAAAGGAGCTTTCTTTTCATCTGTTCAAAATCAACTTTCCTGCCTTTTGTTATTTTTGTGGGAGTGGATGTAGGAGACGTATTTGAACATTTTGTCAGCTGGAAGTGAATTGTGGGTGCCAAAATGAACATTCAGAAATCAACAACCAAACAAATCCAAAACGGGCAGAAAGAGTTCAGGAAGATGAACCTGGATGAAAATTTCACTCTGGTATTAAAGGTGTGCTGTTCTCTGGGAGCCAGATGAGCTGCTCTGGAGGAGAAATGGCAATCAGAAAGAAGTCTTGTGCTGCAGTTTTAACATTTTCATTAAAAAACAGCAAAGTTTCCATCCCCAGATTTCCTCCATCTTTCCAAGTTGCAATTTGCATGTATGTATGTGTGTATATATGTAGACACATATACACACATGAACATGTATGTATTTATATATCCTCATACATACACATACACATAGCTGTGTGAAAGTGGATAGAGAGTTGGCTTGGCAAATGTGGATTCAAGTTCCGCTTTGGCACATACTGGCTGTGTGCCCCTCGGCATGTTACTTAAGCTCTCAGTCTTTCTGACAGATATCTAGGATTCTAGTTACATAGCCAGTGTCAATTTTCTTAAGATTTCCATACATAAATAAAGCCACAAGTTATTTCTAAAATACATAGTACATATATACATCTATGTACATATATACTTGTATATATATATAAACACATGCATATATAGAAAAAAAACTTATTGATAGCTTATCAGATGATAGACATAATTGTGTACCCATATTTCAATAGATCCATGTTGATTGCTGTTCAGTCATTTAGCCATGTACAACTCTTCATGATCCGGTGGGGTTTTCTTGGCAAAGATACTAGAGTTGTTTGCCCTTTCTTTCTCCAACAGATTAAAACAGACCGATTGCCTCACAGCAAATGTAAGAAGGAATTGTTTCTGTTTTTGTCAGAAATTGTGAGCCTCTTTCACTCCTAGTTTGATTTTTTTTGGACTAGGTTAATGTGGCCATTCTTTGCCTCATTTTCTTACCTAGCCTTAATTACTGAAATAGGTGTTGCCTCAGTCAAACTGAGAACTGTTAATGACCTTAACTTTAAAAGGCCAATACTTCTACTGCATCTAGGACCATCTCCAGTCCTTCTGATGTGTATGTGGCCACAGGACCCAGATGGCTCCAGAGGAGAAAGTGAGGCTAGTGACTTTGCACAGCCCTGACTCACTTAAACCCAATTCACTTGCAAGCAATAGCATCACATCCCCGATACCATGGTTCTCTTCAAAAATAAAGGACAAATAAGACAAAGAGAGGTTAAGTGACTTGCCCAGGGTCGCACAGGTAGTAGTACGTGTCTCAGGTCAGATTTGAATTTAAATCTTCCAGACTCCAGATCCAGTGCTCTATCCACTGACCCACCTAGCTGTTTCCATCTATCTGTATGTCAATATGTTATCTCTCTTTCTAGCTCTTTCTGTCTCTCTCTATACATACATATATACTCTATACATATAAATATAGCTATATATTTTATTGCACATTTGCATATGAACATACATAGATCTCACCTATGTACACATATACATGCCTATGTGCATGTTTTACCCATGTGGAAACTGAGGCCTGGGTAAATTAAGTGACTTGCCTAAGGCTGCAGAGGGAGTAAATTATAAAGTAGAGATTCTGCCTTATTCCTCCTGACTGTATCCATCCATCTTTCTACGGTTTGGGTTGTACTAGACACTTAGCAAATAGCCTGAGAGCATCTGTCATGTCCCAGTTTCTCTGTGGCTTTGCATACCCAGACTCCTTCTCCCCAGTGAGTCTAGAAGCAGCTGCAGGGCAGACGTTTGCCTGGCTCCTTTTTTTTTTTATCATCTGCACCATGTCTACTGCAGTGTTATTCGTAGAGGTGACGAACCCTCACTACCCAATGGTGTAACATTTAGGTTTCCCAGCCTCACTAAATGGTTTCTGCAGGATTTCTGAAAACTCTGACTCTGCTGGCCTTCAATATCCCCTTGTCACTGTCAAATCCTTCTCAGCAGCCCCTTCATCACGATCCAGGCATTCCACAAGTGCTCACTCCCCTCCCACCTAATTAGGAGAATGTAGTTTTACATGGTATACAGGATGGAATGCTGGGGTTTGAAATTTGTAACTTCATTTAAATTGTGCCTCCTTGAAACTAAGATAATTTCCTGGAAATTATTTATCTGGTATAGGACATTTCTAGGGAAATTTTAAATCCTCATCTATACACACACACACACACACACACACACACACACTCAGGGAGAGGGAGAGAGGGAAATACCACATATATTTGTTTTTTTCTGTGCAGAACAAGGTGTTAATTCACACTTAGATTTATGTGTTATAATCTCACTCCCCACAGAAACTGTTCCAAACCCTCGCTTTCCTTATTAAGACCCTCTTCCCTTTGGACTTTGCTCTTTCCTTACTGGGAAAATTGAAAGTTGAGGCCCATTGTCATGAGCTCTTTATTCTTCTCTTCACCCTGAAACATTTTTCCTTATCTCCATTTCTGCAACATTAGAAGAGTTTGCCCTTCTCCTTACTAACACCAACCATGATCAATGTGCCCTTACTGCTGGCCCCTTCTAACTTTGCCTGCAGATTGCCTCCTTAACCATTCATCCTGCCTCCTCTCATCTTCAACCTCTCCCTATTCATGGATCCCTTCCCAATGGCCTTAGCACAGTGCCTGGCATATAGTGAGTGCCTTATAAATGCTTGTTACCTACCATCCATTAAAAAAAAAAAAACCTTTGCTGGACTCAGCAATTCCATCACATGCCTAGGATATATTTCTTCCTCCTTTCTCAACTAAACCCTGGGATAGGAGAGGGAACTTGCTACATTCATTGTCTATATATTTTTTTCCTCATTTACTTGTCAGTATTTTATAAGCAAGCTTATCACTCAATTAAAGCTGACCTTATCACTCAATTGAAACTGCTCTCTAACATGTTTCTAATGATCTCTTAATTGACAGATCATTTTTTCCTCATTCCTCAACTATTTGTCCTCTCTACTACAAACTGTTGACCATCATGTGTTCATGGTTACTTGTAGATTCTAATTCTCCCCTCCCATATCTGACCACTTTTCCTCACTTTCCTTTCCTGACTCACCATACACCAACCACATCACATACTTTACCTACAAGGGTAGCCTGTGCCCTTTCACTTACAGTCTCTCTCATCATGACCTGACTAACTTCCAAGGGTTTAGCTGCCATTTCTAAGCAGATGGCTCCCTCTTCTACATATCCAGCCCCAGAATTTTCTCAAAATTTTAGTCCCTCATTAGCCACTTTGTATTGGAAACTGTTTGTGGGGGCAACCAGGTGGCTCGGTGAGTAGAGTACCAGCCCTGGAGTCAGGAGGACCTGAGTTCAAAACCGGCCTCAGACACTTGACACACTTACTAGCTGTGTGACCTTGGGTAAGTCTCTTAACCCCAGTTGCCCTGCCTTTCTCCCCTAAAAAATAAATGAATAAAAATAAGTAAAAAGAAAAAAAGAAAATTAAAGGAAACTGGTTGACCTAGAGACACTTCAAATCTAACATATGCAAATTAGTACTAATTTTCTTTCTTCCAAAACCCACCCTCTCAGTCTTCATGATTTCTGTTAAAGAATCATCCTTGACATCTCGCTCTCCTTGCCTCCACGTGCCTAATCAGTTGTCATATCTTGATATTTCTTCCTCTCACATAGCAACCACATTGATCTGGGCCCTCATGACCTCTCACCTCAGTTCCTGAAATCAGTCACCCCACTTCATATCTCTTAGCATCCTTCCTTCCTTCCTTCCATCTATCCTTCACACAGCTGCCAAAGTGATTTCTCTAAAATACATAAGTAGCCGTGTGTCTCCTCTGAGACTCTCCAGTGAGTCCGTATCACTTCTAGGTTCTCAATCGAACTCTTCTGCTTATCATTCATTCAAAATCCTTCAAAGCCTGCCCCCAACCTGTATTTCCAGATTTCTTTGACATTATTGCCTATCCTATGCCCCGTGATCCATGCAAACAACAGTTTTCTCCCTCACACATATACACAACACTACATTGCCTCTGTATTTTTTCACTGCTGTACCAATTGCGGCAATGTATGTTGTTTAGTTATTTTTTCAGTTGTGTCTGATTCCCTGTAGCCTCATGCGGACTTTTATTGGCAAAAATACTGGAATGGTTTGCCATTTCCTTTTCCAGTACATTTTACAGATGAGGAAACTGAAGCAAATGGGGTAAAGTGACTTGCCCAGGGTCACATAGCTAGTAAGTGTCTGTGGCTGGATTTGAACCCAGGAAGATGGGTCTTCCTGACTCCAGGCCTGATACTCTATCCACTGTACCACCTAACTGACTTCTTTACTTCCAATTCACATAATCAATTTCTTGTGTCAAGAGCTGAACAAAATTAACTATTCTTGCTCGTAATGGTGAAGAAACACTACGTAGTGCAGTTACCCAAATTAAAGACCTAGTGCATAGAAAAACCAACCTTTAAGTTAAATACCAGGCCAAAAGCATACAAATCATGGTGTGCCAGCAACCATCTTATATTGGATTACAACTGATCTCTCTGGTGCCTCCTGTTATTAGGGTGGGAAACTGAATTTGTTTCCTAGAAATCCTAACATTTTTAAATGCATATTTCACTTGTATAAATTCAGGGAAGCCAATTTGCTACTTTGGGGGAATGGAGTTTGGGGTGAATTAGAAGGAAGAAAAGTGAGTTTTCTTTTCTAGGTAATTACAAAACCATCTCCTTTCTCAAGGTAGATAGTCCTCCAAATGGAATTAAATCAAATACACACTTACGGATAATTGGATGATAATTGCTAGTGTGTTTGCTTTAGGTTTGGAGACAATATCAAGTAAGGGGAGGAGGAAAAAAAACAGACTGAGTTTATTAATTTGAAATATACACCCACCCTCCATCAGTGCACTTTATTCAGTAAAATGTGTGTGCCAGCTGAAACCACTAATTACACTGTGTGAATGGAGTGAAGGAGATAGTGAGAAAAAACATAATGTTCACATCGCCAAGAGCCAAGAAGTCAAGCTCCGCTGAGTGGCATTCTCTATCTTTGTGGCTTCCTATTGTGTTGGGGGCATTTTGTATTTGTTATGCTTGTTGTCTGGTTGCCATTGTGTTTCTCTGCTCTTTTTAAGATGTCGCTGAATGATAGATGGTTGTTGGATATCAGGGTGGGTTCCATGATGGCATTAGAAGAAAAGATACCAATGATCAGCATGCTTTTGGGAAGAATCCATTGTTATTTTACCTAGAAGTTGGAGAGGAGAACTATAACAGTCAACTTTACAAAGCAAATCAATGGAGTTCAGAGAAAAGGCTCAAGGACTTTGTTTTTTGTTATTTAAGTACTCTCCGAGAATCCTTCTGAGAATATTTCTCTTGTCTTTTGAAGGAGTATGTATGTGTGTTTATGTGTCTGAGTGTGTGACAGCTCAGCTACATTCAGAATAGTAAAGTCCAAAATGTAGATTTAGAATCAGAGCCTGGGTTCAAATCTTTCCTCTTACACTTGCTACCTCTTTATGCCTTAATTTCGTAATCTACAAAGTGAGGGATTTTGACTAAGGGACCTCTTAGGTCCATTCCTACTCTAAATTTTTAAAGAATAAAATGCTCATTTAGAGATTTTTGAAATAGTCTTGGACTTTGAAAAACTATGAATTACTCTGTCGCTGAGGTACCTTTCTGTCAATCATAAATACTAGAGGGCTCCAGGCACCTTGGAGACCATCAAGTCCAATCTTCTCATTGAAGTGATGATTTCTTTGCAGTACAATTGAAGGATGACTCATTATGGAATCATGACCTGCTGTTGTGTCTGTTTGATTTGGGACATATCATGTTCTGTTCCCTCCTTGGGCTTCAGTTTCTGCAGGCTGAGAATGACTCGGTTGGGCTAGGTGATTTCTGAGGCCCATTACCATTCGAAATCCCATGATCGTCTGTTGCTTCCTTCGTTGGACAAAGCATATCAGTGTAAATGAATTACATCTAAATCCATATTTGGGGCATTACTATTCTGAATGTAGCTGGGCTGTCACACACACGCACACATAAAGAGATACATATACATGGACATACACACACACACACACACACACACACACACACACAAACACTCCCTCAGTGGACAAGACAAATATTCCCAGAAGGATTATTAGAGAATACTTAAAATTCTGACTCCAATAATTTCAAAAACAAGGGCATTCAACCTTTTGTGTTTCTGGTATGAGAGAGCAGCATTTCAAATTTGAATGGGAGCTCAGTGACCAAGAAACTTCATCTCCCAAGTCTCAATATTTTCATTGGCTGTCCCTCATGCCTGAAATGTTTTCCATCCAATCTATTCCTCCTGGTATCCTTCAAGTCTAGATAAAAATCCTATCTACTACAGGAAGACTTTGCCTGACCCTTCACACACACACACACACAGTTTAAGTGCATTTACTTTGTTAGTTATCTCCAATTTAGTCAGTATATAGTTTGTCTGAAAATAAAAGTTTGCATGTTGTCTCCCCAATTAGACTGTGATATCTTTGATAGCAAAGACTGCCTTTTATATCCCCAAGGTTTAGCACAGCGCTGAGGGATATAAAATACCTCAGCACATTGTCCCCACCCAGCCCTGCCCCCTGGCAAATTCCCCTTCTGTATTGTATCTGACAGGTAGTCATCCAGCTTTTACTTAATTAGAAGAATCCACTATCAACCAAGATATCTTACACTTCAGGTTCACTCAATTTTGGAGGAAGTTTTTTTTTTTTTTCCCTAAATATATCTCTTTGCAGCTATCAACCATTGTTCCAGGCTGGCCCCCGGCATCAAGCAGAATGATTGTAGGTACAGCCCTTCAGCTCCTGTAGGTCAGGCACCACGGCCTCTGTGATTCTTTTTTTTCTAAAAATTAACAATAAAGACCATATGAAAGAAAATGCTATCTGTATCCACAGAAAGAACTGATAAATAGAAGTATGTATAAAGTGATTATGTGTATGTATGTATATATGTATGTATATATACAGGCACACACACACATTTGTTTCTAATGGTAGCCATCTCTAGGGTGGGGGTAGTGGAGGGAAGGGGAAAAGGATATAAATGGAAAAAAAGAAATTTACATGATAATTTTGAAAGAAATAGCAAGTTGAATATAATAGATTTTCTGTTTAATGTGCAATCATTTTTAAAAATCATACTATGTTTTAGAAATGCTTGTTTTATCTCATAAATTAAAACTAAAATTTTAAAAATTTTAAAAAGAAAAGAAATCCTAAATACCAGCTAAATATCCTCAATTCCTCCAGTTGGTAAGTCATATGGCCTGATCTTCAGAACATCATGCCCTCCTCTGGATATTCTCCAGGTCATTAATATCTTTATTAATGAGGTAGTGCAATCCAGTGGGAAAGGCCCTTGGTTTGGAATCAGAAAACCTGGTTTAAATCCCAGCTCTATCTTTTACCCTCTATATGAACTCAGGCAAATCAGCTGACATTTCATATGTTCAATTTCCTTGTCTGTTAAACAAGTAGATGGGGCTAGATGTCCTTGAAGTTCCCTATCACCTTTAGGTCTATGATCCTATGACCTCTTCAAAACTTGTCTTTTTCATCCATGAAATCAGTGGGTTGACCTAAATGACTGTTTCAACAATC